>JAUPFP010000089.1:0-160000 GCA_036925085.1 Brachycybe producta
CTAGTCCAGTAAGGCAATAGTCTAAGATTAAAGTAACGGAATTATGCAAAATTTAAGAGAAAGGGGTGCTCAAATACAATTGTGCTCACATACCTAAAGACGGGGTAATAGTCAAACATATCTACATATCTAAACCAGTGGTGTAGCTAGAGTTTGTGCCGCCCTGGGTGGTTCTTGCGTTTGCCGCCCCTACCTCTTGAAAAACACAAAACGATACACATCAATGGCACAACCAGGATTCTGGTCTTGGAGGGGTCACACGATATTATCGATATCCAGTGATTGAAATGGTTTATATAATTTTATATTAATTATGGAATTATTAAATAAACCAGTACCCAGACTTAAAAATATAATGCTGGATTGCTGAATACATTCTGCGAATGCCGCAAGCGACAAAAATTTCATAATTTCTTTTTGGGCCATGTTAAGAGTTTTATAAAGCTCCTTCTACTATTCCAACAGGAAAAAAAACCTTTAATGTTCATTGGCGCCACCCTAAAAACGTGCCGCCCGAGGCGGACCGCCTCCCTAGCTACACTAGTAATCTAAACAATTAAATTAAATTGAGTAAATAAAACTATTCTACTTTCAAACTAAGTAGTGGCTCGATTTGTACAGTGTGTCTTGCCATGTGCCAAGAAACAATGTGGTAAGAAACAATACCCCTAGAGTGACCACACTGCGACATAGCAACACTATTCAAAACAATATGCGTTACAAAGGATGTCAAAACAAATGTTCAAGTTAAATTTAAAGCGAATAATACTACAAAACAACCACAAAGTTAATGCTACAGACACATAGATTATATACTTTATTAATCAAATCGACAAGTACAATTTGATGTAATTTCGATACTTGAACTTATCAATCCCGCCAACGATGCCCACACGTTGGAGAACAACACTTGTAGAAGGTAGTCATTGGCTCATCAGCCGATCGTATCTGAATCTGCATGTAGTATGCTCTGTCAAAACCACATTTCTCACAGGTTTCGTCGATAGTATCCACATTTTCCCATGCAGCTGCACCACCCAAAACGTCATCCACCTGCTTCAGCTTCGGATAATGCATAGCAGATATTTTCCTGGTGACACAGTGCACGAAGGGGCAAGTGTTGCAAGAAAACTGGTAACCCCCTGGACCCTGCTCCAGGAGCAAAATGTTGGAGCATGTAGGACAAAACATTAGCATCTTAGCAACTCCTTTTACCTAAAAAGCCATAAGAATGTCACAACAGGCATTTAAATCAAATGTTTACAATATGGATTAGTAAGATGACAAATTACTTGAGAAACAATAGGTAAACTGCAGTTCCAACGCAAGACAGAGAAACTGCAACGTGAAGTCTCGTTCCAATTACAGAAGCTGAAAAAAGTAACCATAAACACAGCGTTTAAACAACAATCACCCCACAACGGTAAAGAATAAAAAAACGTAATATTTGTTGAATTTGAATTTGCTTTTGAAAGATTACACTCTGAGCTGCCAAGAAGGCCAGTGGCAGAAAGACAAAAGTCAAATTGCAGCATGCAAAATGCATTGTCAAAACTGCCAATGTACTCTGGTGAAACTAAAATAATGCACTTTCATAAAAAGATGCACTTTCATGCATAAAATCCTCCGCAAGACTTCCATTGTCTTAACATGCAAAAATCTCTAATTTTGTTAGTGGTCCACCCATACCCAAATGGGATTGCTGGGCACAGTTTACTTGAAGTTGGTTTTGGACAAGAATAAAAATATAAATAAAAAATATTCAAATTAAAATCTGTCCTCCTCCATACAAGTAAACTGTCATAAAAGAAGCAATAATGAACCCAACACAAACAAATTGGAAAAACCTGGTGTAACTTTTATCCAACCAGATTCCGATTAATGAATGTCAATACTTTGGGATCCTATCACTCAAAAAAGAATACACCAATTTATACACCTCATCACCATAACTGTACTGAATAATTTTTGCAATTAACTTTGCACGTAGAACTGTCAAATGCCTTGTAGAAATCGAGAAAAAGTAATATGAATTCATTGCCCTTGTTTAAAATTACGTCCTCGGCCAAAAAAATGAGCTGAGTTTTACATGAACAATATCTTAAAAAACCCATGTTGATTATGACGACACTGCTGTAAAGTCATTAAATGTTGCAGTAGTGCCATCGTGAAAACAGTTTTTAGTGCCACTAGCACAGTGTTGTGGCAGTGATGTTGCATATCAAAAAGTTTTGATATGCAACACCATGGCACTAACAGTCACAACACTACAATCAACTTCCACACTCAAGCAAACACTTCCGCCAGCAAAGTTGTCCAACATGTTTCATTGAAATGTCACAACAACCCCATTTTTTAAACCGACAAGCTCCATGTACTGCCACGGATTTAACATGTCACAGTATTTCAGTGTTGCAACATCAGCATCACTATGAGAACGGTGCTTAAAAATATGAACTTACTCATTGTGCAAGATTTTTTTTAAAATTATGGCATGTATTCCATTTGGACAACAGCTTTTATTTGGATCTAAAATTAGAAGTTGCTTAATTATCCCATCTATACTAATAAGTTATAACAATCAGATTAATAGTTGTTGGCACAAAAAACTAATATATGAAATTATCTACAATAAAGACCCTCTTTCTATTGCTAATTAAATGTTAGCATTTCCCATTGTATCTGAAACAATCTTCCCATCTACATCTACCAGAGAAGAAATATATACTCTGCTATGTGTAACACGCCGAGAATCGGATTCCGCGCGGGTCTTGCAAAATAGGGCACCTCAACCTGCGTTCACTCGATTTGGATCCCGAAATAAGGTCAAACAAAGTCAGGGTAAACGTAAAACGAACTTTATTTAACTGATGAACAAAGATAAAACGCTTTTGAGTTATAAAAAGAACCTCAAGGGGCTATCAGACTGTTCTTTTCTCGGACCAGCAAACGACGATGCGTCCGTGTTGATGATCATCTGAAAGAACAGCCGATATTTCAACTTGCCTCTCAATTCAAAAGTGATCGATCACGCCCTCTTTATAATGTGTCAATCACGTGATCGGCACATTCACCTATCTATCGGCAGTGACGGTCCAGCTGACCTCAACCCGGCCACGTGGATTTCAACTGATTTCCCAGAGAGAGAAAGAGAGAGAGAGAGAGGAAAGAAGGGAGATCGATTCGATATCAATCTCTACGTATAGCATGAACGGCTACAATATTAACAACCCTTGTAAATACAGATACCCAAAATGTGAGGAGGTGTCATATATGTCTGGAATTTTTAATAATAGTGCCAAAATAGTTTTAGATGCTTTTTAACAATTCTAGATTTTTCTTTTTAATGGTGTTATGAGCAAATAAAATTTCTCGTTTTGCTACTGACTTACAGTACAATAAGCATGCCTTTTTTCTGTTTGGACACATGACCTAATTTCTCCATAAACATTGTGTAGCAGACTGGTGTAGCACAATCCACAAAAAAATTGATGAAACCCCAATGATGAGTAAATCATAGTTCAACCTGTTCATGTTCATATTCACATCTTCATTATGAAAACCATATTTCAATTTTGCATCCATATTTCAAAATTCTCAAATGTGCTTTATAAAGTCAATCCAATTACATTCATTAAAAAGAAAAACTACTCTTTTCTTCATCACTATTTTTTAACACAAGCAAAAAACATCACAAGAAAATCTTATGACCACGAATTCTTTGATACTCTTACATTGGCGAATACACCCGTAGAAGTAAGGCTCAAGAGGTGTAGCAAAAGGCAAAATAGGGTGAAGCTTATGTTTCAAGTTAATTATATGTTATAACTCATCTTCAGGTCTGAAAACGGCAAAAAAAAGGTGAATACAAGGGCTTTAAATAAGACTTAGGTGTGAAAAATGGTGTTATTGATTTCAGGCAGATGGACGAATCCTCTGATTGGTCCATGTAGCCCCAAAATGTTTAAAGAACTCAATCCCGATACAGTGCCTTGAAATTCCTCTTTGTCCGGGACTTCATTTTCTTGTTTTGGAGGATATGAAAAGCAATGTTTTTGTGTATTAAAAACCAAGTGTTTTAAGCAACAATCATATGTACTAAAATTGGGCATTAGTATGCCCAATTTTAGTACAATTTTTATATGCAATTTCTGAAAGAGTTTCAATTATCAAGTTCTATCTTTTCACAAAATAAACCTAAGTTATTTCTACATTTTCATATCTGCGGTTAACTTTATTATTTTTGCGATTGTGCAACATCATTATTCCAGCTTTCACCTAGTCATAACTCCGAGGACGACGACCAGGTGCAAACCTGTATATATCAAGGGAAGCAGTCAATCCGAACTTCAGAAGCAGTTTATCAGGTGCAAGCCAGAAGGTGCTATATTGGTAAGGTATTATATTGGCCTAGTCCTCCCGGATAAGGTATAATAAGTGACCTATCCAACCACTGTCGATACGAGTGCAAACTCGCCTTGTATCCTCAAAAACGCGGATTTCATCCAGTCAAAAAAAAAGGGTCTTTCACAATATACACTAAATGAGATTTGTTAACTATGTAAATCTTATCTTGGGTTTGGGAAGTTCAGAGCGATGAATTTAGTGGTCCTCACTGCTGGATGGCTCTGGATGAAAAGGGCAGTCACTGGTAGTGAGGAACTATGATGAGTGAAGAGAAGAGGTTCGTAGGTGGCGCTGTGGCGGCCACTTCCGGTTGGATGGTTTATTGTAATGTCCAAAAATGTTCAATTGAAAAATTCCGCCAGGTGGCGCTTGACGGTCACCAGGAGGAAGAACACAAAAGAGAGGAAAGTTCAAAGAGAAGATACAACAAAACACTCACATGGAGCGAAAAACCGCTCCATTGGCGCTTTTTGAAAAAGTTTCCGGTTGATCCAAGATGGCGGCCGGTGCTTCAATGGTGTCCAATAGAAATAGTTCATGTGAAAATGCATTGAGGTGATGATGGTGAGTTGAAGATGATGACTTGGGACATAGAGTCCCAAGGGAAGCATAATGGACGAACAAAAGAACAAAGAGAAGAGGGGACAAGAGAGTCCCATGTGGCAAAGGCCTTAAAGGCCTATTAATGACGGAAATTCAAGTAAATGAGATTCGTTTGCTTACCTCACAATGATACGGAGTTTTGGCGAAGCAAACTCCTCTCGGAGTGTAAAAAGAATGTGTTTGAAAGGTTGCCCACCTACCAACCATTGATATGGAGGAGGGTGAAGTGGGTTCTATATCGAATATAAAGAAGAGTTTAGAATAACAGGTATAATGATGGAAACATAAAACACAAAAACATGGACGGAAACACGTGTCCGTAACAATTGTCTCCATGTATCCCCGAGTGCTAAGCGTATGGCAGACAAAAGTTCTTTCTCCACGTGTCTCTCAGGACAGGCCACAGAATCGCACGGTTGCAATAAAACGGTGCCACGTGGTTGACTTCTGATGCTATCGTCGATTTCCACACGTGGCTCCAACATAAAAATAACGGACGAAGGATCGTGAGGCACAATCACGAAACTTTAGACAAAGAACGGCTTCTGTAGAAAGGTCGGAGAAGACAAATAGAGGTGTGAGCTTTTGACGTCGACTCTTTTTCTGACCAACTTGTAGATGTTTCCTGTAACTCGTTGCTTCTCTGCATCGTGCGGTGCCCGCACGGAGAAGATTCGAGCTACAGAAAGAGTTGGATGGCGATGAATTGCGATCATCCTCCTGCATAGGGGTGAAATCTGTGCAGATAGTTGATGCAGATAGAAGATGTTGTAGCTGCATCAGGATCTGTATGCGCTCTTTACTTTATGGTGTCTCCGGCCTCTGTACAGAAATTAGTTTCGGAACATAAAGACAACATAGTTTCTTATTGTAACACTTTTATTCATCTTTGTAAAGAAACGTAAAGATTACAAAGACGAATGTTTATCAAAGGTGCGTCCTCATGTCCATGATGTGGTACGGAATAATCAACGTAATACAAGTTAGAGCAAAGACAAGGATGAGGAACAAAAGAGAACATGGTCCTTTTATACCTTGGACCTGTGTACAACCTACGAGGTGTAACCAGATCCAAGTGACCATGGTCCCAAGTGTAGCACTCCGCCACTTTGATGTGCATCAGAAGTGTGAGTAAGAAGGGAGGGAGAGACAAGCAGGAGTTGTTGACCCCCCACGCTATGGTTTCGGCGGGAAGGGGAGTTGCTGGGTGTTACAGAGGCATAACCTGCAAATTCCACCAAATGTGAGCTTTTGACGTCGACACTCATTTTTTGACCAACTTGTAGATGTTGTTTCCTGTAACTCGTGGCTTCTCTGCATCGCACGGTGCCCACACGAAGAAGATTCAAGCTACAGAAAGAGTTAGATGGCGATGGATTGCGATCATCCTCCTGCATGGGGGTGAAATCTGTGCAGAAGGATGGTGGCCATCCTATTCTCCGTCGACACTGATGCACATCTCTTGTTGATAGTTACCAGCAGTAGAAGATTTTGTAGCTGCATCAGGATCTGTATGTGCTCTTTATCTTATGGTGTCTCCGGCCTCTGCAGAAAAGTTATTAGTTTCGGAACATAAAGACAATGTAGTTTCTTATTGTAACACTTTTATTCATCTTAGTAAAGAAATGTAAAGATTACAAAAACAAATGTTGTTATCAAAGGTGCGTCCTCATGCCCATGATGTTGTACAGAATAATCAACATAATACAACAAGTTAGAGCAAAGACAAGGACGAGGAATAAAGAGGAACATGGTCCTTTTATACCTTAGAACTGTGTACACTTACGAGGTGTAACCAGGTCCAAGTGACTATGGACCTAAGTGTATTATTCTGCCATCAGAATATTAATTGGGAAAGGAGAGAGGACAAACAGAAGTTGTTTACCCCCAGGCTATAGTTTTGGCAGGAGCAGGGGTTGCTGGGGTTGCTACCGACAACCAACGGTCAAAACTGTTTTCCACCGCTGTCCCGTGGACAAAGTCCACGCCCGGCAGTGTTCAAACACCGTAAACCTCCACCATCCCCTCGGTAACTTCTCCAGAATAATGGACACGACAACCAGTGTAGTTTAAAATAATAATATAATTTAATATACACACCTAGTGCATAACAAATGTGATGAAACGGGTTTTTTTTATTTTTAGACTCAGATGAGTCACACAAAAGAGCAAGGATTTCACCGGTTTAATCTGTGAGATTTAAAGAACGTAGGTGTACGAAACTAAATGATGACTAAACAAAATACTTTATTCACCAAACAAACTCTAGTTTGTTTGTGTCTCCTTTAGAATGGATTGCAAAAGGATATTGAACGATGATAAACAAATACGATGTTATAAAAACACTTTGAAATATAAGATGATTCCGAGAGCAGACGACTTCTTTAGCTGTCTGCTAGAAAGAAGTACAAGTGAAGAACCGGGAGATTCGGAAACCGCGGGTTTTTATATCTATGCTTGACTCCACCCCCTTTTACCAGAGATGCAGCCTAGCATGCAACTCTTCTTGCAGGTTTCCACCTCCCGGGTCTGCAGTTGTAACATCTTTCAACTACATGGATGTAGAAGAAAGCAAAAAGAGGAAGGGAGATTAACAAAGTTGTTGATCTCAACGAGACAGAATGATGCACTTGGATGAACCCCCAGTATTTTCGAATTCGAAAATACCGCCTTGTCACAAACAAAAGAGCTTAATGATGATGTGGCACCTTGGACACCATCTTGGAATCCTCACACATCCAGCACATCCTTTCACTTCCAGGGTTTCACTACTATCCAGTATATAATTTCAGCTGCCATTATATACCCCCCAGGTTACTCCACCTGGCGAGGGCAGTGACCCTACCTGGGCTTCATGTCGTCCGCCTGGCTGCCTACTATAGCAGCCTATCAGATGACATCAGGTCGACACTGATCTTCCCATTACAGGAAGGAGCAAAACTGGGTCGTCACACACTGATGCACAGAAAACAACGGCAAACAAAGATGTTCTTTGTACTGAGCACAACTGCCTGTAATATATTGCACCTCTATTCCATTTAGTTATGTGTGATAGTAAAAAAATAACCTATCCGATAGCACTGTTGATAGTATTTTATACAATGTATGGATAGTATCGATAGGCGCTTCAATATCGATAGTACAATTGATAAATTTCAACTTTTCGCAACTGGTGGAAATATTTCTTTTACAAAACCTACTGAAAACTGAAAAGCCTTTGATTTTGAAGATAAATTCTTGTTGATCTGAAAAATGAAACTAGATGTTTTTGGGGGAATTTTTATTGAAAATAATGAAAAGAACTAAACCATGCAACCCTGTAAAATGTTAACTTTTTAAATCTACTGTCTACATTATGATACCACATTGTCACATTCACAACTTCTCTTGCAGTCCATAGTACGCTCAATACTCACCAAAGTCACCCATGCACAGCAGTTTATAAGTGCAGACAGGGACGTTTTTAGGGGCGTGCGAGGCGTGCAGCCGCACGGGGCGCCGTCTCTGAAGGGGCGCCAAAAAATCAAAAAAAAAATTTCTTTTTTTTGGAATTTTTTGAAACTTTTTTTAAATTTTATAAATTCAATACCTGATGGGGATAAAAAGTAAAAATCAGCTTACATACAAGAGTAGGTCAAGATACTAGTGTTGTAAAAAAAACGTGTTTTTTTCTTAATGTTTTTTTTAATTTTTCTTATTTTCCATTTCCAAACCTTACTAGTTACTAGTGTTGAAAATGAACATGTTTTTTACTATTACGATTTTTTTAAGTTTTTATTTTAAAAAATGTTTTTCAGATTTCCTATCATACAGTGAAGGTAATTAAAATGACTTAATTCACGAATCTGACATAATTTATATTCTTAATTCATTAATTTGCATTTCACTGCTAATCTTAACTTTTAACTTTGTATTTTACCCTATTGTAGTAGAACTGAAACAATCAGGAATCAGGATTCACCATCAACATACCTAAAGAAAGGCTTTTTTTTTGCATTTCCTCCTCCCACCCCCAGCTTTTTTTAAATACAATATGACACAATAATTTACATTTCTACAAGTGCTTAAAACTGATCAATTTTCTTTATTCTTGCGTTTTTCTTTTCCTGCCGTTTTTTTAAACGTTTTTTTTAATTTTTTCTTCACCGTTTTAAAATAAACGAACACGTTTTTTAAATTTACAACACTACGAGATACAAAGTAGTTTTTATGGTTGCTTGCTTTCTTTTAGCCTGATGATGGAAATTAAATTTCAGATGTGTTTTTATAGTTATTGTATATTTTCTATGACTTTGCAGTGATGATACAGTATTTTCTAATTGCTTTAGTGTATGCTTTAGTGTATTGCTTAATTGCCTGAGTGCAGACGATGCAAAAGGTGCAGATGATGGTGCCATCTAACATCCACGATTTAAGATACATTAATATATATGATTATAGATTTTTAAACTGATAGTTTGCGAAACTATCAATAGAACTATCGATTGCTAACCCACAGTGGCGCAACGACGAGGAGGACAGAGGAAAGCTAATCTCCGGGCGCCGACTAAAAGGGGGCGCCAAAAGTTTAGAAATAAATTTTTTAATTTTTTAAAAAATTTAATTTTTTAATGAAAATAATGGTATTAATGTCTAATTATAATAAGATGGTGTCACTATATTCCTGTTGTTTCAACTTTGAATAGCAAAGTTGAGAGTAACAGGATGTTAAGGAGTCAGGACCAACCCTTAAATTTTTGTTACAAAGAATAAATAAGTCATGACCTTCGAATCTTTCATGCTATAGAGAAAATTAGGGGACGGTCCCCTAATTTTCTCTATAGCATGAAAGATTCCCATTTCATCTGGGGACCTTAACTGTAAACTGAGTATTCATTGTGACTTGTACTAGTCTTGTAGTAAATTGAAAAGGATGGGCAAAAAGTTAAGTGGAGCAGCTATAAGAAAAAAGAAAACAGAAAATATTGCTGCAACACTGAAATTAGCTACTCAGGCAAAGAAGTTTTTCAAGAAACCATGTAATTTTAAACATGAAACTGAAGCATCAAAAGGAATCGAAACAGTAGTTACAGCAGAAGAAATTGAAACATGTGAAAAATTCAACAATTCAGGTAACCATCAAAATACAGACACTAATTACAAATTGCAAATTGAAACTAATATTAATGAACTTTATAAACTGTACATTTTCAGTGGCTTTTAATTATGCTGATCCTAGTGATTGGCCTAAATGTTTAAGTCAGGCAGCACGAAGTATCATTCTTCTCAAAGGGCCAACACAAAACATGAAGAAAGCCTATCCAGAAAGAGATACTTATTCATTCAACTCAAGTTTTTTTACTGGAACTAAATCAAATGGCGAGAGTTATACAAGAGAATGGATGGTATTCAGTGACAAAAGCAATAGTTTGTTATGTTTTTCATGTTGCCTCTTTTCCGATTCTTCCATATGCACGCCATGGAAAAACTATGGGGAAGGTAATGAAGGGTTCGTAGACTTTAAGAACAAAGGTAGAGCAATCGAAAGACATGAAGAGAGTGCTTCACATATTAACTGTATGACCAAATGGAAAGTTTATTTGTTGAATCTTAAAAAAGGAAATTCCATTTGTGAAGTTAATGAGAGAGAAAATTTGTCTGAAATAGATCACTGGCGCAAGGTTTTGAAAGGGATATTGGATGCAGTTTTATTTTTGGCTAAAAGCAATTTGGCTTTTCGGGGGAGTTCGTCAAACATTTCAGATAGAAATTGCGGCAATTTTTTGGGACTAATGAAATTGCTGAGTAAATATGATCCTGCTTTAAGTAAGCATGTTTCACGTTTAAAGAAATGTAAAACTAATTATTTTTCTTGGAAAATTCAAAATGAATTTATTTCACTGTGTGGACAGTCTATGCGAAAAAGTATTTTGAATGTAATACAAAAGCGAAAATATTTTTCTATAATGTTTGACTCAACGCCTGATGTGTCCCATTCTGAACAGATCAGTCAAGTTCTTAGAAGTGTATCTTGTTTGAAGAGTGGTTGTTTAATAGAAGAAAATTTCATAGATTTTATTACAACAACAGAAAAGACCGGGCTAGGGTTGTCCAAAGTTATTATTGAAAAAATGAAACTAGATGGGTTAAGCATGAAAGATTGCCGAGGGCAGGGATATGACAATGGAAGTAATATGTCCGGTACTTATAATGGTGTGCAAAAATGGATCACTGATGAAAGTCCTTTTGCTGATTACATACCGTGTGCTGCTCATTCATTAAATCTAGTGGGTGTTAATGCTGCAGAAAGGGTCCCATCAGCAAAATTAGCACTTGGTCAAATACAAAATATTTTTTTGTTTTTCTCTGGTTCAACTGTTAGATGGGCTTTTTTAAAAGAAAGAGTTAAAATTACATTGAAAGGTCACAGTTCAACACTTTGGGCAGCTAGACATGAAGCTGTTAATGCATTAAAATCACAGTATTGCATTATTTTAGAAACAGTAAATGAGATGATTGAAAATAATTCAATGTTTAATTCCGAGACTGTTGCTAGTGCTGTTTCTTTGTTAAACACTTTGATGTCATTTAAATTTTTATTGTCACTAACAATATGGGATGCTTTGCTATCAAAAATTCAATTGTGTAACCTTGCATTTCAAGCAAGTGGTGTTGACATTGAAAAAGCTGAGAAACTTCTAGCTGGTCTGCTAAGCTGGATGAACAAATTTCGGATAAATGGGTTCAGGAAATGTTACGAGGATGCCTTAGAAGTTGCAGAGTGCTGTGATATTGATTATGAGAATGGATTCTCAAATGTGAGATTGACTAAAAATAAAAAAAGAAAACGGACCAGTGAACTGTCAGAAGATACAGAAATGACTGTTTTACAAAGATTTGAAATTGAATTTTTCAATGAATTGTTAGATAATTTGGTATCACAAGTAACGAGACGATTTCAACAAATTCGTGATTGCTCAGAATTATTTGGGTTTTTATGGGGATCAAAGCTACAGTCATTGTCACAGTCTGATTTAGAAAAACATTCTAAAGACTTGTCATTAAAATACCCTTATGATTTTAATATGTGCCAACTTGTGAATGAAACAAATTATTTTAAATGTCAGATTTCCCATCTTTTAGAACATAAAACAGTTGCTGAAACTGGGCCATTAGAGATGTTGAATGTTTTATATAAAAATGAGCTGGAATCTGTTTTCCCCAACATAGAAACTGGGCTAAGAATATTTTTGACTTTACCAGTTACAGTGGCTTCTAATGAACGTGCTTTTTCCAAATTGAAACTAATTAAAAGTTATTTACGCTCATCAATGGGTCAAGAAAGACTTAGCAACCTAGCAATAATTTCCATTGAGCACGAATTTGCTGAAAGATTATCATTTGATTCCATTATAGAAGATTTTGCTAATGCTAAGGTACGAAAGGTTCCTTTGAAAGTGTAAGCATTTGTTTCAGTTTATTTCATTTTTATGTATGTCTAAATTTGTTTCATTTAGAAATTAAAAATAATTTTTATTCTTAATTTATTCACTGTCAATGAGCCTAATTTAGGCCTATTAAGAAATAGGTGTACATTGTACACCATAGACATAGTTAGTTTTGGGGGGTTTATGGGGCGAAAATGTTGATATGATCTCCGGGCGCAAAATTCCTAGTTGCGGCCCTGCTAACCCACTCCATAGTATTCCGCTAACCCACTCCATAGTATTCCGCTAACCCACTCCATAGTATTCCTATTCACATCACTTAATTCCATTTTATACAGTGTACCTCAATGCACTAAACTTGTCTATTCACATTTCACAACGCAAATAGCGACGGGAATAAAGTCGGCTATTTCTGTAAAACGATTTTTTTCATTTTCCATTCAGAATTATAAGCGGATTGACAACACATGGCGTTCACATTAAATAAATTTATAGATATACCTTTATAGAAAACTCCTAGTAGGCCGTTTTTATCGGAAAGAAGGAGTTTCTTGAAACGAGGCACCCTCCTGACGTAGGCGCAAGTACATGTGACCAAAAGAACGAAAACAACAATTCCTTCGAGCGAATAGACTGAAAAATGAAAACAAATTAAACATTCAATTTAAGCTTCTACAGTACGTCTTACTTACAATTTGTCATAACTATAAAATGAATCGTTAGAAATTAGAACTGCATACGCCGGAGGCTACGTGTAAACAAATGACAAAAGCGTCATAAAACAAACATACATTTCCACCACACAGATAATGTTGGAAGACAAAGTTCATTTTATACAGGTTAGGCATTAGCGTCCATTTTCGTTTGTCTCTTAGCAGACAAGTTGCATTTCGTTTCAATGTAAAATTGTAACTAGTAATAAAATTATTACAGGCAATATGAAAATCATGTGCAGGAATGAGAAAGTTATGTAAAATTCAAATTAAGTTTACAACTTTTGTTTGCTAATTCTAGATAGGACGATTAGAGGCAAGTAAACTTTAAAATAAAATATTTTCTAAAATAAAAGCTTTTGCCATTTATGTATTTCAATAGCATAGGCTGAACAGCTGATCATATTGACAAACGAAAATGGTGTAATCCCTTTACTATGACGGCAATGTAATGTCACATAATACAGATAATATACAAGAGAAACCATGTGTATGTTGTGTTACGAAGTGTATAGAGTAAAGGAGGTTTGCTCGTAACTGGCAACCAATAGGAAAAGCCCCTGGCATCGCTCTGTGACGTCATCTGCAATCCCATTAATAACGGTCCATTACCACAAACCTTTTGCAGCTTTGCTGATTATCGACCTACAGCTGGATGTGAAATAGTTTGTGTAATTGCAGACAAGACGCAAAAGTCGCAGAAATGTTATAGAATTGTCGCCGATTTATCTAGAAATACTCAATTTGTTTTATTTGCGTTTTGTGGAAAATAGGGCCCCTTGATACCGATTCGTTTAAAAAACGGAGACTCGATTTTTAGTTCTAATTAATCGATTCGACACCTTTCAATTAATCGATTCAAATCAAGCTCATTCAATTTTATTTAAATATTAGCAGATGAGTTATAGTTCCACTTTTCGCCGTTCAGTGGCGCCCAACAGCTAAGCCATTGAAGCCAATGAGAAAGAGAAATTTCTATTTTAAAAAATACATGGTTCAGGCAAATGTTTTGTTTTCTGCAACGAAAATTGTTATTTTCAAAATTGAAAGTGCAATATGTACATAACAATGTTGTTCAACTAGTGATAAGTTGGTAAAAATTTATAATTAGTTTTTTTATTTTTAATTTCGCTTTAAAATCTCGTATAGGAAAAAAAATAGGAATTTAACATGGGCTAATTTTTAGCCCATGTTAAATTCCTATTTCAAAAATACATGGTTCAGGCAAATTATTTGTTTTCTGCAACTAAAATTGTGATTTTCAAAATTCAAATTGCAACATATTGCAAATTGAATTTTGAAAATTTGCTCATCTAGTGGTAAGTTGGTAAAAATGTATAATTATTTTTTCTATTTTTAATTTCATTTTAAAATCTCGTATTTTTTTTAGCTCATGTTAAATTACATAGGCCACAAAAGCTCCTTCGTTTATACATTTTATAGGGTCTAAATTTCCCACTAACAATAAGTTTCATAATACCCTAAAATTTGACTACTAATTGTACACGATTCAAATTACTCACCATTGTCGATCATAAGTTGCTCTTCCTTTTTTCAGTAGTGCATATTTACCCAAAAAAGAGCCGTTATTAAAATATAGCCACTTCTATCCATTGATAAAAGAAAAGATGATGGACAAAAGTTGATTTTATTGACACATGTTCACATCACAGCTACAGAAGCGCCTACATGTGAAGATTTTTGTAAGTTTTTTCTCACTGTAAGCTCTTAAGGCACATTCACACTAGGCTGGTTTACAAGCTGCTCGTTGCTGCTAGCTATTAGCAGCAACAGCAAGCAGCAGCTGCATTGGGTTCACACTTGTCCAGTCACTGCTGGTATTAGCAGCACAAGTCATCCAATCACCATCTTGCAAAAACACAAAATCTAACAACAACCAACCCAAGCAGTGGAGTTTCAACTACCCACTAGTGTAACTACTAGCAACAAAGGGTTCACACTAGCTAGTAGCAGCAGGAAGGGAGTCACATGACCAGCTGGTAGCTGCTAAAGTGGGACATGTTCAACTTCACCAGCTGCTGTTAAAATCATTAGCCTGCTGGAGAAAGCAGCTGCTGGTAGCAGTTCACATTATGATGCTAGAGGGCTACAACCAGCCAGCAGCTGGAAAACCAGCCTAGTGTGAATAACGGCACCAATGGCACATTCACACTAGCCAGAGGCATTTAGAAATCGGGAAAACATAAGTTGGCTCCGCCCTTTTTATGATGACCGGCAACTTCTAATTGGTTGGTTATGTAGTCTGACATCACATGCTCTGCCCTTTTCAACGTCGAACCACACAACAAACCAATTAGAAGTTGCCGATTGTCATAAACAAGGCAGAACCAACTTATGTTCTTCCTGATTTCTAAGTGCCTGTCACTAGGCTGGTTTACCAGCTGCTGGCTGGTTGTAGCCAGCTAGCAGCATAGTGTGAACTGCTACTGGCAGCTGCTTTCTCCAGCAGGCTAGTGATTTTAACCATGGCTGGTGAAGTTGAACATGTCCAACTTTAGCAGCTACCAGCTGGTCATGTGACTTCCTTCCTGGCCGACACCTCGGTAGCACAATGGAAAGATCTCCGATTGCGGTGTTGAGGGTCCCAGGTTCGAATCCTGGTGGGGGCATGAATGTTTGTGTTGTCCTGGTTTGACTTGGCTTTGAAATTTGACTTGGATTTGAAATTTGACTTGGATTTGCACTTTGACTTGTGTTTGAAAAATTGCCTTTGTATTGAGTTTGTATTGATCATTTGACTTGTGTTTGAAAATTGTCTTTGTATTGCATTGTCTTGTATGTCCCTGAAATAACCTCGCTGTTGATGGGGACATTAATGCCGCAGTCACACTAGTCTGGTTTCCCAGCCGCTGGTTGCTGCTGGCTGGTTGTAGCACTCTAGCAGCATAGTCTGAACTGCTACTAGCAGCTGCTTTCTCCAGCGGGCTAGTGATTTTAACAGTGGCTGGTGAAGTTGGACATGTCCAACTTTAGCAGCTACCAGCTGGTCATGTGACTCCCTTCCTGCTGCTGCCATCTAGTGTGAACTTTTTGTTGCTAGTAGTGGCACTAGTGGTAGTTGAAACTCCACTGCTTGGGTTGGTTGTTGTTAGAGTTTGTGTTTTTGCAAGACAGTGATTGGATGACTTGCACTGCTAATACCAGCAGTGACTGGACAAGTGTGAACCCAAAGCAGCTGCTGCTTGCTGTTGCTGCTAATAGCCCAGCAGCAACCAGCGGCTGAACCAGCCTAGTGTGAATGTGACATCACACTAGGCTGGTTTACCAAGAGGGGTTGAATGGCTATGTTAAATTTTGATAGGAATGATGTCAAATTGAAGCCCTTGATCGCCACCATTACCGAGGCAAAACATCTGTCTCTTTCTAACTATGGACTATTCATGTCTATGATACAATTTAAGGATAGTCCATAAATGGATTATTAAAGACGTGATGTACAAAAATGTTATATTAATTAATAAATATCAACATACATACTTTATTTCCTTATAATTATGTCAACATGTTACATATGTTGAATAGTACAAAAACAATGAAAAAGTAATTGAAAATTAAAGTTAATTAACATTTTCTCTGTTAATAAAAAGAACCCATTTGTCTAATCATTCATTCCAGCTGTCAATTAAAACAACAATTTATTATGCTACTTTTGTACAGTAAATATACTGCAGCTCTTTATTGATTAGTGAGCAGATTTAATTTTTTTATTTAATTACAGAAAAACATGTTTTTGATATTGCCGAATTTTTTATTTATAATTCTTATTCTAATTTAAAGTAAAAAAATTATTTTAAATAATAAATAATATATTTATTAACTAATATTTTCATAATAACATTTTTTATAAGTTTTAAAAAAATTCTTAATAAAAAAATTAATTAGTTAAAAATTATTTATTAACTAGTGGGGTAACCCATCATAAATGACGGGAGCAAAATTCACAGGCAATTGTGCGCATGCACGTCGTTTTTTCCTTTTTTTACTCTTTTCATTTCAATTTCAGTTTCCCCCCTTCCACTTTTCCCCCTCCACGTTTCTCTCTCCCCCTACACTTCCCCTCACCCCTCCCACTTTTCTCTCTCTCTCCTTCTACACTTTCCAACCTTTTCCCTTCACCCCCTCCCACTTTTCTTTCTCTCTCCCCCCTTCTACACTTTCCAAAGGAAGAGCTCAACATATAGTTGACCTTGAGAAAAAAAAAACGGTTCATTTATTCAAATTTATATAAATTCCGACGTGCTTCAATGGTTTTTGTTACTCCACACATACACACAAACACACAGACCTGGGATTTTATATATATAACTAGTGGGGTAACCCGTCATAAATGACGGGAGCAAAATTCACAGGCAATTGTGTGCATGCGCATCGTTTTTTCCTTTTTTTACTCTTTTGATTTCAACTCAATTTCAGTCACCCCCTCCCACTTTGTTCTCACTCCACGTTTTTCTCTCCCCCCTCTACACTTTCCAACTTTTTCCCCTCTCCAATTTCAGTCACCCCTCCCACTTTCCCCCTCCACGTTTCTCTGTCTTTCTCCTCCCTCTTCTACACTTTCCAACTTTTCCCCCTCTCCATTTTAATATTATGGGGTTCTTGGATGAGGAGTGTGCAACATATAGTTGACCTTGAAAAGAAAGAGGTTCATTTCTTCATTTATTAAAATTTATATAAATTCCGACACAGCGTTAGTCCACACACACATACATACACAGATCTGGGATATTCTATTGTAACGAACCACCTTGTGGTGGATAAAATATACCAAAAATGCGGTTGGCTAAGCCGCTTATTTTATCCTGGTTCGGGAGGAAGGAAACAAATTAATCCCTTTTCCTATTATTCACAAGTTCTTCTTTGTTGAACTTTTACAGTAAAATGGATCTTTTTAACTGTCTGCTACCCCTAGGGCTTTCGCCCGTTAAAAACTAGTTGATCGTGCTGTCCCTTGAAGTTGCATCTAGAAGTGTTGATCCGGGTTTTGACCCGGATTGGTAATTCGAGGTGAAGATGATTTTAGAACTTTCGTTCTCTCCATTAAGTATAAAAAATAAGACTTGGCAATTTTAAAGTATACCATTCGTTTATTTACAATTATATTCACTAGAATCTATGTCAAATTGGACATAGATTCTCTGTTTACAGAATCTCTGATTTACACAAAAATACACGGCCTTTTATACCCAAAAAACTATACTGAGAACATTTTTTCAGTATTCTCTGATTGGGTAAAATCGAAATCAAAAACCAAACTGGCCAATCAATTTGATTGACCAGTGGTCAACAAAATATAGAAGGATGATTCATTCTATTAAAAGGACAATTTTCCAAGAAAAATACAACCCCATTGACTTAATGCTACTGCTTATCAGCATGATCTTTTTGTATTAAGGGGTAAGACTGGGAGAGAAAGAGACCCAAGACCCAAGAGGTGACCCAAGACAGGATATTGGTGTTGTCAGCTGAGAGAACTAGGTCAATCCTCTGTACATCAGTACAAAGGGTTGACAAAGTTCCAGGCCAATCTAAAACAAAAACAAACGATCCACAAAAAACTAAGTGAGCCAGGAGCGCTCCTGGACTGATCGTTTCACCATATATAATTTTATATAAGTTATAAAACACTTTAATTTAAACACTTTTAATTCTAAATAAAATAACATTTATATAAATATAATCATTATATATAAAAGCTTATCCCATTATGTATTACTAAACTAATAATAAATAGAATATGAAAAATTAAATTTACTTCTTAAGAAACTAGAAATCTTTTTAAGAGCCTAGATTCACGTTCATCTTGTTGTTTTGAGCAGACGACAACGAGACAAATGAGTGTTCTTATATGGTGTTACTAAAACTGCAAGAAATCGCTTCACAATCGCTCAAAACTGCCCCACAAACATTTGAAAAACTCTCGTTAAAAACAATTTAAAACAATAACAAAATAATTAGCGCATACATTCATGTATTGGCTTCACGATGTTTCCTTTTTATAAATTTTGAAAAGGTCCTTCTATTTTTTAATAACGTTTAAATGTGTACACTTAACTCCATGTTAAGTCCCATAGGAGCAAAAAACCGTCACCCAAACATTTGAAGAACTCCCATTAAAAACGAAGAAGAATCACACAAAAATTAGCACGTGCATTAATTTATTGGCTTCACGATATTTCGTTTTTATAAGATTAGCACGCGAAATTATTTTTCTATTAATTATTGTGAAACGATACGTCCAGGAGCGATCCTGGCTCGCTTAGTTTTTTTTGGATCGTTTGTTTATTTTTAGAGTGGCCTGAAACTTTGTCAACCCTCTGTACTCACGTACAGAGGATTGACCCAGTTCCATCAGCTGATGACGATGCCAATATTCTGTCTTGGGTCCCCTTTTGCTCCCAGTCCCACCCCTTAATATAAAGAGATCGACTTGATAAGCCTCAGCATTAAGTCAATGGGGTTGTATTTTTCTGGGAATATTGGTCTCTAAATAGAATGAGTCATATTTCTTTATTTTGGTGACCACTGGTCAATCATATTGATTGGCCAGTTTGGTTTTTGATTTCGATTTTGCCCAATCAGAGAATACTGAGAAATGGTTCTCAGTATCCTTTTTTTGGGTATAAATAGCCGTGTATTTTTATGTAATTCAGAGATTATGAAAACGGAGAATCTATGCCCGATTTGGGATAGACCTCAATGAGAAATGTAAATAAACTGTTATTATATTTAAAGCAGTTGTCAAGTTATTTTTATTTTTTAAAACGAAACGAAGGACTTCACCATTTTGTCATCTAGCACTGTCAACCCAGGTGTAAACCTGGTTCTCCAGCCCTAGATGCAACTTCAGAAGACAGCACGATCAACCAGCTTTTTACGGGCGAAAGCCCGGGGAGTAGCAGACAACAAAAGATCCTTAAAACTGTAAAGGTTCTTGAAAGAGGAACTTGTGAGGAAACGTATGGGACTAATTTGTTCCCTTCCTCCCGAACAATAATAGAATTAGTGGCCTAGCCAACCACTTTCCGATCGCCCGAAAGAGCGCTACGATACTTTTTGATAATTCTATTAGACCCCTGAACGTGGTTCGTTACAATTGTGTGACTTCAAACTGGGAGAAAAAACGTTAAAAAAACATTTTTCAATCAACAACGATCGCAGCGTCTACATTCGGAGAAATTTTGAAATAAACACTATATCTAGGCTCTTAGTTGAATAATATTTCATCTCTAAATAAAATTTAAAATAATAATGTTACAGTATATAAAAATTTATTTAGCTAAATTATTAGATAATTTAAAAATCTTTAATTCACAAGATACAAAATACTGTGCAAAATGGCAGTTCTCATTCACGCTTCATTTTTTGCCTCGGTAATGGCGGCAATCAAGGTCTTCTATTTGACATCATAACAGCAGCATCACTTCTGTCTCTAGTATAATATATTCCTAACTCTATGGGCACAGAATAGTGTTGGGCGATCCGTATCGATTTTTCGGAGTATCGATGTTTTCCTTCCGATTTTTTCGATTTTTGTATCGATTTTCGTTTTCCCGATTTTCCTGTGGATCGATATATTTTGGTCAAAATCGATTCTTTCGATCCAATGAAAAAATGAATGAATGAATGAATAGGCCAATAGGTGGATAGGGCCGATAGATCATATCGCTATGAACTATTTGCTAACTGTAGCTACCTATGTGCAATCAGAAGCAATATAATGAATGTGAAACGAAACCGGCTTACGGGGTAAACGACTTTCCAAACTTATTTTTAAGCTCGTTGGGAAAAAAAATTTGGTTCTAATATTGAGATCGCACAGATTAAAATGAAATGAAATTCATTGTTAAATTATATGCATTTTCAATACTTTCACTGTACATGTGCTAAAATGTTAGCAAAGATTTAGGTTTTTTGGTAAGTATAGTTAGTATACTTAAATATAAAAATCGATCCAAAAAATCGATTTTTTAGTACCGATTTTTGGATCGGATCGGTGCTTTGTGGATCAGATCGGATCGAAGAATCGATTTTTTGCTGTGGATCGCCCATCACTAGCACAGAATAAGGATATATATCCTTATTCTGTGATATGGGTTTACCAGCTGCTGATTTCTGGTTGATTGGATAATCAATAATATTAATCGGAATCGAAACATCCGATACGATTCATATGAATCGATTCAACAAATAAATTTGGCCATCCCTATCACAGTTCACTTATGAATTATGATCCCTATCATCATATGTGTTATTGTGGATAGGAGGTTTTTATGGTGTAGTCGGTCAATTGTATTTTGCGCACGATTAAAAACATGAAATAAAATAAATAAAAACGCAAGGCCTCGTTTCCATCCCAATGAAAATTTTGACCTTTTTGAAAATTTCAACTGGTGATAAACCGAACAAACGTGGCTTCCGCCAATTCACTATCATAGGCGGGCCATATTTGTTCAACTTTTCACCTGTTGAAGTATTCAAGAAGTTCAATTATTTTCCCCCCATAGGAAATAAGACCTAAGAATAAAATGTGACTTCCTAATTCATACCAGATACGCCATAATAAACATAACGAATTACTTAAAAAATATTTCAAAATTTTATTAGAAATAAGATACACTACAACATTAAAAGATTATCCGTTTTCTCATTATTTGTGTGGCCCTGAAAAGGGCCGTTGTTTAAGTTCGTTGCAAATTATTCAAATCTACTTTGAGCTGGTGTATTTCGTGACGGCCTTTGTCCCTTCAGAAACAGCGTGTTTAGCCAATTCTCCGGGTAAAAGGAGTCGAACAGCCGTCTGAATTTCTCGACTAGTGATCGTCGATCGCTTGTTGTAATGAGCCAGACGAGACGCTTCCGCAGCGATTCGTTCAAAAAGGTCGTTCACAAAGCTGTTCATGATGGACATGGCCTTAGATGAAATACCAGTATCAGGATGGACTTGCTTCAACACCTTGTAGATGTAGATGGCGTAAGATTCCTTCCTCCTCTTCTTCTTTTTCTTTTTATCTGTCTTCGTGATGTTCTTCTGGGCTTTACCAGCCTTTTTCGCGGCTTTTCCACTAGTTTGAGGTGGCATTTTTTTTTAAAAAAAAAGAAAACTTCAACGAATCGTAAAAGGAAGCAACGATTAAAACTTTGAGAACGAAGTTCATGAACAAAAAGCGAAAATAAACTCTCATTTATATCTGCAAAACGGATTTGCAAGGCGTTAAAGTCGGACGTGAAAGAGATACGTTCATGTTGCAGCTTTGTGATTCGACGCGAGTTGTGAGGCGATTTCTAATTGGTTGCTTTAAAGAATTTTTTTAAGAATCTGCATTCTGGGTATCAAAACAATACAATTCTTAAAAATTTAATCAAAATTTCGTATAACGAAAATTCTTTTTTCGTCGTTATTTTAAATTAAATTTTCCCTAACAATGTCTGGACGTGGAAAGGGTGGTAAAGTGAAGGGAAAGGCAAAGTCCCGTTCTAGCCGAGCAGGACTTCAATTTCCCGTCGGTCGTATCCATCGTCTCCTTCGTAAGGGTAATTATGCCGAACGAGTAGGAGCCGGAGCTCCCGTCTACTTGGCGGCTGTCATGGAGTATTTGGCCGATGAAGTTCTTGAATTGGCCGGTAATGCTGCAAGAGACAACAAGAAGACTCGTATCATTCCACGTCATTAGCAATTGGCCATTAGGAATGACGAGGAATTGAACAAGCTTTTGTCTGGAGTCACCATTGCTCAAATCGGTGTTCTGCCCAGCATCCAGGCTGTTCTTCTACCCAAGAAGACCGAGAAGAAGTAAAAAAAAAAAGAATTCCTACACGTTTTCCGAATTAAGAGCCTAGATCCACGTCCATCTTGTTGTTTTGAGCAGACGACAACGAGACAAATGAGTGTTCTTATATGGTGTTAATAAAACTGCAAGAAATCGCTTCACAATCGCTCAATTCAAATACAGTAAAGCGCAAAATGCAATAAAAAGTATTGTTCTTCACGTGCTCGATTTATATAATTTTTGAAAAGGTCCTTCTGTTTTTAAACAAGGTTCAAATCGATAGTTTTTTTAACCCCATGTTAAATCCTATTGGCCCCAAAACCGTACAACAAACATTTGAAAAACTCCTGTTAAAAACGATTTAGAACAATAACAAAATAATTAGCACATACATTCATGTATTGGCTTCACGATGTTTCCTTTTTATGAATTTTGAAAAGGTCCTTCTATTTTTTAATAACGTTTAAAATCGTACGTTTTTTAACTCCATGTTAATTCTCATAGGACCAAAAAACCGTCCCACAAACATTTGAAGAACTCCCATTAAAAACGACTTAGAACAATCACACAAAAATTAGCACGTGCATTAATCTATTGGCTTCACGGTGTTTCCTTTTTATAAGATTAGCACGCGAAAGTATTTTTCTATTAATTATTATGTGACTTCGAACCGGGAGAAAAAACGTTAAAAACCGTTTTTCAATCAACAACGATCGCAGCTCCTACATTCGGAGAAATTTTGAAATAAACGCTATATCTAGGCTCTTAAACAAACGGCACTTTTCAGGGCCACACACAACTATGAGTGAAAGAAATCAAATTTTTCTGCATTTTTTTTAGTAATTTATTATAAATAAGTCTTATTCAATAAAACATTTTTATCTGTACATATTATTTGTATTTCAATGTTTATTATTCATTAATAAATAGAAAATGTGCTCTGCATATTTTCAAATTTGAAGAGAATTCTACGGATATTTTCCCTAATACCTAGTACACAACCGATAGTTTAAACAGGCATTTAGTAATCAGGACGAACACAAGTTGGCTCCGCCCTTTTTTATGACGAACGCAACTTTAATTGGTTGGTTATGTCGTCTGACGTCACATGCTCCCCCCTTTTCAACGTCGAACCACACAACAAACCAATTAAAGTTGCCGGTCGTCATAAAAAGGGTGGAGCCAACTTGTGTTCGTCCCGATTTCTAAATGCCTGTATGGTTTAAATGCATTTAAATTAATAATAAACATGTTCTACAGGGCCCTGTGAAGGGCAAACTAACAATATATCGAATTTAATTTGTTCAGTTAATAATCTGAAAATGATGAGCTAATAATTAAATATAATAAACTATTAACATATTGGTTTAGCATTTCAATTTTTATTTGCTTCTCTTGTCCTTAAGAGCCTATATGTGTGACGCCATTTTGAATATTAGCAGATGACAATTATAGTTCCACTTTTCGCCGTTTAGTGGCGCCCCACAGCTAAGCCATTGAAACCAATGAGAAAGAAAAATTCCTATTTTAAGAATACATGGTTCAGGCAAATGTTTTGTTTTCTGCAACGAAAATTGTTATTTTCAAAATTCAAATTGTAATATGTACATAAAAATATTGCTCATCTAGTGATACGTTGGTACAAGTTTATAATTAGTTTTTCTATTTTTAATTTCATTTTAAAATCTTGTATTTTTTTAGCTCATGTTAAATCCCATAGGCGACAAACGCTCCTCCGTTTGTACATTTTATAGGATCAAAGTTCCCACTAACAATAAGTTTCATAATACCCTAAAATTTGACCACTAATTGTATACGACTCAAATTACTCACCATTGTAGATCAAAAGTTGCTCTTCCTTTTTTCAGTAGTGCATATTTACCCAAAAAAAAGTCGTTATTAAAATATACCCACTTTTATCCATCGATAGGAGAGAAAATGGCGGACAAAAGTGTATCAAAATTGATTTTTTTTTTCCACATGTTGACGTCACAGCTACAGAAGCGCCTACATGCGAAGATTTTTTCACGGGAGACTAGCATTAGCCCACTAGTATTTTCATAGAGCATGCGCATTGCCCGTCTATCGTTTTATATAGGAAAGTGATTGCAGATTTGCGTTAGCAACGCTATCTATTAATAACCAATGGAAACTGCCGATGAGACGTTCACTTATAGGAGCAATAAGAAGTCGCCGAAAATTAACAAAATTAAATTAAAATTAATAAAATAAAATTTGGCGTTTTTTGCACGATAGTAGATAGTAACTCAATATATTGAGATACTAACTAAATATATTGAGATAGTATCTCAATAAATTGACTTAGGTTTGGTTAGGTTAGGTATAGTTAGTTGTTACCAAACCAAACCTAACCTAATTGAATATATTTAGATACTATCTCAAGATATTTAGATACTATCTGAATGTATTTAGATAGTAAATCAAAATATTGAGATATTATGTCAACATATTGGAGCAACATTCTTTCAATTTATTTTTTCCCATGTCCTATAAGGGGCACCATAGTTTTCACTTGCCATCACTTTCCTATATAAAACGATGGACGACAATGTGCATGCTCAATGAAAATACTAGTGGGATAATGCTAGTAAATTAAGAGTTCATTTAACTATGTGTGTACATTGTATAACACCATCAAAAACAAAGGTGTAGAAACTCCAGTATCTTTAATTAAATAAATAAATATAACTACACCATTAGTACCTAGTGGTGTAGTAATAATCCACACCACTAGTGATAACGTTGGTGATCCGGGTACCACCAAAATTGCAACAATTGCTGTTTTTCGACAGGCAATTAGAAATTGGGACGAGCAGAAGCTAGCTCCGCCCTTTTAACGTCGAACCAAACAACAAACCAATTAGCAGTTACCGGTCATCATAAAAAGGGCGGCGCCAACGTCTGTTCATCCTAGTGATGTTCCGATAGCGATATGAATATGAATACTATCGTGATAGTCAACTACTCGATAGTCAAACTATCGAGTGGTTTAGAAATCGATAGTTCTATCGATAGTTTTACGAACTATCGATAGTTTAAAAAAAATCAACACACTGTCTCACATAAACAATAATGTATCTGAAATAGTGGATGCTCGATGGCACCATAATTATTTCAATTTGTCCTTTGTATATATGTACTGTGTGCACATTGTGCACCTTGTGAACCATGTACGCCGTGAGCGATGTGCATATTGTTCACATGAACGTGTACCTTGTGCACATTGTGCAATGTAACGTGCGTACCTTGTGCACTCTTAAAGTGCGTTGTATAATTTTGTATTGTAATTAGGGAGTAATGGTGTAATGGCTTGTAATATAAATGGAGTTAAAAAAACGTAAGATTTTAAATGTTATTGAAAAATAGAAAGCCCTTTTAAAATTTAGAAAAAGGAATAATCCTGAAGGCAATAAACATGTGTAAGTACGTGCTAATTTTTCTGATTGCTCTAAATCATTTTTATTAATTCTCTTAACTTTTGTTGGACGGTGTTTTGTTCCTATGGGACTTAACATGGAGTTAAAAAACGTACTATTTTAAACGTTATTAAAAAATAGAAGGATCTTTTCGAAATTTATAAAAAGGAAACATCATGAAGCCAATACATGAATATATGTGCTAATTATTTTGTTATTGTTCTAAATCGTTTTTAAAGAGAGTTTTTCAAATGTTTGTGGGACGGTTTTGGGGCCAATGGGATTTAACATGGGGTTAAAAAAACGAACGACTTTGAACCTTGTTTAAAAATAGAAGGACCTTTTCAAAAATTATATAAATCGAGCACGTGAAGAACAATACTTTTTATTGCATTTTACACTTTACTGTATTTTAATTGAGCGATTGTGAGGCGATTTCTTGCAGTTTTAGTAACACCATATAAGAACACTCAATTGTCTCGTTGTCGTCTGCTCAAAACAACAAGATGGACATGGATCTTGGCTCTTAATTTGCAACCTTGAAAAAAGTTGAAAACTATCGATAGTGAAGTGACTATCGATACTATCTATCGGTCCTGTAAAATACTATCGATAGTTTATTTTTGACTATCGCACATCACTAGTTCATCCCGTTTTCTAATTGCCAGTATGCACAAAGGGTACACAAACAAATACCAGAATGTGAATAGAAAAAATTTCTTTCTAGTCTCAACGAATGCTTTCGCACGGGGGAACCACAACCAGATCCAAAATTTCCAAAAACTTAATTTAACTCAAATAAAACAAGTGATTTACAGTTAAGATTAAAATATTTATTGGAAAGTAAAAAAATAAAATAAATGCAAAACTAAAAGAATTCCCTTCGTCACATAATTTGCTCGGCCCTGAAAAGGGCCGTTGTTTTTAATAAGTCGTGTCGGAAAGTATCAAGTCGTTTAGCCTCCAAATCCGTAAAGAGTGCGTCCCTGTCGCTTCAGAGCGTAAACGACGTCCATTGCGGTGACCGTCTTCGTCTTAGCGTGTTCTGTATAGGTGACAGCATCTCGGATAACGTTCTCCAGGAAGACCTTCAGCACACCGCGAGTCTCTTCGTAGATGAGACCGGAGATACGCTTGACTCCTCCTCGGCGAGCGAGACGACGGATCGCGGGTTTCGTGATGCCTTGGATGTTATCACGGAGAACCTTACGATGACGTTTAGCGCCTCCTTTTCCCAATCCCTTGCCTCCTTTACCACGACCAGACATTTTTTCCCCAAAAACGGGTTAAACGGGGAGAAAACAAAAACTTCGAAAAATTGCTTTTGTCAACTTTTGCGAGTTTGTGACTTGTGTTGTAACATGCATATATAGACACTACACGGACGTGAAAGTAAATTTTTTATGTTTCCTGTTCCGCTTTACAAATCAAACCGGTTTTTTCTCCACTGTGTTCATGCGCAGTGTCCGTTGAACCTAATCACATACACACTGTTTACAATTGATACTCGTCCGCACCTTTGTTTATTTAGAAACAAAAAAAAACCAATAAACTATTATAAATTGATTCATTTCGAAGGGTCTTATTTTATTTTTTAATTAATTGATCAGTAATCTACTTAAGAAATGTAACATGAAAAGCATCAAGAAATAAAATGAAGTGCCTCGAATGTAAAATCTATAATGGACATAATGTTGCGATTCAGAAAGAAAATAGTTCCTCGAAAAATAAACCGTAAATTGCATAAAATCTTTTGATTTATTAAATTCCATTACATTCAATAACTTAAAGAAAATATTAAGACATTATTATCATCATTAATATGTTGACCATATTACTTTAACGAGGATTAAAAATTTCTAATTTACGACATAAAAGCAAACTATATCCTCCAGGTAGCAGCATCGACAGATAATTTTTCGTTTTAAACATAATTGTTTCGTTATTTTCCTGCCTAGATGGCGTTGTAGTAAATTCCAAAAATATGAAATTAACTATACAAGTATAATACCATAGCCACCAACGATCTATAAAGAATAGCTTGGCAGTTAAGACGCCATCTTTGAGGCGAATTGAACACTACGGCGGCCATGACAGTAAAAGGCAAAAAGCTCTTAATTGCCTATGGGCTGCTTATAGCAAACTCATATATTCTTATTTTTTTTTTTCAGAAAAGGAACTGCGCATTTAATGTATTTGTTCATTTTTATGTAACCTACTCGTAAAATTATACTGAATACAATACAATAAAATTTAAATATTTATTTCACACAAATACCAAAATATGTACATAAACGTGATTTATTCAATGGCCTTTGAAAATAATTAATTTGGTTAGCTGTTGCTGTTAGTCATTTGCTTTTTCACTGTTGGCAGGTAGTACCCCCACCTACCCTCAATTTATATCACCTGCCCGAAAATATCGCGACATACCCATAAATAATGAAATTCTGCCTTTTCGTATGACCCTTTTTTTAAAACTTAAGACTTATTTATAATAAATAATTACTTTAAAAAAACAAACGCATGAAAATTAAGATTTCTTTATCTCATTGTGTGTGGCCCTGAAAAGGGCCGTTTGTTTAGGTCGGAAAACGTGACGGAATTTTCTTTATTTCTTCTCAGTCTTCTTGGGTAGAAGAACAGCCTGAATGTTGGGCAGAACACCGCCTTGAGCAATGGTGACTCCAGACAAAAGTTTGTTCAATTCCTCGTCATTCCTAATGGCCAATTGCAAATGACGTGGAATGATACGAGTCTTCTTGTTGTCTCTTGCAGCGTTACCAGCCAATTCAAGAACTTCAGCGGCCAAATACTCCATGACAGCCGCCAAGTAGACGGGAGCTCCGGCTCCTACTCGTTCGGCATAGTTACCCTTACGAAGGAGACGATGGATACGACCGACGGGAAATTGAAGTCCTGCTCGGCTAGAACGGGACTTTGCCTTTCCCTTCACTTTACCACCCTTTCCACGTCCAGACATTGTTAAGGAAAAATTAATTTAAAATGACGATGCCGAAAAAAGTATTTTCGTTATACGAAATTTTGAATAAAATTAATAAATTTTTAAGAATTGTAATGTTTTTTATACCCAGAATGTGGATTCTGTAACCATTTTTCAAAGCAACCAATTAGAAATTGCCTCACAACTCCCGTCGAATCACAAAGCAGCAAGAGGAAATTAGCTCTTTCACGTCCGACGTTAGCGCCTTAAATATCTGCGTCACTGATATAAATAAGTTTTTTTTTTCCATTCTCAAGACTCAAATTTTTAGTTGTTTCGTTTCTAAATTTTTGGAAAAATGCCGCCTCAAACTAGCGGAAAAGCCGCGAAAAAGGCTGGTAAAGCCCAGAAGAACATCACGAAGACCGACAAAAAGAAAAAGAAGAAGAGGAGGAAGGAATCTTACGCCATCTACATCTACAAAGTGTTGAAGCAAGTCCATCCTGATACTGGTATTTCATCAAAAGCCATGTCCATTATGAACAGCTTTGTGAACGACCTTTTTGAAAGGATTGCGGCCGAAGCGTCTCGTCTGGCTCATTACAACAAGCGATCTACGATCACAAGTCGAGAAGTTCAGACGGCTGTTCGACTCCTTTTACCCGGAGAATTGGCTAAACACGCCGTTTCTGAAGGGACAAAGGCCGTCACGAAATACACGAGCTCTAAGTAAACTTGAACAATCTGCGACCAACTCTAAACAACGGCCCTTTTCAGGGCCACACAAATCATGCGAAAACGGATAATCTTTTAAAAACTTGCACAGCCACAGTGAATTTTATTTATTTAATAAATCTTGAAATTATTTTTTATATTACTGTCTTTGTTTGTTGCAGTCAATAACTCTTGTTTTGCACGTGATTAAAAATAACATGAAAGGAAAAAAATCACAATTAATGTAATGTAATGCCAGGGGGGGGGTGCAGATAAGCAAAATGAGCCGTGATTGGTTGAAGATGGATGATGTCACTCAGGGGTCTAGTTGCTTGGGCACAGCCTCCTATTATAGGAGGCTATGGCTTGGGAGTTGAAATGAAAACAATAAGAAAATATTGTTTTTGGACCTTTGTTGCACTAGCGTTTGGAGGCTTGTGTTTTTTCATAGCGCATGCGCATTCATTGCCATCTCGGTTGGTTTGTATAGGAAAGTGATGGCAGATTTGCGTTAGCAGCGCCATCTATTGATGACCAATGGAAACTGCCCACGTCTTATAAGGGGCACCGTAGTTTCCATTGGTCATCAATAGATGGCGCTACTAACGCAAATCTGCCATCACTTTCCTATACCATAGCCGCCTTATACTATAAAGAATAGTATAAGGAGGCTATGCCTATACAAACCAACCGAGATGGCAATGAATGCGCATGCGCTATGAAAAAACACAAGCCTCCAGACGCTAGTCTTTGTTGCTCTGCAGAGCACAAAGGGACTATAGGATCGTGCAAAAAGGCTTTTTGTATGTGTGTGTGTGTGCTTCTGGGCGTTATTTCTCCAGAACGGACAGAGATATTTTAATGCGGTTTTTTGCATTATGCACGTTCGTATGCGCCAATGAACATACTACAAAATCAAATCAATTCATACAGTAGTTTATTAATTATGATTAATTTTCGACGAAACGTTCTGGGCGATATAACTCGGGAACGGGGCCACCTAGAATAATCAATTAACTTCTAAATGAATCTACACTCTGCAAGGATGCTACGTATTTATTTTCATAATTTTAAATTAACTGGAACTATTTTTAATCGTTTAATATAAATAATAAAATGAATTTCAATCTATTTTTCTTCTCCTATAGAAGAAAAGTAGATAAAAATTCATTTTATGTTGTGAGTCACATCAGATATTTACTTAACACACTATTGTCATAATCTAACCCTCAATCTAAAACAAAAAGACCCCCCCCATCAAAATTGGACAACTTTAAATATGAAAAATTAAACATATTGCTGCAAGTGTATTTTAAAAATTAATCAGGTATCCCTATTGCAAGATACCTCCTCCTCCGGGTCTCCTGTAGACACTGTTGATTTTTGAATCGTCTGCTATGTAGCAGACGAATTGCTCGTTTCTCACACACTCGTTAACGAAGGAGGCAGGCCTTGACCAAAACAGCTGATGCCTCTTGCATCACTTCTTGGGGGAAGGGATCTTTTTCGGGGACTCAGCCCAAGAATCAAAGAAGACACCCACGTGGTATTTATCACGAAAAACAACACGACTTTATTTCTAGTGTAGATGTACAAATAGATAGGCTGTCTCCTTTTAAAGGTAAGAGGTGCCTTGCACGACACACCTCTACTTATGGTTACACAGTTAATTTAAAAGATAATTTTCTGGGTGGGCACTAGCATAGTGTCCCACCACGACAGGTACAACAGGAACGACCAAGAGCTTGCTGGTGCTTGGCTTTAAATATGATTTCACTTTGAAATCATGTGACAGTAAGCCACCAATAAGCTTTTGGCTTACAATTCAAATTTTAATGAGATGCAAAAGTAAAACAGAAAAATCTCAACATTGGGTCTATGGGGGACCACATGGGGGTCAAAAACCCATTTCGTTTTGTATAGACCCAATGTTAAATTTGAAACAATTAATCACGCCAATGCAACTCTATGGAGGATCCAAAAAGGTCATTTAAGCCTATCCATAGAGGTGCATTGGAAGAATTTTCAAGTGACAGTTTGGAGAACAAAATTATTTGAAGTCGATGAAAAGTTCTCCAAATGATAAAACCATATGTTAATGTTAACCAGTGAATGTTTACAAAAATATATTTTTCGTTCGTGACATTATTCGTAATTTATTGGGTGATGGAATTTTAGGATGGACGATGGTCAATGGAGATCTATTGTGAGAAAATCAGCAGGGGTCATGCAGTAAAGTTTCTTTCATTTGAAGTGTTGACAGATTTAATAGCTGCAGGCTAAGAGAAGAGGAGGGGAAGGATCGGTTTACCGCCACCCCTTCCTCATACGATAGAGAAAAGAGAAGGGATGACATCACGTTGTCATGGTGACGACCATGCTTTAGGGTGAATTGATCTAAGGGGGTGAGGAGGAACATTCACGATGCCTACTCACAACCCTTTTTATAACTGTGAAAAGAAGAAGAAAGAACGAGCAGACGATGCGTTGCTATAGTAACGCCATGCTGTCGGTTCTAAAAATTCGGGTTCGTTACACTCCCCTCTGCTAAACTGAAGCATGTCCCCAGGCTTCGTGCATTTAAAAAACTATTAAGGAAAGTAACAAGATAGACTAAAAGCAAACCATCCATTTCCATCGAGAGACAACAAAAAAAATTTTGAAATACAACTTGTGTTACTAAAATTTTCAAAGAGAGATAATTTGTTCAAACATATGAAAAAAAACGAAACGGAAAAGAAATGCAATAAATCGTGCTTTCCACAATAAAAAAAAACAAGGACTTTCCACATGAACGGATGAAAAATTCAAAGAAAATGATAATTTCGTTAGGTAGTTGTTCATGTTTGAATTCTCTTGAGTGTTACAAAACAAAACTGTCACACAAATTCCAAGTTTTTATTATATTTTGATTATCTTTGGAACTGTGAACTATGCTACAGCTTAGTGCTTGAGAAAAAAAAATATAGAAAAAAAAACTTCTTCAAAAATCAAAAAAACTCGCATCAGGCACAGATTCTTAGCACCATACTTGAAAACGATTGTGACGATATAAAGATAATATTATATAAGTAATTATATATTGATCATATTAGAAATAATAAAGAAAACTTGTCTTAATCGGTAGTTTGTCATTTTTAAGAATTGTCCCCCCTCTTGCGCATCGTCGTGTGGCCGGAAGCAGCTGTGGTCTGATCGGGTACTTTAAGGTTGTACGGTGGCACCCTCTCGAAATCAGATGTTTCATTCATTTCATCACTAACTGCGCCATCTTCTTGTAGGTCACCTCCTGCTGGATGTCTCTTTTCGCCAATGAAAGCACACTGTTGAAGTCCTGAAAGTGGCAACGTGGCTTTCATCTTTTCACAATCTTTTTCTAGATGTTTTACGCGTTCACAGTTGGTTTCTCGAGGGCAGAGCAGTTCGCTCGAGGTCATATTACTTGTAGACTCATAACTGCTCGGATCTCCAGTGCTCTCAGCAGCTATTTTTGGCTGTCTGACTGCACAATCCCTGTGAAAACGTTTAAGATTAGTTACATTAAAGGTATCTCTTATTAACCTCCCACGCGCATCTTCGATCTCGATCTCGTATACGAGATCACTCAGTTTTTTAGTAATTACACCAGGTCCCTTAAATGGTAGTGCCCATTTTTGCGCCATTCCAAGCCTAGGTGTAAAGTCTCGAATTAATACTTCAGCTCCGACTTCGTAATTGTCAGGAGCTCGTCTATGTTTGTCATAGAGTTGTTTTTGTCGTTGCTTGGCCTTTTCGAGGTTAGTTTTGGCAATTTGGAGCATAGGGTTGTTGGTTGGCTCTTGTTCTTCAATCGGTGCAATCTCGGGCACTGGTGGCACGAAGTTGTCGATTGGCTCTCTAGGTTTTCTGCCAAACATAAGCTCGAACGGAGAGTATTTCATTGAAGCTTGGATCGCGGTATTATAAGCCCAAACGGAGGCATCCAATTTGTCGTACCAATCTGTTTGAAACTTTGTTGGGTCCAAATATCTTCTGACAATTTCCATCAAGGTTCTATTTGCGCGTTCAGCCAATCCATCAGCCTGTGGGTGGTAGGCAGTGGTGTAGTGATGTTTGATGTTATACTTCTCTAGGAAGGTGTACAGTTGTTTGCTGGCAAATTGGGTTCCTCGGTCTGTGATGATCTCGACCGGAGTTCCGTAGCCGTAAACAAACTTATCTCTCATGAATTTAACTACCGCATCGGCTGTGGCTCGTCGAATGGCTCGAGCGACCACAAAACGTGTAGCGTAGTCAATTGCAACCAGGATGTACTGTACTTTTCCGGTGGAAGGGACAAATCCTCCTATGAAGTCCAATCCCCACTTGTCAACAGGTTTTTCCACAGAAATTGGTTCGAGGAATCCTTGTGGTCTCTGTGGAGGCTTCTTGGCTCGTTGACAAACAGCACAGGTCTTGACATACTCGAAGACATCTCTCTTTAGGTGTTTCCAGTGAAATCTTCGATGAATTCTTCCGTAGGTCTTCGCAAAACCGAGGTGTCCAGAACATGGTTCGTCGTGACACATCTCGAGGATTTTCAGTCGCAGTTGTGCAGGCACAACTGTTAGTAGCAGAGGTCTTGAGGTTCCCAAAACATTGGCATAGAGGCGTCCTCCCAGAATTGTATATCTCTTGCTCACTGTTGAGTTAGGATTTTCTGACAGTTCTGCACAAATGGCTTCTATTTCGGGGTCCTCTTGCTGTTCTTTTGACCAATCCCAAAGAGGTAGCATGGTATAGATGACTCCATCATCTAGATCGGTTTCGACTTTCGTTGGTAACTCTTTATCTTTTGGTGCATCGACGGGATTTCTCGACAAACTGTCAGCGTCGACATGTGTAATTCCGGTTTTGTATACCACATTGTATCGGTACTCTTCTAATAAAAGCTGCCACCTCCCCAGGCGTCCCTGAAGTCGTGGTGCTTTCCTGAGGTAGCACAAGGAATGATGATCTGTCACGACAGTAAAATCTCTGTTGAATAGGTAGGGTCGAAATTTTGTAATTCCAAAGATTACTGCCAAGCATTCCTTTTCGGTGGTTGTGTATCTAGTCTCTGCATCACGAAGAGTTCGGCTCGCGTAGGCTAACACCCTTTTAGTTTCTCCTTTCTTTTGCTGGTATAGTACAACTCCGAGGCCGTGTCCACTAGCATCTGTATGTAGTGACAACTCCGCAGTCGGGTCATACATGGCCATCACGGGAGCTTCTGTAAGGAGTGCTTTCAATCTATTAAAAGCCAGCTCTTCATCTCGTCCCCAATAAAAAGTGACGTCTTTCTTGGTGAGATTTGTAAGTGGTTTGGCCGCATGTGAAAAATCTTTTATGAAGCGTCGGTAGAAGCCAGCAAGTCCCAAGAAACTTCTTACGGAGGTTACATCCTTTGGAGTCGGGAAGTCTTGTACAGCAACAACCTTGTCCATTTCGGGTGCCACTCCGTTTTCGCTAACTACATGGCCCAAGTAAGAAACCTTGTTGAAGCCAAAAAAACATTTCTTAGGTTGCAAGCTCAAATTAGCTTTTGTTAAAAGATCCAGCACAGTCCGTAGTCGTTCCAAGAAGGTCTCGAAAGTATTTCCAAAGACAATGATGTCATCAAGATAAACCAAGCATGTTTCCCACTTCTGGGCAGCCAGAAGTACGTCCAGTGCTCTTTGCATTGTGGCTGGGGCATTGCACAGCCCAAAAGGCATCTTGATAAACTCGTAGAGTCCACAGGGACTTACAAATGCTGTCTTTTCTTGGTCTTCTTTTCGGACTCTCATTTGCCAATATCCACTAGCCAAGTCTAATGTCGCGAAATATCGGCTGTTGGCCAGGGAATCGAGCGCATCATCGATTCTGGGCAGCGGATATGTGTCCATTTTAGTGTTCGCATTTAACTTCCGGTAATCTACGCAGAAGCTATGTCTTCCATCTTTCTTTCTTACAATGACCACGGGGCTCGCATAAGGACTTTTCGAGGGCCGTATTATGCCTGCATCGAGCATCTCCTTAATTTCGTTCTTGATAATTTCTCGGGCTTCCGGTGAGGTTCTCCGAAGAGGCTGCCGCACTGGGGCACTATCTCCCGTGTCAATAATGTGTTCGGTCAAATTGGTTTCTCCTAATTCATTCAATCCGAAAGCAAAGGATTGTCGGTAGGATCTTAGTAGGTCTCGTAAGGTTTCTCTTTGATCAGGGGTCAGGTTTGGTCCTAGATTAAGGCTCTCCTCGAATGTCTGATCCTGGTCAAGTTCGGTGTCTGATGTCGCAAAACGGATTTCATTCGTTGCTACTCCTGGATGATCAGCCGCGGTTGTTTGTGATCGGTCTCTTTTCATCTGAAGTGCAGTATCCGCCAATTGTGCTACTCCAACTCCTTGATTCTTCCATAGTTGTATATTATCAAGGGTGGTATTCCTGATTACTACTTTCATAATATTCTTTTCCGGGATTTCTAACACGCCCGGAGTCGTGATGACTCCATTTTTCTCAAAGACCTGTTGGTGAACATCTACTAGGAGCATTTCACCAGTGTCAGGACATTGGTCACATCTGACTTTCACAACTCGCTCTTCCCTAGGTCCTAGCTGAACTCTGTAAAGTAGGCGTAGAGGTAGAGTTTGTACTGGAGTCTCATTCTTTGACGACAAGAGGATTGTTTTTTCTGCGGGCTTCGTAGGTTTCCGAGAAGGTCCTGTCGTTTTTGTCTTTTTCCTTTTTGCAGTAATTTTTGGAGGCTTGGCCGGCTCCTTGCTGGTTGAGGCCCCCTCATTTACTTTACTCTCCTTTCGAGGAGTTTTGGTGCTTACTGACGGTGATGCGAGTGTCGTTGTTTTCTCTATCGGTGTCATTACAGCTGACCGTCCTCCCTCGAAAACATCTTCGTAAAACCAGATCCTCTTTCTGGTCATGTCTACCAGGAGTCGAAAGGCCCGGCCTAAATCTGTCCCTAGTAACGCTTCATCTTTTCCTTTTATTATTAACATCTTTGTATAAGCAACTTTCTTATACAGCTCGATTTTCACTTCTGCGGTACCGATGACCACAATCCGAGATCCGCCAGCTGCTCGCAGCATGCGTGGTTTCTTCTCTTTCTTGATCCGAAGTCCTAGAGCGTTTGCCATCCGTTGGCTCAACACGCTCACGTCGGCTCCAGAGTCGACCATCATCTCGATCAATTTCCCATTGATCGTTACAACTAACAGAGGAGGTCCTGTGGATCGTACTCTTGACTGAATCTCTAGGGCTCCATCTGTTTCCTTTTTTACTGATTCAGGTGGGGCTCCGCCCAGGGCTGAATTAGTTTCCTTTTTCGAAATCTTTGATCCTGGGGCAACATTGGCTCCCGAGGAATCGATTTCTCGTTTTCCATTTTTCAATTCTGCTAGGCCGCGGCCCGTCATAGAATTTTCCTCGTTTGTTTTAGTTGTCAATTTGGGTGGAACTTTGTCCAGCTGCAAATTGGCATCCGGTTTCGTCATGGTCTTACAGTTGGCTGCAAAGATGGCGAGGGCTTCACGAAGATATTCTACTACATCTATCATCGTAGGACTAATGGCTGACCCCGTACCAGTTTTGGCCGCAACCTTCGCACCTGGTTGGTCCCCATTCTCTTGTCCATGAAGAGGGGTGGGTACATGACAGCTCCCTTGGCGTGTGATGACTCCACCGGCTCCCGATGTGGGCCCTTCCGTCCCAACATGTTTCAATACCCTTCGTTGATTCCTTTGCTTCTCCCATTGCGCAGTTTCTTGTAAACCAGGTTTCCTTGTCCTCGGCGGTCCGACTCCCGGTACGTCCTCCGCCCGATCTAGTTTAAATGATTGGGAGACGCATCGGAGTTACGGATCCAAATTCTCTGTCCGTGTACTCGCATTTCCTGTAGATCTTCGGTCGAATTAGGCCGATAGTCTGAAATGGCAGCAATCGGCTCTTCTGTCAGAGGGGTTTCTGAAGTTGTAGTTTCTTCTTCTTCCTCGTCTTTTCACCCTCTTCATTCTCGTCTTCTCCCTGCGTGAGCATATCCAGCAGTTGTCGAATCGCGTTCTTGCGATCTATCCTGGGATTAGCCGGGCAGTTTATCATCAAATGACCAGGCTTCTGGCAGTTGAAACAAGTTCGAGTTTCAGGTCCCTGACCAGTTCTCTGTCCTTGCCCAGAAAAACCCGCTCCAGTAGTGGCTTTCTTCTGTTGTCCCTGCACATCAGGCCTCACATCATTCTTTCTCGGTTGTGTCTGGGGTGGCTTGCCAGCTTGCTTCTGTCCAGATTGGGTTCCAGAAGATTTGGTAGCTCCCATCTCGTTTCTCGTCTGTTGGTTCCTTGGTCGTGACTTAATGGTCATCTTCCCAGCCAGAACCAAATCATTCTCCATCCAGATGGCTCGTTCGAGAAATTCCTTGAGGGTCATCGGGGGAATCCCTACAAGTCTCTCTGCCAACTCTGATCTCATGCCTCGTCGCAATCGTGAGATCTTTATACTGTCCATAGAATGTGGGTCAACCTTGTCACAGAGATCTAGGCATCGCCATGCAAACTTGGTGAAGGTCTCTTCATCAGTTTGTCTCATTCTCTCAAGCTCTTCGACATATCTTCGTCCAGGGTCACTTGTTGCAAATTTATCGAGCATCCTTGCTCGTAATTCTCCCCAGGATAAGTCAGCTCGTTCCAACATCAATCGACTTAAGAACTTCAGTGCATAGTTCTCGAGACAACTCGAGAAGTAGCTGCACTTTTCTGCATCTGACCATCGATGGACAATAGCTTTAGCTTCAAATTGCTCCATATAGTCATGCAAGTCATCAGTTCCATCAAATTTCTTAAACCCCTGCATGGGGTGCCAGGATCCACGCTGCCATGCATTGGTACAGGGGGGTGCTGGACTCCATGCAGTTCCATTTCCATTACTAGCAGCACTCAAAGGGCTTCTCAAGACAACTCGAGAAGTAGCTGCACTTTTCTGCATCTGACCATCGATGGACAATAGCTTTAGGTTCAAATTGCTCCATATAGTCATGCAAGTCATCAGTTCCATCAAATTTCTTAAACCCCTGCATGGGGTGCCAGGATCCACGCTGCCATGCATTGGTACAGGGGGGGTGCTGGACTCCATGCAGTTCCATTTCCATTACTAGCAGCACTCAAAGGGCCCGGTGTCTGTAACCTCCCAGGTTGTCTCATGGGGGTCCCTCCCAGCATTCCTCGGTGACTGCTCTCTTCTACAAATGTTGTGGCTCTTGGAAGGCTTGCAGCAGGTTGTACAGGGGCATTTGGGACCATTCCCACAAATGGCCTGCATATCTGATCAAGCAGCATCAGTCTTTGCTCAGGGGGATAATGGGTGAGTAGTTGCTCCACTGCCATGGCCCCCTGCTCCCAATCAGGACTCCCAGAGGGAAAGATAAATTGGAACGGACTCACCGAATTTCCAGTTGCTTGTCCTCTCTGGTCCTCTCTTCCATTTTCCTCAGTGGTGTTGCCGGTTGATTCCATAACTTGAAAGTTCTTGGGTACACTCACAAACACACTGTTCTGTCCAGTTCTGTCTTGGGTAGTCTTACCCCGCACCTCCACAACGTGCAAGATACCTCCTCCTCTGGGTCTCCTGTAGACACTGTTGATTTTTGAATCGTCTGCTATGTAGCAGACGAATTGCTCGTTTCTCACACACTCGTTAACGAAGGAGGCAGGCCTTGACCAAAACAGCTGATGCCTCTTGCATCACTTCTTGGGGGAAGGGATCTTTTTCGGGGACTCAGCCCAAGAATCAAAGAAGACACCCACGTGGTATTTATCACAAAAAACAACACGACTTTATTTCTAGTGTAGATGTACAAATAGATAGGCTGTCTCCTTTTAAAGGTAAGAGGTGCCTTGCACGACACACCTCTACTTATGGTTACACAGTTAATTTAAAAGATAATTTTCTGGGTGGGCACTAGCATAGTGTCCCACCACGACAGGTACAACAGGAACGACCAAGAGCTTGCTGGTGCTTGGCTTTAAATATGATTTCACTTTGAAATCATGTGACAGTAAGCCACCAATAAGCTTTTGGCTTACAATTCAAATTTTAATGAGATGCAAAAGTAAAACAGAAAAATCTCAACATTGGGTCTATGGGGGACCACATGGGGGTCAAAAACCCATTTCGTTTTGTATAGACCCAATGTTAAATTTGAAACAATTAATCACGCCAATGCAACTCTATGGAGGATCCAAAAAGGTCATTTAAGCCTATCCATAGAGGTGCATTGGAAGAATTTTCAAGTGACAGTTTGGAGAACAAAATTATTTGAAGTCGATGAAAAGTTCTCCAAATGATAAAACCATATGTTAATGTTAACCAGTGAATGTTTACAAAAATATATTTTTCGTTCGTGACATTATTCGTAATTTATTGGGTGATGGAATTTTAGGATGGACGATGGTCAATGGAGATCTATTGTGAGAAAATCAGCAGGGGTCATGCAGTAAAGTTTCTTTCATTTGAAGTGTTGACAGATTTAATAGCTGCAGGCTAAGAGAAGAGGAGGGGAAGGATCGGTTTACCGCCACCCCTTCCTCATACGATAGAGAAAAGAGAAGGGATGACATCACGTTGTCATGGTGACGACCATGCTTTAGGGTGAATTGATCTAAGGGGGTGAGGAGGAACATTCACGATGCCTACTCACAACCCTTTTTATAACTGTGAAAAGAAGAAGAAAGAACGAGCAGACGATGCGTTGCTATAGTAACGCCATGCTGTCGGTTCTAAAAATTCGGGTTCGTTACACTATGAAACTTTACATAAAATAAAACAACATACGATTTTAAATGTTATTAAAAATAGGAAGGACCTTTTCAAAATTTATAGAAAGAATCAGCATGAAACCAATACGTTAATGCACGATCTAATTTTTTTGTCATTGCTCTAAATATTTTTTAACGAGGTCTTGAAACGTTTGCGGGACGGCTTTTTGTTCCTATGGAATTTAACATGGATTTAAAAATAATGTACGATTTTAAACATTTAAAGCTAGAAGGACCTTTTCAAAATTTATATGAATAGACCACTTAATAAACAATACCTTCTATTGCATTTTGTGCTTTAATGTATTTTCATTAAAAGAATGTGAGACTACTTCGTGTATATTCATTCAGTAACACCATAATATTATAGTAACACTCATGTCTCATTGGCGTCTGCACAAAATAACAAAATGTAGGTGTATCTAGACTCCTACATAGCTTTTTTTTATTTTTTTAATGAGTTAAAGATGAATTTAAATGAAACCTACAATATTAATTTATTGGATATATTTTGAAATTTTACCTGTTAATTATTGTGGGCAATCTCATTCATTACGATACATACATGCACCTCAACACAAGCATGACTTAGACCCCTCTATGACGTTGTGTGCAGAACAATGCGCAAAAAAAACACCAGAAAATGGCGTCTATCTGCGCTACCTTATAATTTTAAGTACCTTGATATAATGCATTGTTTTTAATTCTTCTCAAAATTCGAACGCCTCTAGTGGCAGTAGGTAAAAAGATGGGCCCCTAAGAAGTAGCAGACGAAACTTTAACCTAGAACTCTACATACTATACGGAAAAATCACTACAGGTAATTTTTTTTTTTGCCGTTTTCTTGCAAATTACGTGCCCAATTTTCGTGAATTTTTGAAAAAATAAAGAAAAAAGTATGTAGTTTTTCACATCCATGCAGTGTTTTTTATTTGTGATGTTTTATTCTGAACGTTGCTGTTAAACCAAAACTTTTAACAAGGAAGCCAATGGAGATTTCACTAAGTCGGTAAGTTATTTTGCTCATATCTTGCAAATTACTTGCACAATTATCGTGAAATATTAAAGAAATAAAGACAAAAATAGCTAATTTTATAATTAATCATTGTTTAAAATACAAGACATGCATATTTTCGACGGTGGTGGACTACATCGACTTTAAAGTGTAGGTGAGGCTCAGCAGTTGACAAAGAAAAAGATTTGTCATAGAGACCATTAAGTGTGGGTTGTTCTATTTCCAACACAATAAAAAGTTTATTTATGATTTTTTTCTAAATAAAAATCGTTTCATATTGATTTCGTATCATTAAAGTATTGGAAACAGTTTTCAAAATTGATTATTGTTGATCATTTACTTTTACTTATGATTTACTTTGTGTTGATCTTCATAATCATGGTTCTGCCTTACGGTTAATTATATGCTATCAAAGCCCGCCATGTTCTACATCAGAAACTGCAACCAATAGCTTAATAGATAGCTTGCAGTCAGTCTTCAACTTCTGTGGTCCAACAGTGATTGTAGGTGACTTTAATAGACCACACATTGACTAGTGCATATTCCAAGCCAATAATACACTGTTTATGTCTTGCTAATTTCTTATTTGAAAACACTTTCTCCCAATTAGTGCTGTTTCCAACATGTGGAGACAATTCCCTATCTCCTTTTTGTCTGAGTGACAGTCCCCCTCATTTAGCTGTCTGTGTTGCTATTCCCCATTTTGGTCTAGTTGAAGCACCACCCTTTACCGAGGTGGATATTAAACAATCATACCCTAGCACAGATTAAATATCTCAATTCAATAATTTAGCCCAAAGCAAACCAATATTTTGATATTGAACACATGTGCCAGCTGCACATGTGTGAGGCTCCTCACTTCTAAACTCCTTTTGCCGGATGGTGCCCTGTGGTGTCCAAAACTGACCAGACTCAAAGGATATCAAATTTGTTGAGAATTCAGTTGGAATTCTTACGAATTTTGACAGTTTAAATGATTTTAAAAAACAGACTTCCTAAAATAATTTAGAAACTTCTAAATAAAGTTTTTGAAGTTTCTCACGATTGAAAATGGCCATTAATTCCAGAAAAGTTTCTCTAGAATTATGCAAATTCTTAGAATTTGATGCCAAATAAGGAGAAATTTGAGAATTGGGACTCTCCATTGGTCAATCGGATCAATGGGTGAGCCCTAGGGAAAGGTGGCCCTCCCAAGTGCCGAAAGAATAAGAAGTACTTGCACAAGGCAAGCTCGAGGCTGATTTTTGTTGATTGTTGTGGTGACTTCTGGAGTCATGCTAGAGAGTATGTGAAATCAAAAGTCCCAGTTTGGACCTAGACTCTTTTTTTAGTCTAAATCAGTCGCTCATGTTATTTTATATATCACTTGTAATGAGTCAATCGCTTATATAATAAACCAGTTAATTCGCTAAAAGAGAAGTCTTTTTCTTGTTTGCAGAGACACCTCCGGGAGGTATCAAAGCATCACTGTTTCATTAAATTGTCGGAACTAGGAGTCCCGTCTACACGGAACCCAAACAGATTGACAATGCCAGGGAGTCCGACTCCAATCAGAAGTAGAGGCACGACCAAGGACCATGCATCCAGGTTAACATGTAGACCTAGATCACCTGGCAGGTCAAAGAGCCCGAGCTTGGAGTGTAGAGCATTGCACCACCTGAACTCAACTGACTGGTCGGGGACCAGCCACCCAACAAAGACAATCAAGATCTAGAACAGGAGCAAATGCCTGATGGGGTCCAGGCATGCTACACCATTTTGGTCTAGTTGAAGCATACCCTTTACCTATGCAGATATTAAACAATCATGCCCTAGCACAGATTAAATATCTCAATTCAATAATCTAGCCCAAAGCAAACCAATGTTTTGATATTGAAACAGTCTGGGTAGAATTTCAGTCCATTCTTCTCAATGCAGTAAATAAATATGCCCCAATTGTTTCTACTAGACGAGTATTCTATGTTCCACGTAGTACCCGTAAGGCATTCGATCATAAAATGAAGTGTTGGAAGAACTGGAAGCGAACCAACGACCATATAGCTCTCCATATAGCTATAAGCAATCGGCCTCTTACTATCGTCAAGTAGTTAGAGATAATGCTGCCAGACTTGAAATTGGTGCAGTTAGTAGCCGTGATATTACCACCTTTTTAAGTTTGTGTGCAGATGGCTTTACCATCACGCAAAAATCCCCAACCTGGTTTTAGAAAGTGGGGTAGTTCTTCAGAAGCAGAACAGGCAGAGTTCTTAAACCTTGAATTTGCTAAATCATACTCACAAAATAACTGTATACCAAACAACTTTACTATACCACTTTATACCAATCTTGGGGCACTCTCTTATTCTAACGTGCACACTATTTATGAAATGCTTAATAGTATATGTCCAAATTGTACTCCTGGGCCTGATGGAATTCCTGTTATGGTACAAAAGCACTGTGCTGCAGAGCTTGCCAGTGAAAGGTGTTTGTACACTGCTGAAGAATTATAGGCCAATATCACTCAAGTATTATATGTAAGCTAATGGAGAGGATAATTGGGGAATATTTATTAAATCACATAAAATCAATGAACTTGCTTGCCTCAAACCAATATGGTTTCCTTCCCACTCGTTCTTCAACAATACAACTTCTTGACTGTCTACAGGAAATTGTGGACTGTGTAGATAAGAAGTCTGTAACTGTGGCTTATCTTGATTTTACATCTGCGTTTGAAAAGGTTGATCATGGTCTTCTGATGGCCAAGCTTGCTAGATATGGTATAGCAAACCCTGTCTATGGATGAATACAGGCTTTCCTGACTAACCGCCTCCAGTCAGTCCAAGTGGGATCAACCCTTATGCTTGTTAGTTCAGTTTTTAGTGGGGTAATCCAAGGTAGCGTATTGGGACCAATCCTATTTGGTATATTTATTAATAATATAACACAAAACAATCTGTAAGACTGCTTTATGCTGATGGTGTTAAATGTGTATCTAGTTGCCCTGAGAAACTGCAAGGAACCCTATCTAACATATCAGACTGGATAGAAACTAATGGCATGTCTCTGTCAATTGACAAGTGTATGGTGCTGGACTTTAAAACCAAGGGGCAGGCATCAAGTCTATCCTGTATGGACAGTGCCATTAAATTGGTTCCAGAAGCCCAAGATCTGGGTGTCTTATTTAATGATAAGGTAAATTTCTCATCACATTGTAACGTAATGTGTTCCAAAGGGCATCAAATGGTAGGCATATTATTTAAAGTATTGCCCAATAGTCCAATTATAGTATTTATGGCCTTTAAGGGCGTTTGTAATCCCAATCCTGAGCTATGCCTCTTCAGTGTGGTTCCCATATCTGATATGAGATATTGACACAATAGAGGCAGTTCAGCATAATTTACTAAATGTTTGAAGGGCCTGTCCAATATGTTGTATAAACAGCGATTACATTCCCTTGGAATGCACACTCTTGAACTCAGATGCCTTCATACTGACTTAGTATTATTATACAAAATATTGGCTAAGGATGTCTTTTTTCCCCTTTAAGTGGGATTCCTTTCTAAAATTTTCTCCAACAATAACTAGGTCCCATTCGAAGCGTATAATGTCACCTGCTGTTCGTATTAACTGTAAACAAAATTGCTTTTTTAATAGGGTTATTCCTGTTTGGAATTCTCTCCCACAATATGTAGTAGACTCTTAATCATCTGCTAGCTTTTACGTTAATGTTAAGTCATTGGACCTAGCTTGTTGCTTGCGCAGACAGGCTGAAAGAGGAAATTAAAAATTAATGATAATGAAATAATTATTTTCACCTCCTTGTATATCTCCATGTATTTCGGTGTTTATTTTATTTTGTCTTTTTATATTGACCAGGGTTAAAAGTAAGTGTTGTTGTAATGGACATCCTGTAAAACCCTTAATAAATTATTATTATTATCACGAGGACCAAACACCCTCTTACCCCTTCCCCCCTTTTACCAAACACCCTCTTAAGTTCGATTTCAAACATGGTTTTTGTGTTCTGTGCCCATGTTAATAGTGTTCATCCCAAGGTTTTTGTATAACTAAAATTTTTTTTTCTCTAAAATGATGTCATGATTTTGCTAAAAATTGAATAATGAAGTGATTGAAACTTGAAAAATAACAAAACCGAACAATAAAAAAACCAGAAAAAGGAAAACACTAATAAATGGAGGGGAAAAAATCATGTTTATCGAACTTTTATTTTATTTGAATCGATTCACTTTTAATCGAAAGATGACAAATCAATTCAATTAATCGATTAATTAGAATTAGAGATGTCAATTTTTTTGGGAAAAAAACCGGTTTACGGTTATGTGACATCGGTTCGGGCATGTGACATCAGACCAAGTAACTAACCAATTAGAAATTGATGACGCTCATAAAAATGCAGGGCAAACGAAAAGTTAGTGCTGGGCAGAACTGCCTGTATAAGCAACAGGTGGTTGGCTATAGCTTTGGTCAATTTTATTTTGGCCAAAAAGAACTATTTTATTGTTGCAGCATATAAAACCCGCCCTTCAGAATAAATGGTATTCTAAACAGGGTACTAACGCCGCTTTTCGCTTGCATTGTTACCAGATGTACATTTCAACTTAATATTTCATTATTTTTTTGACACGCTCGGGGCTGCACCCCCAGATCTCCTGCAACAAGCTTATTTTCACGTAACACCCCCTAATTACCGATATATTATTAATAAACTAGTGGGGTAACCCATCATAAATGACGGGAGCAAAATTCACAGGCAATTGTGCGCATGCGCGTCGTTTGTTCCTTTTTTTACTCCTTTCATTTCAATTTCAGTCACCCCTCCCCCTTTTTTCCTCCCTCCAGATTTCTCTCCCCCCCTCTACACTTTCCAACCTTTTCCCCTCTCCAATTTAATATAATGTGTTTTTTGGATGGGGAGTGTGCAACATATAGTTGACCTTGAGAAAAAAAGCCGTTCATTTATTCAAATTTATATAAATTCCGACGTGCTTCAATGGTTGTACGGCGTTACTTCAGAGACAGATAGACCCACAGACCTGTGATATTATATACTGTATATAATTATTATTTTATTAATCCTGGTAATCACAGCTTTTTTTTTACTAATGTTTACAACTACTTTTATTGGTGAAAAAATAATGCGTTCCTATTTGCCAAAATCAAATTGACCAAAGTTACCACCAACGACTGTTACATGTGTTTATTGTGTGTGGGACATTTGCCCTAAAGCTATTTTCCCCAATGGGACAGTTGCCCTAAAACCATTTGCCTTAAATATTGATAAAACGATTTAGAACAATAACAAGAAATAAATAGCACGTGCATTGATGCATTGGCTTCACGATGTTCCCCTTTTTTAAAAAATAATTTCACGTGCTAAACGTGAAATTATTTTTCTATTAATTATTATGTGACTTTAAACCTGGAGAAAAACAGTTAAAAACCATTTTTAAATCAAGAGATTGCAGCGCCTACATTCGGAGAAATTTTGAATTAAATGCTGTATCTAGACTCTTAACTTAAAGAGACCATTACCTCCAGAAATTTCTTTTCAAAATATTGTCAAGACTTACCCAACGATTATCAAAACGATTTTTAAATTTTAAAATAAGTCAATAAAACCATTAAAAACTTAAAAATGAAGCGACTTTTCATGAGTCACCAAACGACGCCATTTTAAATTTCCAAAAACGAAAGTATCTCCCCCCCATTTTTGTGGCAAACGTTATCACCTCACATTTCCAGAATTCCTTAATGAAATATAGGTAGGTATTCCCTATTCATATTCAACCCAATACAACCTTCCATGTGGAATAATTCAAATATTAAATCCATGGTACATTCAAATTAAAGTAACGTTAGGTGACAAAACATCAGAATTCGAGCAGAGGAGTATACTTTGGAGAGTTTTGTTGCCAATATCTGTTGTTTGGTGGCGCATCTATGTGATAAACTTCATTTACATAAAATCAACTGATTTTTAATTTTTTAAATTATAATTTATAATAATCACTTATTTTAAATTTTAAAAATCGTTTTGGTAATTGTTGAATAATTCTTGAGAATATTTTGACAAGAAATTTCTGGAGTTAACGGTCAACTTCAATTTTTTAAAAAATATAAGAACCACTTTGAAACAAGTAATAGACAAGTAATGGCGTTATTTATGATGATGTGGCAGTTCTTTTTTTGTAAAGTGCAATTTATTGATTTAGGTGGTGCATTTGCTCCAATTGACCCCTACATAAACAATGCAATGAAAATGCAACTACAAGGATAGTTTATTTAAATACACTTTCTATAATTCTATCTGTGACAAAAAAAAAATCAAAATTTAACCGGTCCTCCAATTTGTCGGACATTATACAATTCTAAAAAAAAAAACAAAGAAAACATTTTATAACATGGTAAGAAAACGTATTTTTGTCTCCGAATTAAACCTCATCTATTTGTTATTAAGATGAACTTATTAATTTGTTAACATCTTTTTGACAGTTTGCTAAACCGATTCCGAGTCCAATTCCAGATCCCAAAAGAAGTGGCCACTTCCGACCTGAAACATGGAGAAAACGGTTTTTTCATCATAACTAGTAGCGTGTCCCAAAAAAAAAAACAAAGTTTAAAAATTAGAATGAATACCTTCTAAAACATTTCTCCCTTGTAAAAAAATAATAATACCTTTAAAATTCCAGCTTAATTAAGGTATATTTAGAGGTCCCCCACTGGCTCCTAAATTCTAGTTTTTAATAATATACATGACAAATTTAAATTTAAAATAGAAATATTCATACAACATATTACTTATGTCAACTGTATAATGTATTGAAATTAAAATAATAATTTTGAAAAAAATTACGAATTTTGCCAAAAATATACCAACGTGGAGACCCTTGGGGACCTCTAAACATTGTTCAGATTATCAGAAATTGTAATAATGTCTATATCTATAAATAAAGAAACTTTTCAGTGGGTATGCATTCATGGATTCTTAATATTAATTTTTAATCGACATTTTTGGGACAACCTTAATAACTAGGGTTGGTAAAGTTTCATGATCACAAGTATTTTATTTTTCATTTTTTAAAACTTAATTTTAGCAGATGTATACATAGATATATATGCTAGGAAATTAATTAACCCTCATCAAAATCACACAATAACACAATTAGGCCAAAATTTGAGTAAATGACACATTTTACTATAAATGTGCAAAGTTCACACAAACACAAAGTTCACCCCCCCCCCCCCCCCCCCCCCCCCCCCCCCCCGGTTTTTTGTGTTTTTTATTTTTTTTTATTTTCCATTTCCCAATCCTACTAGTGTTGAAAATGAATGTGTTTTTTACTATTATTTTACTATGTTTTTCAGATTTACTATCATATAGTGAAAGGTTAATTAAAATGACAATTCACGAATCTGACACAATTTATATTCTTAATTCATTAATTTGCATTTCACTGCTAATGGAAACTTTGTATTTTCCCCTATAGTAGAACTGAAACAATCAGGAATCAGGATTCATCATCAACATACCTAAAGAAAGGCTTTTTTTTGCATTTCTTCCCCCCCCCCCAGCTTTTTTTAAAAAAATAAAACATTTTATAAAAAAAACCGAACACTTTAATTTACATTTCTAACTGAATCATTCAGTAATCTAAGGGACAAGCTCAATTTTCTTCCCTCTTGTGTTTTTCTTTTCCCCAGCGTTTTTTTTTAAAACGCGTTTTTTAAATTTTTTTCTTCACATCCTGTTAGCATGACGGCTAACAGAATCTCCAAATGGTTGAACTTTGTAACGCCTTGCTATTGTGGTGTCACTGGTTCTTTCTCTTGCGAGTGTTCACAGGAATCTATTGACCTCATCCACCTCCCTCCCCCTTGACCTCTTTACCTGTTGTTGGACACTCCCTCCTTCCCCTTGTATCGATCGGCAGATGGATACGAGGGGAAGGTGCCTGGCCACGTGGGTGCCAGTTTGATTCTTGAGGTATACCTGCACCCAACGGTACAAAGTGCTGGACACCTGGAATATCAGTATCTATCTTCTCATAGTTAACGTTGTAACACCCAGTAACTCCCGTTCCCGCCAAAACCATAGCCTCGGGGGTAAACAACTCCTGCTTGTCCCTCCCTCCCCTCTGACTCACACTTCTGATGCACATCGAAGTGGCGGAGTGATATACTTAGGACCATGGTCACTTGGACCTGGTTACACCTCGTAGGTGTACACAGTTCCAAGGTATAAAAGGACCGTGTTCCTCTTTGTCTTTGTCTTTGCCCTCTTTTGTATTACGTTGATTATTCCGTACCACATCTTGGGCATGAGGACGCACCTGTAACAACCCGACTGGGCCATTACAATGACCCCGGCAAGTTTTGACCAACTTACCGCCGTTGAACCTCCTTGGGACAGGACCCAAGTGCAGGCCAGCCCTTCTCTTGTACCCGTCCGTGTCCACGGGTAGTGCTGGACGGAGGTTCCCACGCCACAAGTCGACGGACGAGTGGCCGCCGAACAAGACGTAGAATCCACGGTAAACCCTCGACGGATCTTACCGTGGATGAACCGTGCACGAAGCACCGGCCGACACGGTGATAAACATGCCGGAAACAGGATGGTGGTGGGCGGCAACCCCTGCCGATAACCCCCACCCTCCCCGCGGAACTTCCCCAGTAATTATTATAAGTATAATTAAATAATAACAAGACACAGACACAGTGGTATGAGTGAAAATAAATATAATTTATTCACAAAAAATAAATGCACTCACTATTAAGATGAAGACAATAGATGAATCTCCTGGCTAATTCAGCAAGGAGAGGAGGTTATTGACCTCTATCGACCAACAAAGGAAAAGATGAATGGTGGCCATCTGGGCCACCTGTTGAAAAGCTGAGAGCATCCAAGCCATGCACCCAGCATCAGGGTGAACTTTCCACTGCCCAGATATAATGGCCGCCGCCATATATATCACCCCCAGGCTGCTCCACCTGGGGGAAGACAGGGACCCTTGCTGGCCATTTTGTTGTCTCCTTGGCACCCAATTTACAGGTGCCTAGCAGACGACAATGGGAATTAAGTTTTGCTCACCAAGGAGCAAAACTGGGTCGTCACACACCCTTAACCAATTCATTCTTGTAAACTTAAGTGTGTTTCCGTACAAGAATAAAAAAGTGTTTGTAATGGAAATCTGCGTTGTCTCTATGTTTGGTAACTAACAACTTCTCCACAGAGGCCGGAGACATAAGACAGGAGACATATGATCCTGAAGAAGCTACAACATTTATCGGTAACAACACACCGGAGAAGATGTACATCAGCATCGACCGAGAGAAGGATGGCCACCATCCTTCTGCATTGATTTCACCCCATGGAGGAGGATGATCGTAATCCAACTCCATCCAGCTATTTCTGTAACTCGGATCTTCTTCGTGCGGCCACCGCACGATCAAAAGAAACGAGCCGCAGAAAACATCATCTATAAGTTGGTAAAATTATAGCGTCGATGTCAAAAGCTCACATTTGGTGAAGGTGCGGGGTATGCCTCCATTTGTCTTCTCCGACCTATCTACAGAAGCCGTCCTTTGTCCTAAGTTTCGTGATTGTGCCTCACGATCCTTCTTCTGTCCTTTTTATGTTGGAGCCACGTGTGGAGACCGATGATCGCATCGGGAGTCAACCGTGTGGTGCCGTTTTATGTTGAACCGTGACAGACACTTGTGGCTACACACATCACAGGTCGACCGCGCGATTCTGTGTCCTGTTTAGAGAGACACGTGGAGAAAGAACTTTTGTCTGCCATCCACTTAACACTCGGGGGAACACGGAGGCAACTGTTGTGGACACGTGTTTCCGTCCATGTTTTTGTTTTATGTTCATCGTCATCCCTGTTTCTTAACTCTTCTTTATATTTCAAAGTGAAACCCACTTGACCCTCCTCCGTATCAATGGTTGGTATGTGGGCAACACTTCAGACAAATCCTTTTTAATCTTCTTAGCTGAAACTCCGTATCATTGTGAGGTAAGCAAACGAATCTCAGCTACTTGTCTTTCCACCTATTAATAGGCCTTTAAAAGACGTGTCTTTTAAATGTGCCTAGTACCTTCACCCTTTAATTCTAATTTTCCAAGCAAGTATTTGTCCTAACTCCGTATCATTGTTAGGGGCTTGCAAGCTTAAAACACACTTTTTCTAGCCATGTGGGACTCTCTTATCCCCTCTTTCCTTTGTTCTTTTGTTCATCCATTATGCTTCCCTTGGGACCCTCTATGTCCCAAGTCATCATCTTCAAACTCACCAACTCAATGTACTTCATACTCCTCAAAAAGCACCAACGGAGCGATTTTTCGCTCCATATGAACACTTTGTTGTATCTTCTCTTCTCTTTTTGTTCTTTTCTTCTTTCTTCTCTTCCAAAGGGCCTGAACTTGTGCACCCCTGGTGGAGTTTCTCTTTCTAGAGAAAAGTTCTCTTTTCTTTTGAACTTATCTCTCTTTTTGCGCTCTTCCTCCTGGTGACCATCAAGCACCACCTGGCGGATTTCATCATTTTTGAACATTTTCGGACATTACAATAAATTCGACAACTGGAAGTGGCCATCACAGCGCCACCTACGGACCTTTTCTCTTCACTCAACATAGTTCCTCACTGCCAGTGACTGCCCTTTTCATCCAGAGCCATCCACCAGTGAGGATGTCTAAATTCAACAGTCTGAACATTTCTTCTTGTTTGCAAAGAACTTTTCTTTTCAAACAACCAACAATCTTCTATTTCTGCACTGATTTGCTCTTTTCAATAAAATAGATTCTATGGCATGTGGGCACCACACCAGAATCCTCTACTCTTTAGAGCAATTCAGCTTTCTTCACTTTCCTATAAAAGCCCAGCCATCTTGGACTTTTATTCTTTTTGTTCCTTCTGAAAGTTCAGCCATCTTGAACTTTCATCACTTTGTGCATCCTCTCTTTGCACAAGTTCTTGCTCCTTTCTGCTAAACAAGTGAATCTAAGTGTGTGGGCACCACATTTTAGTTTCGCTCTTCCCATTATTTACAACTTTCTGAAGTGCATTATTTAATTGGGTGGTGTACCACGCTCGAATTTTGCATTGTGCATCTACTGTTCTTATTGAAGACTCTTAGAACTCTTATAATCTCCACGTGGTCACCATATACCACATGTTGAGAGAAATTCTCTTAGTCTTAACAACTAATAAAGAATTAATAACATTAAACCAGTTGGGACCATCACACCCAACTGACGAATAACACCGTCATCTACACAACGAACAGAACACCACCATCTTTATTAAACATAGGTAGACCATCGCTACTCAGTGTATGAGTACGAGGGTGTCGGTTACCAACAAAACATCGCGATCTACAGCGGAATCAGCGATCGAACCTACACACATCAACTTACATCAATACTACAGACTATGACGTGCTGAACGAGTCACCACAAAATGGACGCCCACCCACAACTAACTGGAGCCGCCCGGAGGGCTCTTTTTTTCTTTTGAGGTGGCCTGTATCCATCAACACTATGGGGACTCACCCAACACCACAGGCATACAGCACTTACACTAGACATGCCACATCATTGCACATGGCTGCCCCGTATGAACCCTCCGTGGACCCACCCACTCGACCAGGCACCTGGGGGCACCACAACATGATGCCGCCATTAGCGGTGATGTGCCCCAACGAACTTCAGAGCACACGGCTCACACCTCATACGATCGCTCTCTACAGCAGTCACCACCACCAGCATACTATCCATCATACTTTCGACCATATCAATCTGAACGACCGCAGACACAGCCGTGTGATGGCTGTAAAATAGACACCATTATGCACCTACTCAACCAGCTGAGAATACAAGTAGCAGAGCTAATACCTAGCTACAATGCCGCCGACTCGCCACTCGTACTTCAACATCTCAACAATCACGACATCACAGATACCGTAGTGAATCGGACAGCTCTTCGCCACACTCTTGTCAGTCACTGAGAGCAGTACAAGCCTCGCTACGGTCTACACTACAGACAACATGCACCAGGTGAAGATGTCCGACCTGAAGAGCGCACGTACTATCTACCGCGCTATAGAAACTATGAGCACACAGAACACCAGTACGCATACCCGACTTACAATCTTGCGAGAGGACTCCGATACAGACCCCGGCACCCCAGCCCCCACAGCGGACTCGCCTCTTGCAAATACAAATCATGACACCAGCGTTCCGGCCAACATACCAATAATGATGGTGGAATAAATCCCTGAGTCAACTTGGGAGATGGACGACCTCACTACTTGGCAAGGCATCCTGGAGGCCCTTAACATCGCCACCACTGCATTTGGGTATACCAACAATGAAATGGTTGCCATATTAACCACTGGTGGTGGGTCTTCACTGCAAAGATGCCCTTGTTGTCGCCGAATGCTTAAAGACTTATACCGACAATTAAAGAATACTTGTATGCTGAAGGAAATCGGAGAATACAGTGTTAGTGATGGTAGCCCAAAGATCACTCTCACTGTTAACAGAAAAGAGGTCCGCATGCTTGTGGACACCAGAGCTCATGGCAGCGTTATCGCTGATAGCCTAGCAAAATGGCTCCAACTCAAAATTGAACCTATGGCCCGTCCTCCCAAAATCGAGGGAGTTGGAGGAGCCACTATCACCGTGGCAGGGCAAGTCTCCGCTACTGTGGAAATTGCCAACCAATCTGCCACCGGCCGTTTGCTGGTTTTCACCAGCCCACCCGACACCATCTTAGGCCGAGACCTGATGGGGCACTGAAGCTCCTTGTGTCCATGCAGACCAATAGTCTACTTGGAGGACGACCTCTTTGAGCCGACACTCTGAGGGCAGTGTATTGAAGCATACGTCAAGTGCCTTAGAGATTACACCAGCCACTTGTGGGGAGACGGTCACTGCTCCCATTGAAGTCAATACTATGCAGCAACCAAACGAGCACTTAGTAGTCAAAGGGATAACAACTCATTGGCCGAGGGACCGCACTAGTGGAGGTAGAGGTCTCTAGAATCTTCACGGACCAAGACCTTTTCACGGTTGTTCCCGATGAGAAGCTACAAGCCTTTAGGGGAGTCTGTGTGGCTTCCTGTATCATGCAAGGCCGCAACAGCAACAGCTTCCGGGTCGAAGTCCTGAACACCACTACGAAGCCGTTAATCCTCGCCTCCGGCAAAGTGATAACCAACATACAAAAAGACTACTGCCTCGAGACGGTTGAAGTAAAAGCGACACCGATAGTGACGAAAGAGTCAGGTGCTAAATTTGATGAGGCAATGCAACTCGGGCCTAAACTATGTAATGGCCAGAAGCGCATTCTGATGGATCTCTTGAGATCATATCGGGACGTCTTTGCCTTAGAAACATCAGAACTTGGATGTACCAACCTGACTGAGCACCGGATCGACACTGGCGATCACGATCCGGATGCCGAAATCAGAATGCATACGGATGCATCTGCCTATGGCATCGGGGCCATCCTATACCAGAAGTCGCCAGCAAAGGAACTGCAGATCCTGGGTGGTGTCTCTCGTGTGTTACGAGATGCTGAGCTGAACTACACAATTACCGATAAGGAGTGTCTCGCAGTGGTGTATGGTATCGTCAAGTTCCAACCGTACCTCTTCAACAAAGCCTTTGTCATCGTCACCGACAATCACACATTGTGCTAACTGAAGTACGCGCAACGGCTTCAGGGACGACTGGGCCGCTGGCAATTGCTACTCCAGGAATGACTACACGGTAGTTTACAAGGCCGGCATCACTCACGTGGATGCAGACTGCATCTCATGGAGTCTGTAGATGTTCCTGAAGATTGGAACCTACAAGCTACCCTGGACAACCTTCATGACAGCGTGGTTTACGCAGTAACATTGCGTTGGGATTGGGGCAGAAGAACAAGAGAAAGACCCGAACGTGACCCAAACCAAGACCGAACTTCGTAATCCGAGATCCGAGCTTCATCACACCTACATCATTGTGGATGGGTACTCTGCACCCTTGTATACCAAGGTAGCGTTAAGCCAAAGCTCGTGACGGTGGTGCCTAAACATCTGGTACCCAAAGTTCTGAAACTACTACACGACAGTCCTGAAGCCATGGAAACAAGGTACCATCGAATACGTGCGCACGTGCAAAGTGTGCCAAAAATGCAAGACACCGCAGTCCAGACTACCTGGATTCCTGCATGAAATGCAGATTGGGGATCCAGGTGAGTGTTTGGGGATCGATTATATCGGCCCCCTACCAAAATCAATAGGTGGTGTCAAGCACATCATTTTGGCAGTGGATTATGCCACCAGGTTCTGCTTCACATGAGCTGTGCCCCAGCCAAATCAACTAAAAATTTCCTCCAAGATGCAATCGTGTATCTCATCGGGATGCCCAGGAGGATAATCACCGACCGTAAGACACCTTTCACAGCCAAAGACACAAGCATTGTGTGACGAGCTAGGGATTTAGCATGCCACCACAACTGCATACTTACCGTAAAGAGACTGTCTTGCGGAAAGAACGAATAAAACTAATGCAGACCGTCAAGAGACTCCTAAGACCTGAAAAAGAATGAGACTGGTACTTCCATCTCCAAGCCGCTGCCTTTGCTTACAACACCGCCATACACACGTCAACGAAGTACTCGCCATACCGTCAAATGTTTGGAAGAAACGCCCGACTGCGAATTGACAACCGGGCACCTCTCCTGCCAAAGGTTATGGATTCAAATCCTCCAGCACCTTCTGTTGTCGCCACGGAAGAGGTTGAGATCACAAAAGCCAACCTGCATGAGGCTCGTTTGCGACAAAAGAAGTACTACGATGCCAGGCGGAAGATGCCATACCCATACAAAGAACCTGATGAAACTAAAAAGCTACGTTACTCGTACAGAGATGGTTACACAGTAACCAGAATCATCAGCGACACGGTGCTCGAGCTGGAACATGAAGACACATTTGGGAGACTGATTCGAGACATGGTGAACACAGTTCATATCAAACCAAAACCGAGGACAGTTGTCGAAGGGTTGGGGGAGAAGCCAACCTCCCACAACAAGAACCACATCAGCAATAAACCACTCATCAACACCTCACCAATAACTCTACCAAACAACCCTACATTTTTTGCGGATTGTTTGTTTATTTTAACATCACATCGGTCATCCACGGATGCCCCATTCACACAACCACTGTTTGCATTTCACCACCGATCGAATCAAATTCCTAATGGGTATGGGTATACCTTTCAAATCGCGTTTGGGTCGTCTGACAACCACAACAAACAATAGAAGAACGGCGTTCAATACCCGGAACCTGACACCCTGTGGACTCCCAATGATAAACACAACTTGGGTGGCTTATTGGAGTTTCATCTAATCCGTGGGACTCTCAAATTTCACACCTAAAATGGGGGGTCGGAAAACACACGAGTATATAGACAATGCCAGGCTGGTTACCAGCATTTCAAGAATCATTACGAGAAAAGCAAGATGTCACAGCAGTGAGACAACAGGAAACCAGAACGATGCCATCCCCGGCCCATCTACATGTATGGCCCGGATGACACCCCGATGTGCCAACCCGAGGCCGAAGAAGTCACGATCGATACAGCGTGCGCTGTCTACCTGACAACATCAACCGCCTCACGTAACCGCATTAATCCGGCTCCAACAATTCCGGAGCCACCACCGGCACCCGTAATCTTAACACAAGTGACACAACCGTTCCGAGTTCCGACTGTAACCACAAGAAGACCGTAACCTCCGGCAGGTACGTCGAGATTTACCAGTTTGCATAGCAGCACATCACCCCGGCCCTTGGAGCATTACAGCAAGCCTTCATCAACAGTCTCCTGGGGGTACCGCTTAACGGAGCATACAACATCACTCAAATGATCGTATGGAGCACCCGTGCCCCCTACCAGGCCGCCATCCTCTGGGGTGCTGTCTAGTCTCCACCTGGGAAGCACACCACCCCGGGCTGCGGAGCCAGCTCCTTCAATCACCGTCAGACCCCCTACAAGCACTTCATGGATACGTCTCGGCATGCACATTTGCATGCCACCACCCAACATGGGTGTAAGAGGACACGGGCACTTTCGTACCAGTGCCCTCTTTTAAATATACCACTGTACAAGGTGCGTCCGCATTCACCTATGCTGTCCTGCTTGCATAACTTCCCCTGCCACCTTTGGCTGGAGTATGAGGACGTACTCCAAGCAAAGTTGGGAGGTATGTAACACCCAGTAACTCCCGTTCCCACCAAAACCATAGCCTGGTGGTAAACAACTCCTGCTTGTCCCTCCCTCCCCTCTGACTCACACTTCTGATGCACATCGAAGTGGCAGAGTGATACACTTAGGACCATGGTCACTTGGACCTGGTTACACCTCGTAGTTGTACACAGGTCCAAGGTATAAAAGGACCATGTTCCTCTTTGTCTTTGTCCTTGTCTTTGCTCTCTTTTGTATTACGTTGATTATTCCATACCACAACTTGGGCATGAGGACACACCTTTAATAACCAATTCATTCTTGTAAACTTAAGAGTGTTTCTGTACAAGAATGAATAGTGTTTGTAATGGAAATCTGCATTGTCTCTATGTTCGGTAACTAATAACTTCTATACAGAGGCCGGAGACATCATAATGGGTGAGACATACGATCCTGAAGAAGCTACATCATCTATCGGTAACAACACACAGGAGAAGATGTACATCAGCATCGACCGAGAGAAGGATGGCCACCATCCTTCTGCATTGATTTCACCCTATGCAGGAGGATGATCATAATCTAACTCCATCCAGCTATTTCTGTAACTCGGATCTTCTTCGTGCGGCCACCGTGCGATCAAGAGAAGAAACGAGTCGCAGAAAACATCTATAAGTTGGTAAAATTATAGCATCGATGTCAAAAGCTCACAATGTCTATGTTATAGACACGTGAACACCGCAATTCTTATTGTGTTTTATATTATGTTACCATTGCCATCCATTCTTCTAATCTCACAGATGTGTAATGAAAACGTTTCCCAATCAATTCGTCTCGTCTACAAATTCTTTTACCATCAAAAAGCATCCGGTGTGCCAAAAAGAAATGGTCCCGCTGACTAACAAGAGGCCAATAATGGTAATCAAGAGTTCTAAAGTAGCTCCTCATAAGTTATTACAGTACCCTAATAACCCAAGGAAACCCTCCTGTCACAACATATTCAACCAATGTGTCCAGCTGCTTCAGAGCTTGGAGTTTCAAAACCTCTTGTGTACACAGTATCCTATGATAGTTTTCTCTTTACCTCCCCTATACAGGCACATATAGGTTACATATAGGCACATATATCTTCTATGTTACATTTTTCAAAAACTGCAGAAAGTGTTGTCATGGTTGAAGCAACATTTTTTAATGGGGGAAACATAATAAGAGAATTTGCAAGAAGTCCGAGGTCTGTAAATTCAGAGCTGAAGACAGCTGAAAAAGTTTTCACAGCATAGAAAAAATGCTATATAGAAGAACTGAGCCATATTTTTGAAACAGTTAATATCGTATCTAGCAAATGAGTTAAGAGTTCCACTAAATGGCAAAAGTGATATTTTTTTAATTTTAATCTACAATCTACGTGGTAGAGTAAAGTGGGACATTATCTTAAAATCAACCCTGTTCATTTTGGTTTTTCCAGGATGTGGACATTTGCCCTAAAGCCATTTACCCTAATGCCAATTGCCCTAAATGGATGACTGTGATAAATCCACTTGCCCTAAAACCATTTAACCTATAGAAAGATTTGGCCTAAAGGGACATTTACCCTAAAACCATTTCCCCCTCTTTTCATATGGTTTAGTGTCTTTCAGTAGAATATGTTAAATAACTCCTGCATGCCACTGGTGTACAAAAAATGACAAACAATTTATATTTAGACTACAGATTAGGGCAAACATCCCTTCAGGACAAATGGTTTTAGGGCAGTTATTCTTAGAGCAAGTGTCTCATAGGGCAAATGTCACACCCTTTTTTTCACTGGTCGCCTATTATCAAAACGAAGTTTTTTAAATGTCGAGACTATCTTTTTCAACTTTTGTTATTTTTGGAACAATGTGGTCAAGGTTACCGTATCTTAAATATACACAATGTATGTGCCATGTACAAATAATTAAAATAACTGAAGTGCAATAGCAATTCTCACTGTTGTGTTTGTATTTTAGAACTTACAATATGAAAAGTTCTAAAATTGTGAAGATAAAAAGACAAGCTTTGTTTTGCACAGTAGAGAAAATTTGTTTATTTTTTGTAAGAAAGAAACATTATAGAACATGTACACTGATATTTATAAATTGATGAGTTAATAAGGCAATCCTCAAAAAGGAAGGCCTTAGGGCTTATGGCTCCTTTTGAGGACCTAGATCTTTACCTGTTAAATGTGTTTAATCCCTAAATAATTGGATTGGGACATTGTATTAGATGTGGTTGGACCTTTAGTGGGTTAGTGTTAAATAGGTCGTTTTTTGTTGAACACACTAGATGACCCCCCCAAACACACTAACAACACTAATCAATGTAATCATAATAAAAATTCTTGAATACTCACGTTTAAACAAGACAACAGAAAACATGACACCCAAACCCAATCCGGAACCTAAAATAATGAAAATTAACAATATTATTCAAATGTTAAAATTGACATGGAGGTCTATGGTATTTTAACAAGTTGTTATGCCTTTATCAGTAAGGGTCAGGGTGGCTGGGTTTTTGTAGTTTGAATAAAAACACAATTTAACCTGGTTCTTTTGATTTAAACCTGTTTTGGTTTATGTGCCAAAGGAAATGCCAGGGAGGAAGTTAGTGTGGCATGCTTACCGGGGACAAAATTGAGGATGTTGAGCAATGTATAAGTAGGATGGTATGGGGTGAAACTGCAGATGAGGTGCTAATGGTGTTGCATGTAGGTGCTAATGATCTATGTCGACAGTGGTTCAGACATTTTAGACAAGTTAGTTAGCTTAGCTCAGCATACAGTTAGCTCTAGGGTGGGAGTTAGTGTGTTCGTGCAATCCCAGCGAGGGTGGATAGAGGCAACTTAGTCTTTCGCAGGGCCCGGTGGGTTAATAACAGATTAGTGGAGTCTTGAAGTTGGATTGGGGGTTCAGGTAATTGAGTGGAATGCAGCTATCTTAGGTTTCAGGGGTGAATGCATTTTAACACTTGTGCAGGAAAAGTAGCTGGTAAAAAGATAGAATTTGTTGGTAATTTTTTTGTATAGTGTTGGGGCTTGTGGGTGGTATTGGGATAAAGAGGATTATTGCTATGAATTATGTTAATAACTTTTTTTCAGAAATTAATACTGAGAGGATGACAGGGTCTTATAGAATCCAACTCAACCACAAGTTGTGACTGCAAATCCCTGTTCTAGAGATACTGCAGTGAAAAGAAATTTTTCACACGGGTCAGTTATAAATAAAAATATGAAAATCATGGTCGTCAATTGCAGAAGTTTGCAGAGAAAGGTGCCTGACTTCTTTGTGGCTGTTGAAGAATCAGACTGTCAAATAATACTTGGAACTGAGTCATGGCTAGATGACAATGTTAGTAATTGAGAAGTGTTTCCATCTAACTTTGCAATATATCGTAGGGACAGAGTGGGGCATACTGGTGGTGGAGTTTTTATAGCAGTTTCAAATTTGCTTAACAGCCAAAGGGAACAGGCATTTGAGACTGGGTGTGAGATAGTTTGCTGCAGTGTAGAGCTGCTCAATGGGAAAAAGGTATTTTTAATTTCTATCACCCACGAGGATCTTCAATTAGTGATATAGCTTCATTTCGCTCATGTCTTGATGCCCTTCATCATGCGCACAATAACCAGCTATAATTTTAGGAGATATTAACTTCCCAAACATAAACTGGGAACTTTGCTCAAGTACAGGTGTAAATGATGTTACTCTAGCTGTTTCATTGTTCGAAAGTTTGGATGTTTACTCCATGGAACAGATGGTTATGCAACCAACTAGGAATAGTAGTATCCTTGATGTTGTAATAACTAACATTCCCCTTATGATATCTAATGTTAAGGTTTCTGAGGGAATTAGTGACCATCACATTGTAACTTGTGATGGCAATGTTAATGTTAGGAGTACCGTTAAAGCCATAAGGTACATAAAGCTGTAACAAATGTAACTGTGGTGGGTTTAAGTTGCATATGCAGCAAAATCTTGAGAACTTTAAAAATAATTTTAACCAGCATGATGTTGATGAAAATTAGGCAATTTTTCACTTGTTACTAATGGGAGGGGTCTCGAAGTTTGTTCCATTAAAGAGAGCCCGGGATGCCTCAACACCAGCATGGTATACACCATGTGTTAAAAGGGCTCTTCGTAAGTAGCGATTATGGAGAAATAGATACAGAGGTAATTTTAGTTTATTGAATGCAAATGGTGTGTATATTGCTCGTGCAAATGCTAAAAAAACTGGCATTGGCCCATAAGGATTTTAAAACTAATAAACTCAGTAAATGGCTGCAAGAAGATCCAAAGCTGTTGTGGGGTATGTCAAGCATTCTCAGGCTACTGAGTACTCGATTCCAGCTCTTGTTGGGGAAAATGGAGAACTAATATCACACCCAGAATTGAAAGTTTCTTTTTTGAATGAACAATACAGGAGTGTTTTACAGCAGATGAAAATACTACACCTAATGCTTTTGAGTCTAGAACAATGCATTCTTTGGGGGATATTATTAATACTGAGGGCAATATCAAGCAACCATTGACCCTAAATAAAAATAATAGTGGGGCCAGATGGAATTCACACAGTAGTTCTTATAAAATTAGCTAGGGAAGTGGGACCATTTCTTCAGCTAATTTATCAGCAGTCTTTGGATCAAGGGGTTGTTCCAAGTTTGTGGAAATTATGTTACCCCAATATTTAAGTCAGGTAATAAGTACGAAGCTGTAAACTATAGGCCTGTATCTCTAACTTCAGTGGTTCGTAAAATTCTTGAGCATACCATATACTCCGGCTGCATTGTTTTTCAAATCTCACAATCTCATTTCTGATAACCAACATGGTTTCCTGAAAGGGTGCTCTTGTGAGACTCAACTTATCCTGGTAGTGGATGACCTCCAGAAAAGTTTAGACAATGGTAAACAAGTTGACATGGTGTTTCTTGACTTTTGTAAGGCATTTGACACTTTCACATTCAAAACTTATGGCAAAAGTTGCAGCATATGGGTTGGGGGCAGGTAACCAAATGGGTAACTTCCTTTTTAAGTGATAGGAAACAAAGGGTAGTTGTAAATGGGCCTCACTCAGAGTGGTTGGCTGTTAAATCTGGTGTACCTCAGGGCAGTGTGCTGGGTCCTCTTTTGTTCCTGATATTTATTGACCCTAACAGCATAGTTGGCAGCAACTGTAAACTATTTGCTGATGATACTCTAATTTACAAAGAGGTTGATGGTATCCAAGGCTGTGAAACATTACCTCTAGACTTGAAGGCAATTGAGGGATGGTGTAATACATGGCAACTTCAGTTGATTGAGGGTAAGTGTAGTGTTGAGGCTAACTCAGGGTAGAAATCCATTTGTGTTCAATTATAGTATGAATGACACTATTCTTCAGTGTCAAGTGTTATAAGTACTTGGGGGTTACAATGACAGATGACCTTTCTTGGAAAAAACACATTGATGGTGTTACTGGGAAAGCTCTACAAATGCTTCATTTTAGTCAAAGAACATTGGGCACCTGCCCAGCACAAGTTAAAACTATTACCTATCAAGCATTGGTTTGGCCTCATCTTGAGTACTGCTGCAGTATATGGAATCCTCACTCTGTCAAACACACTCACTCAGTTGAAATGGTTCAGTATAAGGCAGCTAGGTTTATTTGTGGCAGGCACAAATTTAGATAGTGTCACTGAGATGCTGTCAGTGCTACAATGGCATAGTTTGGCACATCGCCCAGCTGAGTTAAGTTTGAAATTGTTTGGAAAAATTACACGTGGTGGTTGTCCTAAACCACAGTCCAGTGATATGCATAAAGCACTATACATAAGCACTATATATGGGCAGGGCTGACCACTCTAAGAAAATTAGGAAGATTTTTGCTAGGACAGATTCATATTATTGGTCTTTTTTCCCTAGAGTTATAAGACAATGGAACTCTCTTCCTGAGGTAGTCGTGAATGGGGATAATTTTGTTGTGTGGGATTGACATATGTATATTCATTTTGTTTTTATGTATGTGCATGTATATGCACTTGACAATGCTTAATGCTGTATATAGACTTTTATGTCCCTCTGTCATAGGTCTATTTGACTGCTAGCAGAGTACTAATTGTAATTGTAATGGTTCTCCATCTATAGATATAATTGGCATCTTGTCCTAGAAATTTATATCATTATATGTAACTTGTAAGGTAATGGAGGGCATCAAATACCAAAACCTCATGCAACATAGTTAGAACTTACGAGCAAAACACATAACAAGCAACATAAAGCCAATCTTCGTAAAGCAAAAAAGTACCAAAAATAATTCTTAGATCTTAGACAGAGATGGAGTGAAACTTGACTCACGAAAATCATAAATGGACCTTATATCCAACAAGCGCCTCTAGTAGCAGTAAGGGAAAAATCACTGCACAGGTAAATTTTTTGCTGTTTTCTTGCAAATTCCTTGCCCAATTTCGTGAATTTTTGAAAAAAATAGACAAAAGTATGTAGTTTCACATCCATGCATTAGTTTATTTAATAATCCTCATTGTTTTTGATTATCTGTTCTGAACGTTGCTGTTAAACAGAAACTTTTAACATGGACACCAATGGAGATTTTGCTTATTTCTTGCACATTACTCGAACAATTATCATGAAATTTTGAAGTAGTAAAGATAAAAGAATGTAGTTTCACAGCCAGGCATTGGTTTTTTAATGGCCCTCGTTGTTTGTTTGTTTTCAATGTTTTATTCTGTGAGCATTTCGACAATTGGACTTTATTTTGGGAGCTCGTTTCTTCCCTTGATTGTGTAGTAGCCACACAAGGACAATAGATTGTAGTGAAATCTCTCAGAAGGATGGCGACCATTGATTTCTGATCGGCGTTCTTGAAGACTTGCTCCATAAGGGATCCATACATTTACTTGCCATTAGGTTAGTTTCCGGACATAACGACAACACAGTTTCTTATTATAAACACTATTCATTCTTGTTCAGAAACATCAAGATACACAAGAATGAACATTGAAAACAAAGGTGCGTCCATGTGCCCATGATGTGATACGGCTAGAGTCGACGTAGTACAAAAGTTGAGCGAGTACGGACAATGAACAAAGAGAAACATGATTCTTTTATATGCTTGGACGTGTGTACATCTAGAAGGTGTAACCAGGTCCAAGTGACCATGGTCCCAAAGGTCCCAAATGGTCTCTGCAGATTGAGTCTAAATATAGAGGAAGAGACAGAGATGAGTCACGCACACCCCAGGCTATTGTTCTGGAGGAATCATGACTCACTGGGTGTTACAATTCTGAACCCTACACTGAACCTCCACACCTTATTGATCATAAGGAGAAGCACTTTTTCTTGTCTCCCGATTTTTTGGCTATTTTACTAATTTAAACTTGTCATCGGAGTTTTAATAGTGTTTTGTCTCCTGAATACAGTGATTGAATCGGATTCCAATTTGGATAAGTATTTTTTGAGTTAGAGCAATTTTAATTTAGGACGCTACTTCCTTTGTCTTTGTTTCCTTTGTTTGTGCGCGTTTTTACTCAGCGTGCCTAACACGCTGGCGAAAGCAAAATCAAAATCCGACTTGTAGTTTCCGAGATATCGCATTTTCAAATCAAAATGCCACTTTAGGCCCAAAAAGTTAAAAAAAAAAACGTTTAACGTCCACGCTTTTTTCTTATCTAAAATTATTAGGCTCTTTCTTGCTTTATTATCGTTTTAACTATGACTCTTAAGACTTTGACCCCACCTGGTGCTCCTTCCACTCGTTCAGTGCAGGCATCCTGTGATATCGCCTGTTTGCGGAAGGAGGTTGCCGAGTTGAAGGAATTGTTCCTTCGGCATTGCAATGCTCTCCCTACAGTGACTCATGAGATTGCATGCCAGACAAGTGATGTTGTGCCTGGCATTTCATCCAATGTATCTGTAGGGACTGACTTGGTAGTTAAGAATCAGGCAGCCCAGACAGGAGATGGATGGATGGTGGTGAAAGGCAAAGGATCTCGGCCACAGAAAAAAAGCTTTGCCAGTGTTGTGGCTAATGGTAGTTCTGCTACCATGTGTGGTAACCGATATGGTGTGCTGTCTGAGGTTAAGGATATTCCTGCCTCAACATCCACTAATTATAACCTGCAAACTGGTAAGCCTATCGATGTGCACCTCGTTGGTCACAGTATCGTCCGAGGTGTTAGGGTCGGCAAAACTGGGAAGTCAACTACGTGGTGCTATCCAGGCACATGTGTTGAGCATTTAACTACTCGAGTTAAGGCAGTGCTGAACAAAGCTAGCCTTAACCCTGTTGTAGTTGTGCATGCCGGCACTAATAATCTCAAGATGGATGCACCAAAGGGGATAGCTGAGAGACAAACACTTTTCTAGAGAGGTAAAACGCATCAGACCGCGTGCAAGAGTGTGATTTCTACTGTCCTGCCACGGTTTGAGCATGATGCTAGGGGTTCTTTTTATCCAAACCCTGCAGTTCAGGAGATTTCACAAGAGTTATCTTTTCTCTGTCGCAGTGCTGGTTATTCATTTGTGGATGCGTCTCGGGAGTTTCTTAAAGCACCTGATAAGTATTATCTGCATGATGGCCTTCACTTGACTGCAGCTGGTAAGGATGTCTTGAGCTCCGTTCTCTGGAAATCTGTTTGTAGTTAAGTCCAGGGAAACTTAATTACTAAATGCCCTGATTCTAGGAAGAAATCTAATCTAGTTACTGTACCCAAAATAGTTATCCAAAAAGAAACCCAATTTTCTAACAAGAACATTTCTTCTAAGACAGTTTCTCTGACCAACAAGGAAAACAAGCCTATAAATAAATCCTTAAAAATGTTAATAATCAATTTCAGAAGTATAAAAAATAAAGTAATTCAGTTTAGAGAAGCCATAGAAAGCTACAATCCCGACATTATCTTCGGTAGTGAATCATGGCTAACTGAAGATGTCTCATCCGCTGAAGTTTTCCCCCAACAGTTTAACATATTCCGAAAAGATCGTAACTTAACCAAAGGTGGAGGTGTATTTCTTGCTATCAATAAAAACCTAACATCAAAAAGAGAATTCCATTATGAAAGTCATTGTGAGGCAGTTTGTTGTAGCATCTCACTTCATAATGGAAGAAAAATTTTCTTATTTTCATTCTATCGCCCACCTATAAATGACGAGGAATTACTTGTGACGACCCAGTTTTGCTCTTTGAGAGCAAAACTAAATACCTGCTGTTGTCTGCTAGGCACCTCAATTGGTTGCCAAGCAGACGACAAAATGGCCAGCAAGGGTCACTGTCCTCCCCCAGGTGGAGCAGCCGGGGGGTGGTATATAATGGCGGTGGCCATTATAACCTGGGCAGTGAGTGAAACCCTGATGTACTGTGTACATGTGAAGTGCTCTGTTTTCTACAGGTGGCCAAGATGGCCACCATTCATCGTCTGTGTTATTAAAGAGTGCGTGTGGTGCACCTGATCTCCTGGTTGGAGTAACCAGGAGATTGATTTCATATATTGCCTTATTCTAGTAAGTGCTTTATTCACTCATCTTGTTGAATAAATTATATCTTCTATTTAATTTATACACTGTGTCCGTGTCTATTATTATTTATAACAATTGTGGGGGAAGTAACCGCGGGGATTTCTGGTGTGGGGAACACCAGCAATTTCACCATTCTCCACCGTCCTGCTTCGGCGTGTAAATCGTCATGTCGACCGGTTCTTTGCGTTGTCACCCGCGGTGAGATCCATCGGGGATTCACCATGGGTTCCTCGTCGCTCCGGCGGCCACTCGACCATCGATCCTCGGAGAGGATCCTCCGATCGGCGCTACCCGTGACACGGACGGGCAAGAAGAGGGTTGGCCCATGCTTTGACCCGTCCCAAGGAGGATCAAGTGGCGGTAAGTTGTTTAAATTTGCCGGGGTGTTGCGACGGCCCAAGTCGGGTCGTTACATACTCCAATTTAGAAAATGTTTAGATTCCTTATTTTCTACCCACAAACATGCATCAGTTCTCATTGGTGGGGATTTTAACCTTCCTGGAATAAATTGGAAAAATTATACTGTTGACTCCCAGTGCCCTAGCAATAAATTAATAGATACACTGCTTGACGGTGTATGCACATATTCCCTGGATCAACTAGTGCAAACTCTTACACGCTGCACCAATACAACAGCTAATATTCTAGATCTAGTTTTTACGAACACCCCAGAAAATGTCAAATCAATTAAAATTGCTGATGGCATAAGCGATCACAAAATGATTTACTTAGAATTTGTCACCCAATTTGAAAAACTCAAATCAGCTCCCCGAAAAGTCCTTCAGTACAATAAAGCTGATTGGGCTAATTTTAAGCTTTTTGTAACAAATGAACTGAACAATAAAAGTGGACTATCAAAAGACGTAAACCAACAGTGGTCACTGTTTGTTAATGTCATTTTTGATGGCGTAAATAAATTCATCCCATGCAAAAATGTAAAATCAAGCATGGAACCAATTTGGTACACCACTGAGATATGCCGCGCTCTTCGTAAACAACGCAAATTTAGATCGAAAATGAAGATGAACATGGATGACACTATTAAATTGCAATTTAATTCCCAGCGACATCTTGTGAAAAATTTGCTTAAAAAGGAACACTTGAACTTTACTAATAATGTCTTAGGGGTATCACTCCATAAAAATCCCAAGTTGTTCTGGAAATATGTAAAATCTCTCAACAAAATTCCAAATAACATAACTTCCATTATAACACGACTTGGTGATGTCTGTACAAACAAGCAGGTTATTGCAAACACACTCTATGACTATTTCCAAAGTGTCTTCTTTCATGCTAATAATGGTGATGAGGAACCTCAACTTGGCACCTTATCTCATGTCATGCCTCATATAATTATAAACTCCACTGGATTACAAAATTTAATTTATAATCTAGATGTTAATAAATCTGCTGGTCCAGATGAAATTTCGCAATGTTTGCTAAAGAAGATGGCCACAGAAGTTAGCCCTTTTTTAAGTAAACTTTTCCAAGATTCCCATGATAGCGGCATACTGCCTATGGCATGGAGGCAAGCAAATATCTGCCCAATTTTTAAAACAGGAGATAAACATTGTCCAAAGAACTATAGACCCATTTCTCTAACCTCCATTGTATGTAAGACTCTCGAGCATATAATTTATTCTAATACAATCAAGCATTTAAAAACCCATAAATTAATTCATGAAAACCAGCTATGGTTTTCGAAAAGCCAGATCATGTGATACCCAGTTAGCACTATTCATCCAAGACATACAATCTGGCTTGGATAGTAAGGGCGAATTTGACTTGGTATTTTTAGATTTTGCAAAAGCATTTGATACAGTGAAGCATTCACTACTAATTAAAAAATGGTGACTTTTAACTTAAATAAACAAGTAATTTCGTGGACATCATCATTCTTATCAAATAGACAACAGCAAGTCCAAATTGATGGTGCTGTGTCGGACTGGACTGTAACATCTGGTGTACCTCAGGGTAGCATTCTTGGACCACTACTTTTCCTTCTGTTCATTAACGGTCTGGCAGATAGAGGCAACAGTACGATGCGCTTGTTTGCAGATGATGCTGTTGAGTACAGGAGGATTAGGGATAATGAGGATAGTGAAGTCCTCCAAAGAGATCTAGACAGTGTTGAAGAATGGTGCTTTTACAACTCAATAGGAGCAAATGCAATGTTATGCGAGTCTCCCGAAAGCGAGAATCTTGCATGGCAGATTATACAATGGGAGATGTTCAGCTAACTCATGTTGATACCATTAAATATCTTGGCTTAACCTTGTCCAAAGACATGCTTTGGAAAGATCATATAACCAAAGCAGTTGCAAAAGCTAATCAAAGGCTGCGGTTTGTCAAACACACCTTAAAACAAGAAATAGAAATGGTGCAGCGTAGGGCTGCAAGATTTGTAAAGGGACGGTATGCATATACTGACAGTGTATCATCTATGCTTCAAGAGCTAGAATGGGAAACATTAGCAGTCCGAAGAAATGAGCAAAGCCTCGCTCTTCTGGGACGTTTGCTGACAGATGATAACATTACTCTGCTTAATGGTTTACTAACTAGAAATCCTCATAAAGGTAGATTTGGGCATTCAAAGACTTTCAAAAAATTAATGGCTAGGACTGATGCATATTTTTGGTCTTATATTCCTAATGTTGTTAGACTATGGAATTCTCTTCCTGTGAATAGTTCTTTGTTAGGACGAATTCAATTTCGTGATGATGTCTTATTTTAAATAATGACAATCACTCATGATTGGGAGCAATCCCCCCTGCCACATGGCTTTCAAGCTGATTGCAGGTGTATCGAATTGAATTGAATAGTTGGAGTGAATTTTTTGTATAACACATGAAAAGCAAACAAACAGGAAAAATATTCAATTAAACAATGATTGATTATAAATCTACAAGGGTGGCTGATTTTTTTTATTTTTTTTTTAAATCAAATAAATCGATTTTTTTTATTTAAATCAGATTTTTTTTTATTTTTTTCATTTATATAAAATATTAATTTTTTATGACGATTGTTAATTGTTAAGTTGTTAGTAAAATAATTGCAAAATAATAAAAAAAATGTTAAGTAACATTCAAATTTTAAAATAATAAGTTTCGAGCACTTTTAATTTAACATTCTGAACATATAAACACAAGCTTTGCAGCCTTTTCAGTTTCCAAAGCAAATCAGTGCCTCAAGAGGTCAACTGGATTGTCACTTTTTAAAAAAAAAAACATGATTTTAAATCTTCATAAGATGTCAAATTTGTGTTTTTTAAACAGCTTGTCAAGTTCTATCAGCAGTAAACAGTGTTAAGTCCACAGTTTTACACATTGCCTGCTAGATGGTGGTATACCATGTTAAGTCCTATTCCTTCAATGAAGAGAAAAACTTTCTAATGACTCCACTGTAAAATTTAGGTGACTTAAAACAGTTTACCTCCGAGGTTCTTAAATACTTGTAGATTACTATTTATATCTACAGTATTTGTCCCTGATTTCCACCAGTCAATTGGGGAATATTTCATCAAGCATATCTTCCGAAAAAATAATGCATTAATGAAAGGACTACCACCGGACTTTATTTTATAAACATAGAGAAAAATGCTGGGAACTGTTTTATTTTTATTGTGTAATTTTAATGTGAAAATGTGTAAATTTTTTTACAAAAATCATTTGATTTAAATCACTGCCACCCTGAAAACTACCTATTTTTATCTTTATTTCTTTAAAATTTCACGATAATTGTTCAAGTAATTTGCAATAAATAAGCAAAAGAACTTACCAACTTATCGAAATGTCCATAGCTTCCGTGTTAAAAGTTTCTGGTTTACGGCAACGTTCAGAACAAAACATCGAAAACAACAAAACAGTGAGGGATATTAAAAAACTAATGCATGGATGTGAAACTATGTACTTTTGTCTTAATCTTTTCAAAAATTAATGAAAATTGGGCGAGAAAACGGCAAAAAAACTTACCTGTGCAGCGATTTTCCATCGAGTCCGATGTTAAAGTTTCGTCTGCTAAGGTTCTTAGGGGGCCATCTTTTCGCCTACTGCCACTAGAGGCGCTTATTGGACATAAGGTCCATTTTAAACATACCATAAAAATTTTCTTCTTTAGTCGTTTGTCTCTGGTAAGCTTTTCCAACATATTTATTCAGTAACTGGAATCAACAATTTCAATGCCTAAATTAAGAAACTAATGCATGACTTACCAAACTTAATCAAGGAATCTGCTAAACATTTATCCCATTGGTTGGAAATTTCATTTTCCGATCGACTCACGGGTGCCACCATCTTTTTGCAATTTTTGGTATTTTCCTTGTAGTTATATCGATCTGTTTGTATTCATCGTTATATCGATGTTTTTGTCTTTAGGTAGCTTTTCAAACGTGAGCGCCATCTCGTGACGTAAGGCATGGTTAAATCGTGTTATCCTTTGGTGATATCATTGATATGTAAGAAAATAATGCCAATGTTATATTTGAAACTTTTTTTAATAAAATGTCCAACCTCCTTGTATCTATTCCAGATAGTAGTAAATATATAATTTATTTAATATTATAAATTCTTGTTATAAATAAAAATTTTGACAATATTTTCAAGAGGCTACATTACAAAATTACTTCAAAAAACCTCCGCAAAGAGCGCTATATATATTTTTTTAAAAACTATTTCAAAATCGCAAATTTCTAACTCCATTGAGTACGCACTCGTAAACAAAAAACATCCATTAAAATACTCTGAAAAATACCTAAAAATGATTTTAAAACCCACAGTGAAGGCAGCACAATGGCGCAGGTGCTGATTTTTGTTCTGGGTTTTTAAAATTATTTTTACATATTTTTATGAGCATTTTAATGGATGTTTTTTTTTTCTTATTTGGGCGTACTCAACGGAGTTTAAACATAAGTTAGAAATTCGCGATTTTGAAATAGTTTTTAAAAATATATCACTCGATCAGCATATATTTAAGGGTGCACATTGCACTTCGAAAACTTAATATTGAACAACTTTAAATATGAAAAAAATAAACATTGCCACAACTGTGTATTTTAAAAATTAACATTTGTCTTTAACATTGGGTCTATGGGCGCAATAGAAAAACGATGTTAGTGCTCTTTGTGGAGATTTTTCGAAGTAATTTTGTGATACAGCCTCTGAAGGAATTTTGTTTCTTATATTTAATATATATATATATATATATATATATATATATATATATATATATATATATTTTAAACTGTTTCTATTTAGAAATTAGCTCAACGATGGAATTAAAAACACCTAACATGGACGAACAATCAAATATTCTTAATTCCTGCGATTCACCCTCAGACATAATGCCCAGAATATTGGACATTTTGAGACAAAAAATCGAACTGGGAGATTTGTGGATAACCAAATGCAATGAAACAAAGAACCGCATTCGAGGAATTGAAAAACTAGTTAGAAAAATGGAAGCAGAATTAACATTTTTAAAGAATGTTTGTAACAATCGTTGTTTGTAATTTACAATAAATATGATCAAAGAAATTCAAGTTACTTTTTTTCCCCCTTTAGTTACGGAAGTGTCAATCTGTGAAACCAGATCAAGTAAATAGTAGCAATTTGGTGCATTTACAAGCAATTGCTCATACAGCTCTCACGGCACGGCCCGTCACAAGTGTTCTTCAGCCAATGCCCATCTCGGATGGGTCCGTTGATTCCCGAACTCGAAACATTGTTGTAGACATTATAACAGATGATGGTTACGTATGGATCAAAGTTGTTGCCAGAAATCCAAAGGCTCTCAACCAAATATCTATGGGTACAATTGACAAAATAATTTTTAAAATAAAAAAAATTCATTAAAATCATAAAAAAAACTTAAAAAGAAAAATTGTATGAGTCACCAACGAAAAGTCTACCCCTCTAACTCAGATGCTAATGTTGCCACTCACATTTCCATAATTCCTTAAGAGGCTAAATCACAAAATTACATCGAAAAATCTCCACAAAGAGCGCTAGCATCGTTTTTCTATCGAGCCCATAGACCCAATGTTAAAGAATAAATGTTAATTTTTAAAATACACAGTAGCAGCAATATGTTTCTTTTTCATATTTAAAGTTGTCCAATATTATGTTTTCAAAGTGTAATGTGCACCTTAAATATATGCTGATCAAGTCATAGAATGACAACAAATTGCTAAGTGCGGTTATATTTTTAAAAACCTTTTAAAAATCGCGAATTTCTAACTTTTATGTTAAATTCCATTGAGTACGTATTCGTAAGCAAAAAACATCCATTACAACACTCGTAAAAATACCTAAAATAATTTTGAAAAACCACAAGTAATCCACAGTGAAGACAACACATTGGATGGATTGTGGATGTGATCGTGTGGATTTTTTTTTCCTGGTTTTTTAAAATTAGTTTTACTTATTTTCACGAGCATTTTAATGGCCCCGAAATGGCCCATTCCATCAATTGGCTTTCTGTGGTTGTCTTGCGCCTGTACACAGATGGTAACACAATTAGCAAACTTCTCCAATAGCTGCATTTTTTCATCAGTAGTCTACTTTAGTCAAAATTCAAACCCTGTTTTTGTTTATTGCAGGCGACGGGCATTTTGGTGAAAAGACCATTCTGGATCACGCTGTCGATTATGTCCGTTGTTCCAAACAGAATCCGAACTATTATGTAGTACCATCTGTGCATTTCTTCTTCTACAAGGGAATATCTGAAGCACTTTCAAATAGACTTGAACGAGAAAATGTTTTGGTGCAATCATTTAGCGAGGATACACTTTTATCTCCAAATTCATTTTGCATTAGGTGTCTTAAATTACAAACTAACCTTTTCAAGAGGTTTGTTCTAAAAAAGGTTCTCTTTAATAGGGAACAATTGGCAGGCAATGACATCCTTTGTAAACCACGTGTCACACTGCTGAATCTGGATGTTAGCTGCATGATTGCGTATGTATCATCTCTAACAAATGGCAAATGTAACCTTGTCTTCAAAGAAGGCATATTGACCGAACAGGCTTCCAGAGAAAGGCAGAATCCAATAAAGCCGACAATTGACAAGTGGTTTGCATGTAAACTCTTGAGTAATTATTCACATGAGAAGACACGGTATGATAAAGAACTTTATTTATCTTAAGGTTGTAAACTTGTGAGTTGCGAGACTGCAGTCTGTGATTTCAACAAGATAATAGATATTATCGGTGGCGACAATGAGAAGCTGAGAGCACATGATCTTTTGGAACGTGTGGCTGTTGTCAAGGATCTTGTTTCTCCTAAAATTGCCGCTCTTCGATTGGGTGGTCAGATCAAGAACCGTTCGCTGGTTAGTGTGTTTTAAAGGACATAATTGTATCGCTTCCTCGTAAGGAAGCCTTTTATTTTTTTAAAAAGGTAATTTTTGGAACCGGTGAGTCGATGCAGGCTGTAACTGTGACCGCTAACGTTGGATTCGTAAGGTCTGCAGAATCTCAGGTTAGATAAACCTCTGAATTAAAACAAACAGCACACAAAATTATCTTGGGTTGACGCTAGTTTAGTTACGTGTCTTAATTTGAGAGTCGAAAGTCTGAACTAGATCATTTGAGTAGTCTAGTTCGGACACTGCTCTCAAATTTAAAAAAAATACTCATAAAATTTAACCTGTATGAACATTAAACACATATTTAGTTTAGTTCTTAAAGTACTTTGAGCTTCATTTCAACATTTTAAACGTTGAAATCTTGTCAATCTAAAATCGACATTTTCTTGTCCTAAAAATGGAATGCCTGACCTAACTCAATAATTGTTGTATCTGGTTTTGCAGGGTGTTTCGCTGGCCGTCTTCGTGCATGAATCGAGAGCACTAACCGAATCAAAAGAAAAAACCGCAACTGAGCTTTAAAAATGCCATCAATTAGTGCTTTTTATCTTTTATACACTTCTTGCAAAGCAAAAACTTGTTCCATGTAAATAAAAGATACGAAACCATTCAAAAAACGTCCAGTTTGATGTGTCCGCCATACAACATCTTCACAGTTGCTTGTACTTCAGTGACAATCTTGTTGAAAGCGTTTTTCCATTGTGATTGGTTTTTACGACCGATCAATCTAAAAAGCATCCGTAACAGAACGTAAGCCTTCTCTATTTCGTGATGAATAACCGCATCCGAAAGACTCTCCTTTATGATGTTGACATCTTCATCCATAGGAACTAAAAGCACTCGTAAATAAATATAGCAATAAAATGAAATCCTATAAAAACGTTTCATACTGTCACGTGTTTCCATCCATTCTTTTAATAGAGTTTTCATTTCTTCAAGTGACATTGCACCACACAAACTGTGTTGTTGTTCCTGTTCTTCTTTATGACCAACTGATGATAAGATAATTGGACTCTATTGAAAATAACATAAAAATTAACACATCTCACCATAAAAAGTTCCCGTTTAGTAGCCTTACAGGAGACCGTTTGCTGGTTTCATTATGTAATCTTTCACAAAAACGCTGAGAACTTCCCGATATAATGACTGGACTCTATTGAAACGAAAGCAAAGTTACGGATATATTGGTGAAAGAAATTAATGAAAACATTTCGAAACTCAATGTTTAATTATATTTCAAGATTTTTTGTTATGGAAATACCTTTTTATTACGCAGGCATGCTATAGACCTTTGTTGTATTAAGAGGCTACATCACAAAATTACTTCGAAAAATCTCCGCAAAGAGCGCTAGCATCGTTTTTCTATTGAGCCCATAGACCCAATGTTAAAAGAAAAAAATGTTAATTTTAAAAATACAGTCGTGGCAATATATATTCTTATATTTAAAGTTGTCCAATATTAAGTTTTCAAAGTCCAATGTGCACCTTAAATATATGCCGATCGAGTGATATAACGACAAAAAAGTGCGGTTATATTTTTAAAAAGTACTTCAAAATAGCGAATTTCTAACTCTTATGTTAAACTCCATTGAGTACGCGCTCATAAGCAAAAAAAATCCATTAAAATGCTCGTAAAAATACATAAAATAATTTAAAAAAACACAATGAAACCACAGTGAAGCCAACACATTGGCGAACGTGCTGATTTTTTTTTTCTGTTTTTTAAAAATTATTTTTAGGTACTTTATGACTATTTTATTGAATGATTTTTGCGTACGAGCGCGTACTCAATGGAGTTTAACATAACAGTTAGAAATTCACGATTTTGTAGTTTTTAAAAATATGATGGCATTTACCAATTTTTTGTCATTCTATCACTCGATCAGCATACTGTATATTTAAGGTGCACATTGCTCTTTGAAAACTTAATATTGGACAACTTTAAATATGAAAAATAAAAATATTGCCACGACTGTGTATTTTAAAAATTAACATTTTTTCTTTAACATTGGGTCTATGGGCTCAATAGAAAAACGATGCTAGCGTTCTTTGAGGAAATTTTTCAAAGTAATTTAGTGATGTAGCCTGTTAAAACAGGCAACTATTTTCGTGATCCTTAGTACGTTTGTTATTACAACTTTTGAGTTTAGTTAAAAACTTTACCGTTGATCTGCTACCAATGTCTGCGGCTGCAAAATGTTTGTCAATTGCTAGATACTTGAACGGAACTTCCTTCGCCGGACTTGCTTTTTTCGGGCTTCGTTTTTTTGGACTCGTCCTACTGGATTTAATGTCATTGCGCTTCGGACTCGAGTAAGATGTCGAAGGTACTGCAAACTTCGCAGTTTTCTGAGGAGACGCCTGCTCGGAACTCGTCTAAATACAAAAAAGTCAAGTTTTGATGAAATGATTAAACAATTATTGTATTTTATAGTTACAGTACTTCTTCTGTTTTTAACAACATCACACTTGTTGATTTGCTCATAACTTCTTTACGACTGTCTAGAAATTGCTTCAAAGTGTTTGTCTGTGGAACTGTCTCTTTGGAAGTAAGACGTGATACTTGAATCCCAACCTAAAAGCACAAAACAAAATTCATTGATTTGGGACAACAAAAAATAAACTACAAACAGAATACACACTCCACGGACGTCGGACACCGCGGCTTTGATCTGAAGAAACAGCTTATCTGATTCACGAGCAATGATGTCTGCACTGTCCGTTTCACAAGACAGCGTAACGGCACGAGCAAGACTATCGCATAAACCGTGTCCCATAAACTTCACAGTATCTAGAGGAGCATCTGGCTTACGAACCTTAGAAATAAACATATAAAACCGTAACTGACTTGGAACAAACAAAAACAAATATTAGTTATTAACCTTAAGTTTCAATGTGATCGTCTTTCCCTTAGTTTCAATCTTACGAAGCCTAGTCTCTACTTCGACAGCTATTTCGTTCAGTAGCGTCTGTAATTCTGTAAGCTACTTAAAGAAAAACTTTCAATTTCAATTATGGTTTATAATGAGCAGCACTTCAAACAAAAACACACTTTGGTAAATCTAATGCCGTAATTAACTTCTGCCGAGACTGAGTGTCTGCTGCGATGTTGACGAACGACTCGATCGTCAATCCCTCGGCACATATTATACAGAATCTGGCCCATTTTCGGTCCAAACTCCTTCTTGAGAATGCTAATAGAAATCTCCCGTAGATCGGCACAAGTCTGAACTCCCATCAGTTTCAACCTTGATTCCATAGATCGCCCCACACCTAAAAGACAATTCGTAAAACAAATGCATACTTGTAAGTAAAATTATAATTAAAATTCTAGATTATAATCCACGTTACGGAAACAACTTTAAGAAGAAAACAAAAGCGTTTTAGAAACTACGGTGAAAACCGTTTAATACGAAAACGGATGACAGGAAAAATCTGATAATACAAAATATATTTCCGGCCCAGTCAATCAGTACAGGATTTTCTATTTTTTCAATGGTTCAAGACAGAACAACTAACACAAAAATATCGGTTAAGAGGCTACATCGCAAAATTACTTCGAAAAATCTCCACAAAGCGCGCTAATATCGTTTTTCTATTGATCCCATAGAGCCAATGTTAAAGAAAAAATGTTAATTTTTAAAATACACATTCGCGGCAATATATTTACTTATTTTTCATATTTAAAGTTGTTCAATATTAAGTTTTCAAAGTGCAATGTGCACCTTAAATATACCCTGATCAAGTGATATAATAACAAAACATCGATAAGCGCGGTTATATTTTTTAAAACTATTTCAAAATCGCGAATTTCTAACTTATGTTAAACTCCATTGAGTACTGTCCAAATAAGAAAAAAACACCCATTAAAATGCTCGTAAAAATAATTTTTAAAAACCAGAAAAAATCAGCATGTGCGCCAATGTGTCCGCTTCACTGTGGTTTAATTGTGGTTTTTTAAAATTATTTTAGGTATTTTATGAGCATTTTAATGAATGTTTTTTTTTGCTTACGGGCGCGTGCTCAATGGAGTTTGACATAAACAGTTCGAAATTCGCGATTTTGAAATAGTTTTTAAAAATATAACCGCGCTTTTCGATGTTTTGTTATTATATCACTCAATCAGCATATACATGTATTTAAGGTGCACATTGCACTTTGAAAACTTAATATTGGACAACTTTAAATGTGAAAAATTAACACTTTTTTTCTTTAACATTGGGTCTATAGGCTCAATAGAAAAACGATTGATTTTCTGAATGATTTTCTCAAACCATAATTGTTTTAACGATGTCAGTGCCCCTTTATCAGTCCATATATTGATGTCTGTGGCAATTTATCATATTCTTAACTGAAATTTTATTCAATTATTTCCTCCTATTTGTATATTTTGCAATGGCTAATGACAATGACCTACCTGGGAGATTTGACACATCCTCCGTACAAACAAAATCGACTTCCTGACTAGGTCTCAAGATCACCTGCCCGTTAGGTTTAGCTTTTCTGGTTGCAATCCTAGCCAAAAGAAAGTTTCTTGCTATTCAAAAGAAGAAAAAAATGCTTATTGTAAGTTCAGAAAATTCCATGCATCCATGGAATGCAACTAACGACGCACCGATTCCAACGGAACATGAACAATTCGTCTCTTTGAAAACATCATTTCGTATGCAAGAAGCAAACTGTTCGGGACTTGCACCACTCGCTTCGATTATACTTGTACAATTAACAAACATTTCATCGCAACTGACAGCCTCGATATCTAAAGTGTAACTGAAACGGTAGAAAATGGGTCTAACACAAAATAGCCAGTATTGCAAAAAATAAAAAACCCATTTTACCACAAACCTTGCAACAATATTATACAATTTTTGAGCCACTTCCTTGTACTCTTCGAAGTCATAAGGAATTGTAACGATATTCGGACACAACCGTCTGGCATCACCCAACCAACTGCCGTTACAAACTCCGGCTTTTCTTGCTTCGTAGTTGCAGCAAGCGATTTCGGACGTCGAACCGTATCTATCACAATCAGACGATCGACTAGGAATGCCTTCGCTCTCTGACTTCGAAGGCCCTTTCCCTCGTGAGTGCGTTACCGCAACTGGCAACCCTGAGTGTTTAAATTTGTCAATTAAGAAACTTTAGATGCGCCACGAACGTCAATCGGGCGATATATGGGCTGCTATAACTTTGGGCCGATACAAATATCGGCCGTTATAGGGCCTTAAAACAATTATCGTTTGCGAAAAAATGTTTTTAAAAATATTTCTAACAATTTATAAAATATAAAAGGTATGTCATGAGTAAGAAAAGAAAATTAACCTACCTTCATAACTTGCTGAAATTCCTGTAAAACGATCACAAGAGACGAAAATACTCGAACCATGTACACGACTTGCAATTTTTTTCCCGCTGGATCGTTATCTTTTTCTTTTTTTTGGCAGGCGACCCAACAGAAAAATACATCTGCCAGAGAAGTGCAGTTGTAGGAGGTACTGAGTCGGGTATTTACTCCTCTTGTGTGCGTTTCATTGGAATACAATAGATCACCAAAGTAAGTTAATTTTGTTTTCTTATTCATGACATACCGTTTATATTTTAATTAAGACGTTAATTATATTTTTAAAAACTATTTTTCGTAAACGGCAATAGTGTTAACGATGTCAGCGCGCCTATATCGTCCTTACAGCGCATACATATTACCCCATTGATGTCCGTGGCGCTTCTAAAGTATCTTAAATTTCAAACTTTGAAAAGTTTTTTTATAAGTTTATTTAACCTCTAAGTTCTGGCCTCTTACGTAATCCAACCGAAACAAAGAAACAGTCCATGTCAATATGCATCACAACTTGCTTCCATTCACCTCCTTCATCCCATTTCGGTTCCGACATCTCTTTTTTTGGTCCGGATGAGATCCACTCTATAAGGCGCTCGATTCCGTCGAACTTTCCGTTTGACATCTCTCGAAGTCGATTGACGTATTCACGAAATTCGGTTCCCATCGTGGAAATGTGATGCAACCGAGACCGGCTGTGAAATTCACTCAGGAAACCTTTATTCTTTTCTTTCGATTCGAATGCATCGGAACCTGGTGTCACTTCGCAATTGTCATTTGGAGCAGCTTGCAAGTTCGTTTTCTGCTCTTCTAATGGTGACGGTTCCATCAAAGAATCGTTTCTGAAGTATGCAGGAGATTCGACACTTACTTTCGGAGCAAACCTAAGGATCGGTTGCGCCGTTTCGTACACACTGTATTCCAGATAAGGAAGAAGACGACCGCTTCGAATGCTTTCAATCCCCCAAAAAAAAGTTAATAAACGACTTAAAACTAGAGGTGGGAAGAATCCTAAATTTTCTCGAATCCGAATCCCACGAATCTCCCGAATCCTTCATATAAATTGCAACAATTGTGTTTTTTTTGTTACTGAACGCTTCTATCGAACGTCAATAGAGTTAAAACTAATTTTACCAAAAAAATTTAACAGTTTTTATTTTAGGTTAGGATTCGAAAGACGCGAAGATTCGAGTTTTTGAATCTCGATTTTTTTTGAAGATTCTCGGGATTCGAAATGCCCAATCCTACTTAAAACGAAACAAACATTACGGCTGGTACCTTTCTACGATCCATTCCGGTCTAACAACCTTTTGCGTCCTGAGGTTCTTCATTTTGCTGTTGGGCAATGTGGAAGCGATGACATGAGTTGTGTTTTTCACATTGTAGTAGTAATGATAGGAACCACCGTGATACATTATCAATTGCTTCAGTTGGTCGGCAGGTGGTGCTGTTTATTAAACAAGAATATTTTTTTTTTAAAAAAAGCTAAAATTGATTCCATTTTTTTCTGTTTCTGCTTAGTTTACGCTCTGAAGAAACACAACCACATTGACTTAATGCTACTGCTTATCGGGATGATCTCTTTGTATGACCCATGAGGTGACCCAAAGCAGGATATTTTCATCGTCATCAGCTGATAGAACTAGGTCAATCCTCTGTATGATAGTACAGCGGGTTGACAAAATCCCATGCCAATCCAAACAAAAAGAAACGATCCAGAAAAAATTAAGCGAGCCAGGATCGCTCCTGGTCTTATCGTTTCACCATTTACATTTTACAACAACGTCAAAAATACTTAACAGGCTACATCGCAAAATTACTTCGAAAAATCTCCGCAGCATCGTTTTTCTATTGCGCCCATAGACCGAAATACACAGTCGCGGCAATAAGTAAATTTTTCATATTTAAAGTTGTCCAATATTAAAAGTGCAATGTGCACCTTAAATATATGCTTGATCGAGTGATAGAATGACAAAAAATTGGTAAGTGCAGTTATATTTTTTTAAAAACTATTTCAAAATCGCGAATTTCTAACTCTTATGTTAAACTTCATTTAGTAAGTGCTCGTAAGCAAATAAAATCTATTAAAATGCTGGTAAAAATACCTAAAAATAACACATTGGCGCACGTGCTGATTTTTTTCCTGTTTTTTTTTTTAAAATTATTTTTACGAGCATTTTAATGGATGTTTTTTTTATTTCGACGTACTCAATGGAGTTCAACACAAGAGTTAGAAATTCGCAATTTTGAACTATTTTTTTTTTTTAAATATAACCACACTTACTCGATCAGCATATATTTAAGGTGCACTTTGAAGCATCAAAATTGGACAGATTTAAATATGAAAAATAAAAATATTGCCGCCACTGTGTATTTTAAAAATTAACATTTTTTCTTTAATGTTAGAACAAAATATTTGAAGAAAAAAATGATTATTAGAAGATTTTAGTTGGTTTTATAGATTAAATATACATGTTATAAATCCATCTGAACTTGATAATCATTGACGTTAAAAAAATAAAAAAACTGCCGCTTAGGCCAGTACGTCGCTGTGCTCGTCAAGACCTGCACGTCATTCGACCAGGACAAGCAGTTTTGTTAACTCGCTGTACCCGTGGCGTTTCTCCCAACAATGAGTGCAGGATAATAAAAATTGCACTGGTAAGCAAAACTTCGTTATATCTTAACGGATCCACACGAGTCAAAGGCTCCGGAGTAACTAAACTCTCAACCCTCAGTTGACAATAGCACAAGTCCGACAAGTCAACAAGGGCAAAAGTTTGAGGCCCAAGTACGAGGCCAAGTAGTCTAAACACACCCTTAGGCCTTAGCCATGTTTGTTTTATAATAACATACATTCATCAGGGTCATCACTATCTCTCTCTCTCTCTTTTTCTTTCCATTAATTTTTAGGGGGCGCGCGCCATCTGCGCCCCCCACCCGAGATACGATACTGATTTTCGTGTTGACGAGAACGGCTGAAAAAACGTTTTCAATTTTTTTCAATAACGTTTTTAAAAAACACAATATCCAGGGTTCTCTATTGCGTTCTTCACATTTACAGCAATGACTCGTTTACAGTCGGATAATAAATATTATATGACTGTAAAAGCCTTTGAAAAAAAAAGTACAAGTTAACATTTCAAAATCACTGCTCTGGAAATGGCCCTTAATAAAAAAAAATAATAATAAACCCACTTGTATAACCATTGACATAGATCGAAATTCCTTTGAAGATATTTCTATTTCTTTCACCAGATGATGATGATGAAGTGGTTGCGCTTATATCGTCGTTCAATCCATTCTTGGCATCCAAAGCGAACTGCGCATTCAATTTGGACTGTTTGTGTTGGATGTAGTCCTTCTGTTGTCAAAATATAATAGTAAACAAGGAATTCAAGAAAATTACCTATGGATCTTTTGTTGCATTGTTTAGATTATCTTAAATGATCATATATGGCGCACCTGGCAAAACTTTCACGCAAATATTAATTTAAAAAAAAGTGAAAATCATTTTTAGCAAATGTGCGTTTTAAGAGGGTACACATTGTAACACCCAGTAACTCATGATCCCGCCAGTACACTAGCCTGGGGGGGTGAGTGACTCATCTCTGTCCATGCCCTCGTTCTATATTTAAATTAAAGTGGCGGATTGCTACTCTTAGGACCATGGTCACTTGGACCTGGTTACACCTTGTAGGTGTACACAGGTCCAACGTATAAAAAGACTATGCTTCTCTTTGTTCGTCATCCACTCTTTCGCTCAACTTTTGTACTACATAGATTCTCACATCCGTATAACATCATGGGCCCGTGGACACACTATTAATTAATAGAATTCATTCTTGTAACGTTTATGTTTCTGTACAAGAATGAACAAAGTATTTACAATATGAAACTGCGTTGTCTACTGTTCTGAAACTAACCCTTCTCTAGACAAGCCGGAGACACCATAGGGCAAGAAAACATATTGATTCCTACGGAGCAACATATTTTCCTAACAAAAGAAGATGAACAACAATGGCGACCAGAAGTGGATGGTCACCACCCTTCTGATAGATTACACCCCTACGCATAAGGATGATTACAATCCATCACCATCCGACTACCTCTGTAGCTCGAATCTTCTCCATGCGGCCGCTGCGCGATCAACGAGTTACAGAAAAGAGAGCATAAAGAGTTGCTCGAAAAAGTCAAGTGGCCGCCTCATGCTCACAACATCACACAAAATTACTTCGAAAAATATCCGCAAAGAGCATTAGCATCGTTTTTCTATTGAGCCCATAGACCCAATATTAAAGAAAAAAATGTTAATTTTTAAAATAACACAGTCACATGGCAATATGTTTATTTTCATATTTAAAGTAGTACAATATTAAGTTTTCAAAGTGCAATGTGCACTTTAAATATATGCTGATTGTGTGATAGAATGACAAGAAAATCGGTACGTTCGGTTCTATTTTTAAAAACTATTTCAAAATCCCCCCTTCGACTATTATCTTCCTGGACTGGCAACTTCTTATCTTCTTATCTGCTATGGTCTAAGCAAAAGTAAAGCAAGCTCCGACTGGTGGCATTATTTGTACATAAGACCCGAGCAAAAGTCTCGTTTTAGCAAAGGGGAAAACATTGGGGGTGAATCATGTACTGTATTGGCAACCCATTTTAGTTTTTCCACATTTTACTGGATTTTCAGATTTTAATTCTATTCTGGGAATCCAATAAAACGCGGAAAAAAGAGTAAAATGGTTTTTCATATGTACGATCTGCTGTAAATCTGGATACATCTTTGCAAATCTTTTAAGTACACACCGGGATTCTTTGTTGTGATACATTGTTGCAGGGCTGAATCGAGTCTGTTGTGATTCTGTACCGCAACAATGTTGAAATGTTGCGGGGCTGAATCGCAGCAGCTCAGATTCATGTTTTTTGAGTCCCATCGAAATGGGAAACATTTCAACATTGTTGCGGGACATTTCATGGTGTGGACGTCTTTTGAAACATGAACAAAGACTCAAAGGGCTCAGTTTGCTTTTAATTTTTAAAGACGTGTTTAATAATTAAAAGCAAACTAAAGCAAACTTGTTAAACTAATTGAAGACCTTCTGTATAAATTGTGTTTGTGTGAAGTTATGGCCTTCTGATTACAAAGGCAAATAAAAGAAATGAAATATAGAAATCCTGCCCATTTTCCAATTTCAGGGTGTCCAAAAAGCCGTGCTCCCAGCTGAGAAGAGCTTGTGTGCCCACCACCGTTTTTGCTTTATTTGCCCCTCTTTATGAATCACCGTGTAGGCCCATATTGCAAGAGCTGGTAATATTTCCATAGTGAAAGCAAGAAGGAGGAAGAAACACTGAGTGTATATGTGGACACGGAACAATGTTGCGGGGCTGAATCGCGGCTGAATCTCGTCTGTAGCGATTCTGTCCAGCAACAATTTTGAAATGTTTCGTGGCTGAATCGCGTCAGCTCAGATTCATGTTTTTTGAGTCCCATCGAAATGGGAAACATTTCAACATTATTGTGGGACATTTCATGGTGTGAACGTCTTTTGAAACATAAACAAAGACTCAAAGGGCTCAGTTTGCTTTTAATTATAAAATACGTCTTTAATAATTACAAGCAAACTGAGCCCTTTGAGTCTTTTTTTCAGTGGTCCACGTCGTTTTTTAAGTATATAGAACTAGACTTAAAAAAATATGTGCACCACTGAAAATATTCTTAAACTAATTGAAAACCTTCTGTATGAATTGTGTTAGTGGGGAGTTATGGTCTTCTGACTACAAAGGAATGAAATAAAAGAAGTGAAATTTAGAAATCCTGCCCCATCTTCCAATTTCAGGGTGTCCAAAAGGCTTAAACCGAATGTGCTCTCAGCTGCGAAGAGCTTGTGTGCCCACCACCGTGTCTGCTTTATTTGCTTTATAAATCATCGTGTAGGCCCATATTGCACGGGCCACTTCCGCTGGTAATATTTACATGGTGAAAGCAAGAAGGAGGAAGAAACACTGAGTGCAGGTATAGACACGGAACAATGTTGCGGGTCTGAATCGCGTCAGTTGCGATTCTGCCCCGCAACATTGAATCGGAGCAGTCCCACAAGAATGTATCGCAACAAAGAATCTCGTGTGTACTAGGCTTTAATGAATCTCGTACATGATTTTTTTTTCTGCCCCTTGAAATAATTCCTCTATAACTACAAAATGAACTCGTCCTAAACTTGACATATTCTCTAAATACCGTATACCATAGTCCCGCTAGACTAGGCGCTGTTTCTAACGAGACGCCGCGTATCAGTCAAACACAAAATTTTGGGAGTTACCAGTCCAGTCTACGCCTCTACGGTTCATACTAGTGCATGACATATCCAACAAGCTTTCGAATATTCACGCCGTGAAAACCTAAAATCTACGACCATGGTCTACGTCTAAATTCACTTCATCCTACTATTCAAATACTAACCCATCCTCCCTGTCTGTCGTCGTCAAAACGTCTTTTCCTCGTTGCTGAACTTGGCTCCGCTTCGATAGACATAGTTAACACTGAACAACGAATTAAAAATGTAAAAACATATAAAACAAAACACTTCCCACATGATCCATGGAAGCTGCCATCTTTAGTAAACTAGAATCACTAGGCATCCCATGAGATGATGATCACAGAAACACCGCGAGAAGAAATTGAAGCAACGAAATACAACGATCATAAACCTATATATAAACGTATAGGTTGAACCAAAACGGCGTAATATTTACGTTATTCAATGTAAATAACGCCATTCATGGTCACCCGCCTCCTGTCAAATAATGTGTCCGATGCATGACGCAATAAACTTACCTTTACCCATGTATAAGTATCTCTGCCCAGCACTAACTTTTCATTTTTTCCCGCCCTTTCATGAGCGTCGCACCAAACATCAACCAATTACAAATTGAAAAAGGCGGAGTATGCGACGTCGTACTAAATATCTAACCAATTAAAAATTGATGACGCTCCATAGCGCTCAGCCCGAAACTTTCTTTCTGATTAGTTATTTAGGTTTGTTACGCGATGATTCTGTTTGTTATGGGATTTAATTGATCTAATGCTCATAAAAGGGCGGGGCTAACAGAATTTGTTTTCTGGCTGCGCTCAATTGCCTGACAAGCAATTAGAAAACGGGATAAACAGATTTTGGCTCCGTCCTTTTTATGACGAACGGCAACTTCTAATTGGTTTGTTGTGTGGGTCAACGTTGAAAAGGGCGGAGCACGTGACGTTAAACTACATACCCAACCAATTAGAAGTTGCGTTCATCGTAAAAAGGGCAGAGCCAACGTCTGTTTATCCCGTTTTCTAATACCTGTTGTATTGAGTGGCGTACAGTAATTTTATTCAGGTGCATGATGGGTAACATACGGGTGTGGTCATGTAGGGTAGATGAAATATCGAGGCGAGAAACAAACGGACGAAATTTATTATTATATTTTAACTTGTTTTAACATGGAGTTTCGAAACAAGTCGTTTGTTTTTCTCGTGTTTTTCACGTCATGCATTAGTGTTGGTATGTATTTCACCGAATTTGACTGAGATTTAACACACTAATGCAAATAATTACGTTTAAAGTAAATGCTTCAAAGTTATTTTAGAACTATTGCTCATTACTTTTGGCCATCCATTATCACTAGTTAACTCACTTTACGTGATTTTAACCGTAGCGGTAACGGTCTGAAGTTAAACGAAGACTACCTATATACGTTAATTTATTTAAGAGGCTACATCTCAAAGTTACTTCGAAAAATCTCCGCAATGAGCAGCTAGCATCGTTTTTCAATTGAGCCCATAGACACAATGTTAAAGAAAAAAATGTTAATTTTTAAAAATCTAACCGCACTTAGCAATTTTTTGTCATTCTATCTCTCGATTAGCATATATTTAAGTTGCACATTGCACTTTGGACAACATTAAATATGAAAAATAAACATATTGCCGCGCGACTGTGTATTTTAAAAATTAACATTTTTTCTTTAACATAGTGTCTATGGGCTCAATAGAAAAACGATACTAGCGCTTTTTGCGGAGATATTATATATAAGTAATTCTGCTATGTCACTTAAAAACACGTTTGAACTTGAGACTGGCAATTTGTTTTCAGTTTCTAGTCTAGAATGTTATGTTTGCGACCGGCAGGAGGACAACAACGGCAAGTGTGCAAAAACGGTTCAGCAGTGCGGCCGAGACGAAGATTGGTGTTTGTCCATCATCAGGTGGGGCAGTAAGTGTGACGCTATAAAATTGAAGTGGAGAGAAAGACGAAATCTATCTCGGATTGATCCTTCTTTTTGTTACTATTTTCTTTCAAAGGCATGCCGTACTGGACTCAAGGGGCGCCAAAGCAGTTCTTCATTTCAAAGATGTGCGCCACGAGAGAGACGTGTGAACGGACGAAGCGAGAGACACTACCCAAATGTGAAAGGATCTGGTACAACGACTGGACTTGCTCGGAATGCTGCCAAGGAGATAGGTGTAATTTCTTCATCACGGTACTTATATTTATGCACGGTGTTTCCTCGAGTATCGTCTCGAAACTCGTTTTATGGCTTAGTTCCTTTTATTTTTTTTTAATATTTTTTTTATTTTTTGCAGTTGGGATCTACGTCTTTGAATTCGAATTACATCGTCCTCTTCGTGAGTTCGGTTTTAGCTTGTTTTTACGCCTTCACACGAACAGCCGCTTGATCAAATTGAACTTTTTTGAACGTTTACGTTTTTTTTATATACATATTTTTTATACGTTTTTCAACCTTTTTTTTATATATATAAAACTACTGTTCCGTCCAATTACTTTAAAAAAAAATGAACAAAATTGTGAAATGTATTAGGTTTTTGTTATTGATAATGAAACAGATCTGTGGCAGGTAACTAGATCGTGATAACATACTGAAATACAAAACAAAAACTAAGAAATGATCTTCCGTTATGTATATTTTATTAAGAGGCTACATCACAAAATTACTTCAAAAAATCTCTGCAGCCCAAATCTATTGAGCCCATAGACTCAATACTAAAGAAAACATGTTAGTTTTTAAAATAACAGTCACTGCAATGTTTATTTTTCATATTCAAAGTTGTCCAATATTGAGTTTTCAAAGTGCAATGTGCACCTTAAATATATATATGCTGATCGAGTGATAGAATGTCAAGAAAGTTTTTAAGTGTGGTTCTATTTTTAAAAAATATTTCAAAATCGCGAATTTCTAACTCTTACGTTAAACTACATTGAGTATGCGCTCGTAAGCAAAAAATATTCATTAAAATGCTCTTAAAATACGTAAAAATAATTTTAAAAAATAGCAAAAATTCAGCACGTGCGCCTTAATGCATGGAGTGATAGTATGACAAGTGTGGTTCTATTTTTAAAAAAAATATTTCAAAATCACGAATTTCTAACTCATGTTAAACTCCATTGAGTATGCCCAAGTAAGAAAAAAACATCCATTTAAGTGCTCGATCTGCTTATATTTAAGGTTTGAAAACTTAATATTAGACAACTTTAAATATGAAAAATAAACATTTCTGCAACTTGTGTATTTTAAAAATTAACATTTTTTCTTTAACATTGGGTCTATTGGACGCAATAGAAAAACGATGCTAGCACTCATTGCGGAGATTTTTCGAAGTAGTTTTGTTATGCGTAGCCTCTTAAGGAATTATTTTAAATGTGAAGTGATAGTATGTGCAACTACTCAGAGGGGTAGATTTTCGTTATTTAAATTTCAAATGACAGTTGTTTGGTAACTTGGGAAAAGTCACTTTGTTTTTTTCTTTTCTGATTTTAATCCCTTCTTTTATTTGAAAAATTATTTTTGTAATTATTGAGTAGGTCTTGACAATATCTCAACAAAAAATTCCTGGAGGTTATTATGATCTCTAAGCTGTGTCCATATGTAATAAATCAGCCGAGATTGCGTAGATTCGATGTTTCATTCAACAGTTAGTTGCCCTTATATTTATTCAGTGGAAAAGTAGAGAAACTATACTGTGCGTTTACTCTTTCAGTATATGTAAACGGTATGAGCATTTTATTTCGTTATTCATATAAAATGAGGAAATACTTGTGCTCTCCAACCATTTGCATAGGACTGATAGGAGCAATGGTAATTTTTTTATTTTTTGTTCATGCTTGGGAGAAATTGCTCAATTTTTATTCACATGGGCCCCAATATCTTTATGTAATGTCGTTTGTGAAACATTTCTAATAATCTGAGTAAAATACCTTCAAAGTCCAAATGTAGCTAGTGCCGGCCTTAGCCTATTTGGCGCCCTGGGGCAGATTTTGAGAAAATAAAAACATTTGCTTCATTATTAGTATAAAAACACGTCCATTATGTCCATACAGAAAACCCATATTCTTTTTAGATTAAAAAAAAAATGAAAAACTAGTGCAAAGATCACAAAAAGAAAATTTGAAACTAAGTTTTATGTAATATCTGAAGATTAAAAGTTGGCCCTTCTCGCCTTTTTATAAGCGAAATCTTTTTAATTTGAGCAGAAAAGTCGAGATTTTTTGGCAGTGTGAGTTGTGTCACAAAAAGTATGTCATAAAGTTCGACATTTTCTACTAAAAAAACGGTCGATTTTCTTCATTTACTTGCTGTTTCATGAGATTATCCCTACTCTATCTAAAAAAAAAATCCACATCTCTTAATTTTATCTCGTTCTCGAGTTGTTCTGTTCACAAGGTGAAAAATGTTTCGACCCAATAAACATTATATAAAAGATTTTAAACTCCAAAACTCGTTCGGCGCAATCGTGTGGTGCACAACCTCGCCACCCCCAAATGCTGGCACTGAACGTAACTAGTTAAGTTGGATTCATTATCACGTTAACGTGTGATAGTCGTGATATACAATAAGGTGCCTTTGTCCCTGTCTTAACTGTCGCGTTTTCTTGTATGCACAATTGAAGTTGGTGTCGCTGACTCCATTGAATTTAACGATGAAGACAGTTTTGATGTTTTTTTTAAATTTCTAACTTTGTATATTTTAAAGTTATTTATGGTAACCAAGATTTTTGTTTTAAAATTAACTTAATTACAATATTGTATGTATATATGTTTGTTTTTTTGACATAATTTGGATAATTTTTTAAGCATTTTGTAGAAATATGTATATCGGGTAATAAAACGTATTTTCTATTTTGTATATTCTGAAGTGTATGAGGGATTTCGTTTTAGAACCATGACTGATATACAAAAGCAACTGTAAATAATAGGAATGGGACATTTCAAAATCTTGAAAAATATTCGAGATTCGAATCTTCACGCTTTTTACGTCTTCCAAATCTTTTTCGAATCCTAACCTTAAAAAACTTAAAAACTTTGGTAAGTGATTCCAATAAAAGCGTTTATTAACAAAAAAACGGTGATTTTTGCAATTTCGGTGGTACTCCCGGGATCACCAATAATAATTTAATATTATTTCATTTTGTATCTTCTTTATGATTAATATAGGATTCTTATTATATGAAGGATTCGAGAACCTTTTAGGATTCGGATTTGGGAAAATTTGCGATTCGTCACACCTCTAGTAAATAACCTCCAACTTAATACTCTAGGTTTAGCTGAAATTTTGCACACAGAATTCTTTCAGTTAACATTTTACCCTATTAAATATTCACAGATCCCCCTGTGTACAGTACGTGCCATTTCTATACTATAGCAGCAGTACAAAATATCAAAAAATGTATAATTTAACCTTAACCAAATCTAAATGTAAAAAAAAACATGGCATGTGGATGACCAATGTATCAAATAGCCCTCCTAAGTGGATAGGAGGGGGGCATTGTAGTCTTGCAAATTAGCTTCAACATATACATGTTCATCTGCTGTACGAAACCGTTTGTTGACTTCAGAATTCATGTCTGTGTATGCTTCCATTGGGCATTTTTCCCCACGTTTACATTTGGTTCTAGCTTCTCTGCTGAGTTGTTGGCCGTCTATTGTGCCAAAACTCAGACCCAAGCAATCCCGATTGTGACTGAAATCGGGATTTGTGACAATTCTGTTGTTGCATACAATGATTTTGCAACACTTGTTTGCAATTATTTTTTCAGATTTTTTCACAGTCGAGACAAACCCAATATTCATTTAAATTTCCAGTTTTCAGTCTTTTTGTAGTTTTTTTCCGAAAATGAATAAAGTTGTCTGAAATTAGACTTTTGTAACTTAACACAGAATTTTGTAATTTGCAACTCAAGACATAATTAGCAGGGCCAAAATCAGGCTTATACATGGTAACTACTGAAGTGAAAATGAGAGTAAAAGTAGAAGTGTAACATCCTGTTTCTAATATGCCTATATTTTTGTTAGCTGTAGCGGTCGACCCTTTTGATGATAGTGACCCTGGTAGCTGTAGTGACCCAGTTAGCTGTAGTGAGCCAGTCCCTAATTTACAGACTGGGGATTACTTTGACCCACCTCATATTTTATTAAACTAATACTGTAGATGATGTAGAAACAGTAAGTTAAAGCATCGTCTACACGACAACACTATTCTGTCGAAATCAAGTGTATACAATTGAGTGTCTGCATGTACAACGTCTAGACAGGTCTCGCTAGACCAAGTTTCAGTCCCCCGTCTAGAAGCAAGTCCGCAGGGACAGGTCCAATTCAGTGTCGCGGACAGCTTCTTGCGTGTAGACGCAATAACCATCACCACCATAAAATCATAACCAGCACCACGCGAGAGCTACATTTCGTTCAGTTTCCCCCACCACCACACGCTTGTCCCCTAAGCTTCAATTGTATTGTAAGAATTAACCTCTTTAATAATTTTGTTACAATTAAACAACCTTTAAAGATTTTCTATAAATAAAATGGAAGTTCTCTGATCATTATTTGACAAACGTATTTATCTTTAAAAAAAATTCATATTAGTGGTCCGCAGGATTTAAAATTTTGAATTTAGTAGTCCGGGAAGTCCGAAAGGTTGGCGACTGCTGTACTATAGCACTTTCTCAGGATCACCATCATTCTAAAATAATTCACAAAGCTATGTACGATGCACTCTGCAACATATTTAGCACACCTTTCCCCAATTCTCTTGTCTTGAAGGTCACAATATATACTATAAACTGTTACACTACGCACTGTTCGGTGCACTTTATGCAAGTAAAAATGTTCGAATACTTTTACAAGTGTATACCGCCAATATCAATTGGCGGTATACACTTGTAAAAGTATTCGAACATATTATAAATTAATTATATTATAATATATAATATATATATATTATATTTATAATTATATTATAAATTAATTTATACATTTTATTTTGACAAAAATATGTAAGTAAAAATTCTAGGCGTAAAGGGGGGCTTAAGAAGCTGAACATTGCATAAATTCTAATTTAAAGCAGTTTCTATGTTTTTTTACACAAAGAAACTGCTTTAAATTAGAATTTCTGCAATGAAAATTTATAATAAAAATACTTTGTCCACACTACTCTCTACTTAGTTGTGGCTGTCTTCTTATTACTACACAAGCAGCTACCACGGCTGCTAGAATAGCTTCGTCCCATGTTGACTGATTCACAGTCACCCCTCACTCCAGCTGAAGCCTAGTCAGTACGGATGCGACACTATCTAGACACGGGTGTCCCTCCTGGAAAAATCATGCAGAATTCTGTAAGGTTTTATTCCTTTTCTTACTGTGCATTGACTTTAAGCAGAACTTTTGAAATTCTTCATATTTTTATTCTGTAGAATTTATCTGCACACTGTGTATAACATTTGACTTGGAAATTGTAATGCTATTACAATAGTTAAATCTGCAGAACAATTCTACAGGAAATATTGCACAGCATTAGCTGTGTACTCAAAACCCAACAGAGAAAAGCTGCAGAAACAATTGCCATTTTAATATGTTTATTCTGCAGAATTTATCTGCACACCATGCATAACGTGTCATTTGGAAATTGTAATGTTGTTACATAGTTAAATTCTGCAGAAAACATTGCACAGCATTAGCTGTGTACTCAAAACCCAACAGAGAAACCTGCAGAAATATTTGTGATTTTAATATTTTTATTCTGCAGAATTTCTCTGCTTACTGTGCATAAAATCTCATTTGAAAATCCTAATACATGGTTAAAAACATTTACAAATGTATTAGGGGATTTCCCCTTTTGAGTTCAGTTATGTTCCGTTATTTCATTTTTTTGAGTGGGTGTTTATTTTGAGTTTGTTTAGTTTTGGAAGTGTGGGTGTATGACTTCAGTTTGTAACGGTTATTTCATTACATTGTTTAGCTTATTGTCTGTCTGTCTTGCTTCAGAAAAGGTAAATTTTCTTAATTTTTGAAAATGGAAATGTGAGGACCCTGTCCTCATGACTTAACAACACTGCCGTGACGTCATACATTTGACGTCATTGCACCTGTTCTCTCTCTTCTCTTTCGCCCCTTCTTCTTAGAAAAGAGAAAGAATGTTTCGTGCATGCTGTTGCTAGGCAACGAAGCAAGACGACTGCATGTGTGATCAGAGGAGCCTGGGAAATGCAACCAGCCTCCATAATTCTGTCATCACTCTGTCTGTTTTCTATTTTCTTTCTAATAAAAGTTCTAAAGATGTATTACACTTTTGACAGCAAAAGTCTAATCTTACTCACACTTTCGATACTTTTAATGTTCTTTTAATGATTATTGCATAGCTCAACATTGGCACATTAATCCTGTGAAATGGCCCAATGTTGAGCATAGCAATAAAGTGATTTTGACATGTTCCCCGGAGTGCCCATAGAGTTACATGGGGACCCGGGAGGTTGTGTTCATTTACATATTGTCAAATGATTGGTCAACAAGTATCACATGATCAGGATTGCATGTGTATATAAGTTGAGCATTCATGAATCTGGAACGGGTCGTTGTTCTTGTTTTCTGATGTGTGGCCGGTGGCTATGCCCAACCACCTGGCTAGAGTTCTGTTTTGATTATGTGTGGCCAGAGGCTATGCCCGATTAGCCACTAGAGGTCATAGGATGATAATGTTGAGAGAAGAGGCTGATTCTGGAGCAAGGCTATGAATAGGACCTGCTGAGAGTCAAGAGTCTGCTGCCTCTACAACAGCAACGAGTCGAAGACGAAGCCGAGGCCGTAACTGATGATGGGAAAAAGGAGCCAGACAAAAGAGGACAACACAGTAATCGATTCGAACGACCAATAAAGCTCAGATCGATCGCTTATGTTAATAACCATAACTGTATCGTTGAGAGCATGCCGAACTATTAATAAATGGTAATAAGCATCTGTGGGTTTATTCTCTTCATGCTGTCATATCCAATCAATAATAGAAACGGAACAGGAAGGGTAATTTGCAGTGGCTGCGCTGAAAGAAGAGTCGACAGCCGGTTCTCCGTCCCCTGTATGCGCAAGTAGTGTCTGTAGTGTAAGGAACACTACCAGTAAGGGGCCTCCTTTGTGCTATTTAGAAGGAATAGTCGTCTGCTAAAGCCGTCTGCTCAAACGATAGCAGACGAATCTCTGGCAACGTGACCGGTAGCGAGAGGGGAAATCTTACAGAAATGGTTTAATCCTATTATTTCATTAAATGTTTTTTGAAGTGATTAATAACATTTTTATTTTTTCATTTAAACTTTCCATTTTTAAGTGTAGGCATCGTTTTCACTGTGGCGAAATTAATGTGCAGGGGGTTAGAGTTTTGTGAAAAGGATGAGGGTATATACAGAAACATAGCTGCAGAAATATTCTGCAAAATTCTGCAGAGATAGTCTGCATAGCTCTGCAGAGATGGTCTGCATATCTCTGCTGAAAGATTCTACAACTACTCTGCAGAAAGATTCTGCATAATATAATCAACATAAAAATTCCTGAAGAAACAAGTGTTCCAATTTTAGTCAGAAAGCCTCTGCAGAAACATGTAGATAAAATTCTACAGAATCCTGATATAAAATTTCCAGGAGGGGTACAACACTGCTCTAGCCTCAAAAACTACGGTACATGTCGACAGCAAAGACACTGCTCTAGAGTCTAGACACAAGTGTCACCTCTAAAAACTAACGTTCACATTCACATTCTAAAACACCTAGAGGCGACACCTATGCCTAGAGCAGTGTCTTTACCGTCTACACATACCGCAATTTTTTAGGCTGAAACAGCGTCGTACACCCGTGTCCAGCTCAATTGTCAACAAAAAGTGTGATTTCAGCTAGATTCACGGTGTGAATCAGTCAATATCAACGAAGGTACGAGCCCCCTCCCACTCGCTATTTTTTTGGCCATGGTACTGCTTGTGTACTAATAAAAAAAGTCCACAACGAAATAGAGAAGTGTGGACAAAGTGTATTATTATTATAAACTAATGGGGTAACCCGTTACAAATGACGGGAGCCCAATTCTAGTATTTGCTACTAAAATTATTTAACTATTTTATTCAAATACTTCATTTTATTTTTAGAGCAAATGTTCTTTTAGGTCAAATGATTTTAGGTGAAATGACCCTTTAGGTCAAATGGTTTTATGGCAAATGTCCCTTTAGGTCAAATAATTTTAGTGCAAATGTTTTTAGGTCAAATGTCCCTTTAGGTTATTGTGCGTCGTCGACACTCAAAAAAATATCCAGACGATTGGAAAACTGGCTAGTGGTCTACGACACTAAATTGGGCCTGCCCACACTCGAGTTGCATCTAGACTGAGGACACTGCAGCCTGGTCTAGGGACGCCAGCCTAGGTGCCGTATACACACAGACATTGAAGTGTATACATTTACCCATCCCCGATTATAAGCCTGCACAACAAACACAATACAGGCAGTACCAATAAAGAAAGCTGGCGGTGAAGATGGGGCTAATGTTAGAGCTGGCAACCAACTGCTCCGTTGTGTCCCAGTTCCTACCAGTGGAATGTTTTTAAGTCAAGACGTTCGAAACCCGTAGGCCGCCTGTAAAAAAAGGATAATTAAAATATAAACTATTTTCTTTGATGGCTCACTTCGTTTATGGTCCCAAAAAAAACTGCACGCAGGACCAATGAATCTTGCACTGTTCACATTATAACTTCACGCATCATGTATTATTTCTGTTTGTGCCCTAATTTAAAACAAAAAAAGAGTAAAAAAAAACAATTCTCAAACACATGAATTTTTAATTGCAAGAAACTTTTTTCTCTTAACAGAAACAACCAAAGAAAAACAAGTAAATCTTTTATCACTTTTTTTTATCACCACAAGGCTTCGTGTGGTCACACAGCTGAAGATATACCAAGTCAAATAAACCAAATTCTATTTGTCCCTTTTTTTTGGCCAAAGTTTTTTTGATAATAAAGCATTTTAATTAAGATTTTACACACACTTAAAAATGTAATTCCAACGTCGTTGCAAAGTTTATCCCGAAAGAGAATACGAGAGAGATAGAGCTCTCGTATGTACCGAGCCGACATTTAGAAAGAGAGATACAGAAGTAGTGGTTTCATGTTTTTTAATTATTATTTTTCTGCAACAAACACAAGTTTTTTTTAAGTTATAATCGTAAAATCACTGGAACTTTGATATTTTGTTTGGCAAATAAATCCACCCACGAAGAGCTGACAATATGTATGCAAAAATAATGTTATCTTTAAATTAAACAAAGCAATCAATTTGTTGCAATCAGGGCATATAATATTTTTTGTATTTTCTTCTTCTTCCTCTTTATCATTCATTTTCATCTGAAATATATATATTAGACACACCACCCTTTCAATTGAAATTCATTACCCACAAACTTAATTTCCTAAAAAAACATTATGAGAAACACAGACAGGGGGAGGGGAAAGATAAAAAAAAAGACTTGACCAGAGGCGTGCTGGCCATTGGGCAGCTCTGGAAAATGCCAGAAGGACCGGTATTCAATTGGGCCATTTTTTTTTCCAAAAAATATTTTCAATCAAGTATAAAATTAAAAAAAGAGTGTGGGTTATTTGTCTCCATACAACTGTGACACAATGACAACATGTAAAACAAGTGTTTTCAATCAGTTATGTATACAGTCAATTGTGCCCAACATTAGAATTTCTTTTGTCCCACCCTTTTATGAGCATCATCAATATTTCTAATTGGTTTGTTACCATGGCCTGATGTCATAAAAGGGTGAGACAAAAGAAATTCTAATGCTGGGCACAATTTGGTCTGTGATTGATTGGCTGTTGCAGATTTGTTTAAAGATGAGGTAAGGAAATGTGGGCTGGTTTATCTTCAAAATGCCAGGGACAAATTATCTTTTCAGCACGCCTCTGGACTTGACAGAAAATTGCTGGTGTGGCTTGTTAAAAACTTCAAAAGACTTATGATAAACGGGAAAAAATACTGCAGACACAGACACACAACAATTTTTTTAAGAAATTACTGTGCATAAAATATAATTAAAGTTTTTGACTAATTTTTTTATTACTAATAGTTGGTTTCTTCTAGTCACTTTTAATGTTTCTTAAAAAAAAGATTTTTTTTAAGAATTACTAAAAAAAACATTCTTATTTAAAACAGTTTTATTAATTTTATAACTATATAAAGAAATGGCTGACATTTCAATTGCATTTGCAATTATCTTCAGAGACTTAAATTTAAAATAACAAAAATGGGTAAAATGTATTAATTTTAACAATTCTTACCAAAAAAGAAGACATACACAATTTTGCAGAAAAATATAATAAAAGCTAGGTAATAGCAAAAGCTATCTGCCCAGTTAAAGGTTACACACGTTGAAATAAATGATAAACATAGCATTATATCAGGGTTATTTTTTATACAACTGCAAGTCACGGTTGATGACCAAATAATTTAAATTAAATTAGCATATATATAAAAAAACCCTGATATAATGCTATGTTATCATTTATATCAACGTGTAACTTTTAAACCTTATTACCTAGCTTTTATTATTATATTTTTCAGCAAGAATGCCTGTCTTTTTTTGGTATAAATTATGTTAAAAATTAATCCATTTTACCCATTTTTGTAACAAAAGTGAATATATTTTTTTCAAAAAATTTAGGCTCTTAAGATAATTGCCGAATGTACGGAGCCCTGTAAAGGGCCAGAATCTCGACATTTCGACTTTAATCTCGAGATGTCGACATTTAATTTCTTTTATTCGGTCATGTTAATTATGCCATGTCGTGCGCACCATACTCTAATAATTAAATTATTGCTACTACAAGAGAGCGCTTGCAATAATTTCATTGTTAGAGTATGGTGCGCACAACAGGGCATAATTAACATACGCGAATACGAGATTAAAAGTGGAAATGTCAAGATTAAAAGGCGAAATGTGGGGATTAAAGGCGAAATGTGGGGATTAAAGTCGATATGTCGAGACTCTGGAAAAAATGGAAATGTCGCGACTTAAAAAAAATCTCGCAAGTCCTTTACAAGGCTCCGTACGAATGCAATCGAAACGTCAGCCATTTATTTCTTTATAGTTTTAAAATTAATAGTTTTCAATAAGATGGTTTTTAGTATTCTTAAAAAAATTGTTTTTTAAGAAACATTAAAAATGACTAATTTAGAAGAACCAACTATTAATTAATTACTGTGCATATCCAATTGTTCGCATAATATTTTTAAGTGGTGTGTGTATATAAATTCATAGTATAAAATTGCAATATGTAAGACTAGTATATTTCAGAATAAACAGACCTACCAAAAAAAAAAAAGAAAAAGCGTTAAAAAGTGAACCAGCTGCGTTTAAATATTTATATTATTTATTATATGTAAAAATCGAGGCATCTTTTGTTTTACACATATAGGACCCTTTTTCCACATTTTAAATACAGAATTACGGTAAGTGGACAAACTGCATATCGAGAGAGAGACAGAGAGATTAAAAATCATGCTAACCACAACTTGAATTGGTTTCCACAAACAGCTTTATTATATAGTAAAAGTGTTTAAAAAATATTAAGTTTATAATGCTGTTTATTCTGAAATATATGGAGAACTGCAGAGGACTTTTGCAAATTTTTTTTAATCTCGACAGGTCGACTTTGATCTCGAAATGTCGACTTTGATCTCGAAATGTCGACTTTGATCTCGAAATGTCGACTTTATTCTCGAAATGTCGACTTTGATCTCGAAATGTCGACTTTATTCTCGACCTGTCGACTTTATTCTCGACCTGTCGACTTTATTCTCGACCTGTCGACTTTATTCTCGACATGTTGACTTTTAATCTCTGTCTTATTCGGCCATGTTAATTATGCCATGTTGCACGCACCATACTCTTAATAAAATTATTGCAGCCCTCTTGTAGCAGCAAACAATTTAATTATTAGCCTATGACGCGCGCGACAACATGGCATAATTAACATGGCCGAATAAAAGAAATTAAAATTCGACATGTCGAGATTCTAGAAAAAGTCGAAATGTCGAGATTTAAAAAATCTCGCATGTCCTTTACAGGGCTCCGTAGAAATACACTGTAAAACATGGTATATTTTTATGCTTTTTTTTTCCTTTTATTTTTTTATTGGTCAATCTAAAGCTTTTCTAGGCCTAAGGAATCCCACCCTCCTCCTTACACCACCACACACAAAAAAAGCAAAACAAATAAGAAAAAAATAATTAATCAAATTAAACATGACGGGGTCCGTTCAATTTGTGGGCGCAACAAGCTTTTGCTCTTTAACTCTTGTGGGGTTGGGGTGGGGGAAGGTGTGTCTATTAGAGATGACTGCAACTCGAACAAACTTCCAAGCTTTTCAAAAACCCTTATATTTAAGTTCTTTTTTTAACAAATTACATTATACAATTTTCCTGAAGATTTGACATACATCACTCACGCAAACACAAACATACACTCTCTTTATACGTGAACAACATCTCACTAATTTAAAGTAAAGAAAGGAATTACACTTTCATTACACAAGTCCCCCCACTCAAATTGAACCCCTTTAAATTAGGCTCGGAAAGACTTAGTTAATAATTTTCCTGCAAAAGCAGATTTTTTTGTTTAAATTCTTTTTATGTACACTTGTTATTTCAATTAAACACACACAGACGCACGCATAAACATACAAATACCTTGGGTAAGTTCAGGTATATTCATTTTTCTTAAAAAAAAAAAAAATAACAACTGAGCACACACATTTCTCAATGCATGTATATCTTTGTCGAACTACCTTGTCATAAATTTAAATTAAAAAAGAGGTAAATAAAGAAAGAAAAAAGAAAAAGACAAGACAGGATATTTTTTGCTCTAGTAGGTTAAGAGCCTCTACATCACAAACTTACTTTGTAGCGCTGTTTGCGCTAGAATCGTTTTCCTACAGAGCACAATAGACCCAATATGTTAACGGATTAATTTTTAAAATTCACACAGTCGCGGCTGCAATACGTTTTATTTTTTATATTTAAAGTTGTCCAATATTAAGTTTTCAAAGTGCAATGTGCACCTTAAATAGATGCTGATCGAGTGATAGAATGACAAAAAATTAGTAAGTGCGGTTCTATTTTTAAAAAAAACTTTCAAAATGGCGAATTTCTAACTTATGCTAAACTCCATTGAGTACGTCCAAATAAGAAAAGAAAAAAACATCCATTAAAATGCTCGTAAAAATACGTCAAAATAATTTAAAAAAAACAAAAACAATTAAACCACAGTGAGGCAACACTGACGCACGTTTCTAGTTTTTAAAAAAATATTTTTACAGCATTTTAATGAATTTTTTTTCTTCTCTTCCTTACGAGGACGTACTCAATGGAGTTTAACATAAGAGTTAGAAATTCTCGATTTTGAAATATTTTTAAAAATATAACCTGCACTTACCAAGGTTTTTGTCATTCTATCACTCGATAAGCATCTATTTAAGGTGCACACATTGCACATTGAAAACTTAATATTGGACAACTTTAAATATGAAAAATAAAACATATTGCCACGACTGTGTGTATTTTAAAAATTAACATTTTTTCCGCTAACATATTGGGTCTATTGGTCTCAGTAGAAAAACGATGCTCTTCGCAGAGATTTTTCGAAGTCATTTTGCGATGTAGCAGCCTCTTAAGTAATAACCTGAGCCACTTCATAACAAATAATTGCAACAAATACTGAAAATAAAAAAAAACAAGAACGTGGATATGGGTAAAAAATACAACCCATTTTAAACATCAGAAAAGAAAAACTTGAAATAATTGTGTTCCGAAACCCGTGATATGCAACAGCACCCACAACAAAACAAGAAGAAAAAATATTGACAGAAATTGTTTTTCGAAGAAAAGCTGAGCACACGCGCACATTTAAATCTCTTAAAATATATATATGTATCAATCATTTTTTTAAACTTTTCTTCTCATCCAAATATCATTAAATCAATCAGGCTAAAGATAAGATAGTGTCCACCCACTAACTCTATATAGGCAAATTTATAAAGTTTTTTTTTTTACAGTAATGATTTTTGTTAATTTTTAAAAATAAACCATTCTATACATATGAAAGGGGGAAAAAGGGTTCGTATATATACTAAAGAAATATAACGGCACATCCCCTCAACCAGAACTGTGTGTGTTCCTTTTTCTTTTAACATTCTGGTTCTCTAGATTCCTCAAAAAATTCCAACACTTTGATTATTGCATCAAAGTCTCCACTAAGTTCTAATCAAACACAATACAGGTTTTTTTTCCGGAAACTAAATATACTTCTCTTTTCCAAGGAACATTTTTTACGCATTTCGATTTGACAATCTTACCCGTCAATCGTAAAATAAAAAGAAAAATTGTCTAACAGTTTTCGACAAACGACAAACAAAATTAAATTAAAATAATAACATAATTATTAACTAATAACTTTATATAAAAATTGTTCAGATTTCTTTGTTCTAATTTGTTGTCTTTACAGATATATTTAAATTTACCAAAGACCTGGGGATTTGTTTTTTGCAAGAAGAATGATTGGTAGCTTCAGTTACAAAATATTGAAAAATTTTAAAAAAATTTCTCACCAGAAGATTTCACATTATTGTCACTGTACCCGCGCAATAAACTCGTCAACTGTTAACGATATAATTGCATCCAAAGCGCTTGTAATTGCTCGAAGGTTAATCATTTCTTATTAGATAAAAATTATAAGTTCGCCATCCCAAGTTTCAATTACTAGAAAGGAAAAATGCCATAAGTTTATTTGAAATTACTTTTTGAAATAAACAAAATCGATAATTTTGTGAATAATTTATAATATTTACCAGAAATTTCCAAAAAAAAAAAAATAATTATTCGTGACACACAAGACAAGGTTTTACAAAAGACGTTCTTTTTTAAGTTTTAAAAAAGTAACATGTCAGATTGGTTGAATCTGACATGTTACTTTTTAAACTTAAAAATAACGTCTTTTGTAAAACCTCGAAAGCATCCCTCAAAATGGTTTGTTGATATACCAGTGTCCCCTTGTTCAGCCACATTTATTTTCTTAAAATTTAATTATATAATTAAGAGTAAATGTTACAATATAGAATTTAGATAGATATAAAAGCAATGTTTTATGTTTAAAGGGTACAATTACAGGTATCTCAAATGTTCAAAATGTCGTCCATTCTCATCACAACGCAGTGCTAAAAAAATCGGCGAGAAACTGATGATCTTGCAAACACCAATTAACATATCACTAACCATATAATTATCGATGTATCTCTCCCCGTTTATACCAATTATGGCAAGAAATTGGAGAATTGTCGCACAAATAACAAGGAATACCCCGTTAATTGATGTTTGCAGATCAGTTTCTCTCACCTATGTCAAGCAATGCGTTGACGAAAATGAAACGATATTTTGAACATTTCAGGATAAATGCATCCTTTAAACATAAAACATGCAATGCTTTTATATCTAATCTTCATATTGCAACATTTACCCAAAAATTATAAAATTAAATTTACGAAAACGAACATGGCAAGAACAACCAAAGTGTGTATTTTTTTTTTAGACAGGAAGTATAAAAATTGGCAACAATCAATATCCCCCCCGCTGGGAAATAATATATGTCATCAATATGCCCTGGTGGTCAAGCTCAAAAGAAACTTCTGTGTCTCAGCTTGTCAGAAGCTAAACTTCAAGAAGAAATTGAAAGTAACTTGAGAAACTAAGAACAACATGAAACAAGATTAAGGTGAATTGTGTTGGTATCATTAAAAATAAATTTTTAATGGTCTTTTGCAAATTTAAAAAAAAAAACACCATTCATTTGAAGTAGGGAAAAAAAAAACTAAATATTTGGTAATTAAAAACTAAAAGTTTCATTTAAAAAGATGTCAACATAAAAACACTAGTCTATGGAGCCCCGCAAAGGACATACAAGATTTTTTTTAAACAAATCTCGCCATGTCGGCTTTCAATCTCGACATGCCGGCATTTAATCTCAACACAGGCAATTAGAAATTGGGACGAACAGAAGTTGGCTCAGCCCTTTTTATGACGAACGCAACTTCTAATTGGTTGGTTATGTAGTCTGACATCACATGCTCCGCCCTTTTCCACGTCAAACCACACGACAAACCAATTAGAAGTTGCCGGTCGTCATAAAAAGGGCGGAGCCAACTTCTGTTCGTCCCGATTTCTAACTGCTTGTAATCTCGACATGCCGACTATAAATCTCGACATGTCATTTTTTTCCAAAATGTCGACACGTCGACTTTTTTATTGTATGCAAAACTCAACATGTCGACTTTTAATCTACAAGGTAAGGCAAGATAACTTCCTTATTTCATAATGCAATAAAACAAAAAGTAGTAAAGATATATTTTAAATTTTTTTTTTATTATTAAAAAGTTAAACATTTTAAGTTGTGGTTTACATCGTTTTAAAAATCATATCGGGTAAGTGACGCCCCCATTGTCGATACACTGGTTGAACCGAATTCTGCTGTTTTTTATCACTCTCTCCAGCACATTGATGGGTATGTTGGCCGTTTCTTCCTGAATGTTTCTTTTCAGGTCGTCCAGAGTCTGTGGGCCGTTGGTATAGACACAGGATTTCAAATACCAACACAAAAAGAAGTCCAAAGGGGTCAAATCGGGTGAACGCGCTGGCCACTCCAAATGAGGAGCCCTGGGAAGTGCTCTCGCAACACAGCCATCGATGCCTTTGAAGTATGGGCCGTTGCACCTGTTGCAACAGGACGGAGGAACGGCCCATACTTCATCCGGTGTCTATACCAACCGCCCACAGACTCTGGACGACCTGAAAAGAAACATTCAGGAAGAAACGGCCAACATACCCATCAATGTGATAAGAAACAGCAGAATTCAGTTCAACCAGTGTATCGACAATGGGGGGCGTCACTTACCCAATATGATTTTTTAAAACGATGTAAACCACAACTTTAAATGTTTAACTTTTTAATAAAAAAAATTTAAAATATCTTTACTACTTTTTGTTTTATAGCATTATGAAATAAGGAAGTTATCTTGCCGCACCTTGTATTATTCGGCCATGTTAATTATGCCATGTTGTGCGCACCATATTCTAATTAAATTATTGCAAGCAAGCGCTCTCTTGTAGCAGCAATAACTTAATTATTAACGTTATTGCTGCTACAAGAGAGCCCTTGCTTGCAATAATTTAATTAGAATATGGTTCGCGAAAGATGGCATAATTAACATGGCCAAACAGAGATTAAAAGTCGACGCGTCCAGACTAAAGTCGACGCGTCCAAACAAAAGTCGACACGTCCAAACTAAAGTCGACGTGTCGAGTTAAAAATTTTTTTTTTGGAAAAGTCCTTTGCAGGGCTCCATATACTAGTCCCTTTCAACTCCTACTTTTTATTACACTTTCAGTTTACTCTTTATAAAACAGCCAATATAAGAACGCTCTTAACTAAAAAAGCGCTGCAAAGCGATCATATGTCGAGAAAAAAAAATACTTGTCATTTAACTGAATAGGAATATGCATTAGAAATGTTGCATATGACAGAAATAATTTTTTTTTACAAAATTTCTTCAACACATGTAACCCAAACTGTATCATTCTTCTACAAATAAAAAATATAATCAACACTAAGTAAAACTTATGAAAAGTTTCTTTTGATAACTTTAAGTTCTCATAAAAGTTCAAGTCCCTCCCAACACAACAAGATTCTCCAATGCATTTGTCAACTTTTAAAAACAAACGGCTGAAGTTTTATTAAAATTTGGTTAAAAAAAATTAATTTCGACTAACCCACTCCACTCATCACAGCATTTTTGTAAACCAAGTGCATAAAAACCGCAAAGGGATCCCACTCTCTCTAGCTACAAATAAACTATAATTTCATCAATCTTTTTTCTAACAACCAACGAATCACATATACAAAGAGAAAGTAAGACACACACGTCACTTCGAAACATTCTTGACGGGGCCCATCGTTCGTAAAAAAAATCACTGAAATTAAACTTATCGAAAGTAAAAATTACTGTGGTCTGCGCGCACCAAACGATACATTTAGAAAAATGAAACAAACCATCAAAAAAACGTTGTTGTAATTTAAAAAAGAAAAAAAAAAAAAACGATAACAAAAGTAAAAAAGACAGGCAATTAGAAATCGGGACAAACAAAAGCTGGCTCCGCCCTTTTTATGACGAACGCAACTTCTAATTGGTTGGTTATGTAGTCTGACGTCCCATGCTTCGCCCTTTTTGACGTCGAATCACACAACAAACCAATTAGAAGTTGCCGGTCGTCATAAAAAAGAGCGGAGCCAACTTCTGTTTGTTCCGATTTCTAATTGCGTGTAAAAAAAGTCACTGTTGAAAAAACTAACTGGGTTACGTAATTGCCTTGGTTTTCCATTGGGGTGAAACTATGACCTTTTTTCAAAATTTCAACTGGTGAAAAATGGAAGAAAACACGTGGCCTCCGCCTATGATAGTGAATGGGCAGGAGGGCCACGTTTCTACTATTTTTTCATAAGTTAAACTGGTGAAAAATGGAAGAAAACACGTGGCCTCCGCCTATGATAATGAATGGGCGACGGGAGACCACGTTTCTACTATTTTTTTTCTTCTTAAGTTGAAATTTTCCAAAAAAGTTTAAAATTTTAAGCCCAATGAAAAAACAAGGCCCAAAAGGTGCCAATTCCAAAGCACTAAAAATATTGGCTTAATATTTAAATTAATCCTTTTGTACTTCAGGGCAGTTTATTCTCATTTGAACCAAGAACTACTCTCTCAGAACCTTACATTTGCATGCCCACACACACACAGCTGGTCATTGGTTAATCAAAACTAGAAAAATGAAAGAAAAACAAAAGTAGTGTTTTCGGTAGTTTTACTTGCATTAGTACTGTTGAAATGTCATTGAACAGTGTGTCCTTTTTTTGCACAGTAATGACGAAAAAAAAAGCCCGTTATTACGATTTATGGTAAATTAACTTTCATCGTAGTTTTTTTAAAACCACCGTCACAGTTTGCATTTGCATCTGCCAAAAACTGAAAAGCGCATCAAAATCCAGTTTACCCTGCAAACATATCCTTAAGATACATAATTCTAAAGGGTGCTTTTTTCACAGTCACACGTAAAATTACTGTTGTACTTTATTTCCCCCCCCCCCCCCCCCCGTGTATCACAATACTTAAAAAAAAAAAGTGCTTCACATAAATACAATTATCTAAAGAAACAGAACGTTTCATAGGAGGTTATACAGAGAATGAGAGACTTAAAACAAGTGTGTTTCGAAAGCAAGAACTAATAATGAGTTTGTGTGTGTGTGCCCATGAGTAAGATTAAAGGTTGTGATAAAAAGAAAAGAAGAAGGGCTGGGAGAATCCGTTTGGATAAGTTTGTGCTCATATACTACAATCATAATGACACACGTGACAAGTGCAACAGGTTAGGTGTGTCACCCGCCTGTGATCACAGGTCACTGAACATCCTCGAACAGTGAATCCAGAGACACACACGCGCCAACCACTAACTGAACGGATGCCTCTTCGTTACGTGTAGTGTACAAATGTTAGTTTCAAATGTTGTTAAGACCTTCCTAGCTAAAAACTAAAGATAAGGTGTATATTACTTGCTTGCACTTCGAATTACAAACCAAAGGGGGGGGGGGGGGCAAAAATTATTGGTCGAGGGGAAAAGCTTGAAACATAATAAGCTTAACCAAAAAAAAAGTTTCACGAACATCTGCAGCTTTTTTTTTTGAAACTTCCAAAATTAGCAGATTGAACACAATTAAAAAAAAAATAAGTTCAATAAAAAAAAATATCGTTTGAAACTATGCATGCGCACTGTGATCAGAAGAACTGCCATAAGAGGGTGATAAGAAACAGGATAGCAAGAGTAAGAAAGAGGGGAAAAAAAAAAAAAAAACCTAAAAATTTTTTGCCTGCAATTCTTGACAGATAAGATTATCTTTAGTTTTCCTTATTACTGGAGCAGTCACTCTTTGAATGAAAGTCATTCAAGTATCGTGAAAAGAGTTCTTTCGAAACCAAAAAAAAAAACCAAGTTTCAGAGGTGTTCAAAAAATTAAACAAAGAAAAAAAAAACACATTTGATGTGTGGCGCAAAACACAAGAGACTTTGAGAAAACCTCCACACCCCCCCCTTAATAATGCACACCAAATACCACACCAATCACCGGATGAGTCTAGTGATACGTGGGGGCCCCCATGAGTGCATCTCGTAATGATGAGTTTTCTTGCAGTGACGCAGTTACCTTCGGTCAAAGCAGAATAAAGAGTTAAACAGTAGCACACGCAAACACACGCACACACACAAATACACAGCAGAGAACATAGGATGCCATTTCTTTAAAAACGTTTCTTTAGTTACACGCAAGGCGAACTTCACCATCCATTCTTTTTACTTTGGCGACTTAGGACGCAATTCGCGGTCCCTTTTCCTTTCGCGTTCATCACGAAAGTCATTCGGATTTACCGTTCTATGTTTTCGAAACCGGTCAGGAGTAAACTTTTCGCGAGGACCTTTCGGAGAATCTCTCGGAAGCCTCGCGTCTTTCAAAGCACCAACACCTGAAAACAATTATTTTTTTAAAAAAAGTTAAAGCGCCATATTCCTCAGTATAACAAACTTATAAAAAATGATAAGTGGAAGTGGATATGTTAGAAACAGTGGAAACAGCAAAAACTGTACGAAAGATGACTCGTGTCGTAATCAAATTAAGTGAAAAAACGACATATCCTAACTTTCGCATATTATTATACACAGTTTCAAAAGAACGACACAAAAGCTAATGATGGAACAGTTGTGTACCTTAACTGTGCTAAACAATTATAAAAAATATAAGTATAAGAATTTTAAGTATAAAAATCGAAATCGTTAAGAGGCTAAATCACAAAAATACTTCGAAAAATCTCCACAAAGAGCGCTAGCATCGTTTTTCTATTGCGTCTATAGACCCAACTGACAAAGAAAAAATGTTAATTCTTAAAATACACAGTCGCAGCAACATGTTTATTTATTATGTATAAAGTTGTCCAATATTAAGTTTTCAAAGTGCAATGTGCACCTTAAATATATGCTGATCGAGTGATAGAATGACAAAAAATTGGTAAGTGCGATTCTATTTTTAAAAACTATTTCAAAATCGCGAATTTCTAACTCTTATGTTAAACTCCATTCTGTATGTGCGCTCGTAAGAAAAAAAAACATCCATTAAAATGCTCGCCAAAATACGTTCCCTTAACATAGGATCTACGGGCTCAATAGAAAAACGATGCTAGCACTCTTTGCAGAGATTTTTCGAAGTAATTTTAGTGAAGTAGTCTCTTAAGGAGGACCCAAACACACAGATTACAAACGGTGCCCTTCATAACAAATTTTGCCTGGGTAGTTTTATTCCCATATCAGAAACGTACAATAAACCTGTCTTGACCAACGTACGATAGTCGAATAAACATGTCTCGCAAAACTACCCATTGCCCACCTTTTACGTAGTCACGAGGTCCTCCAATGCTAGGTTTCATAGTTGCAGTGGGTACAGTTGAAACTTCGCGTTCACGAACTTTCCTTTCTCTTTCTTGAACCTCTGATTTTTCCTTCTGCTCTTGTGCGATCTTCTCTACCTTCTCCTTCGCACGCTGAGCCATTTGTGCATAACTCAATTTGGGTGGCTGTTTGGTCTCCTAATCGAACATAAAAACATACAGACTGAACCGAAATTACTAGAAACACCCCACCCACAAACAAAATCATAATAAATAAAAAAACATTTGCATACATGAATACTGTTTGTAGCTGGAGTCTTCGGCATAGAATTCGACGTGGGAGCTGCGGTCATATTGCTTACAGGGGATTGGGGCCTAGTTCCAGATGTAAAAGCAACACTATTAACCCTAGGCAGAGAGGAGTAGTCCAAAGGTGTCATCAAAGTCATCGGTGGCGTCGCACGGCTCGTCGTAAACGCAGCGGTCGAGGAGGAGGAGGAGGAGGAGGAGCAGGATGCAAAAGCCGGCGAATGTACATTAGCAATCTCAACCGATGCTACTGGCGTTGTTGATGTAGCAGTTAAGATCGCATTCGTTATACTACTCCCAGCTGGGGGTGTAACCGAACTGGCAGCTGCTACATTTGACAACGTACCCTGGACGTCTCCATTCACCATTACCTCGTCTGTCCTAGTGGCTTTATCGGCAGTCGTTATATTTCTAGTTGTTCTCGAACTGAAAAAGTAATCACATTTAAAACATTTACCAGTTTTCAAAATACCAAAAACAAAGATTTCAGACTGCATAAAAACAAATATAGCGCACTTTATCGTACTATGAGAGATATAGGCACGACGAGAAATTATAACCTGATAAAACCATGTTTAATTTAAAAATACCATTACCTTAAAAGGCTACATCGAAAAAACTCCGCAAAGAGCGCTAGCATCGTTTTCCGATTGAGCCCATAGACCCAATGTCAAAGAAAAAATGTCCAATATTAAGTTTTAAAATTGCAATTTGCACCTTAAATATATGCCGATTGAGTGATAGTGACAAAAAATTGTTAAGTGCGGTTCTATTTTTAAAAATTATTTCAAATCGCGAATTTCTAACTCATGTTAACACATGGTTTTTTAAAGTTATTCTTTTCAGGTATTTTTTTAAAAACGTTGATAAAAATACCTAAAAAAATAATTTAAAAAAAACACAAGTAAACAGCAGTGAAGCCAGCACATTGGCGCACGTGATGTTTGTTTTTAAATTATTTTTTTTACATATTTTTACAAGCATTTTAATGGATGTTATTTTCTTATTTGGGCGTACTCAATGGAGTTTAACATAAGAGTTAGAAATTCGCAATTTTTAAATACTTCTTAAAAATTTAACAACACTTACCAATTTTTAGTCATTATATCTATCAGCATGTATTTAAGGTGCACATTGCACTATGAAAACTTAATATTGGACAACTTTAATACCTAGTACACACCTGATAATATTAATGCATTTAATTAATAAACGTGTTCCACAGAGAAAAGGGCAAACAAACAATATGTCAAATTCAATTTATTCAGTTAATAATCTGAAAATATTGAGTTGATAGATGCTTTGCGAACTGTAAAACGAAATGTGAGAAAATACGAAATACATTAAAAATACGATATATTTAAAATTATTTCGTATTTTCAGTCAAATTTTACAAGTGTCGTTACAATATTTTTTCTATTTTTCGTGACGAAACATTTCTTATATTTCGTTACCACGAAAAAGTCGCGCATGCGTGTTTGTTGACATTTTGGTCAAAAAAGCAGCCATTTTTTTCCCCCCCACTTCAAACAAACGATAGAATATTTTGAAGAAATTAGTGCATGTAATCTCCAGGAAAGTATTAAATTTACTCAACAAAAAGCAGCAGATGTTAGGTTAAAGGTAGGTTATAATATTTAATTGTTTTTTACTTTTTATTTATTTGCTGTTATTACCATTTCCATCCCTTGTTGTCGCCGTCGTGATTTCTGGTTTTAGTAATGCACATAGGTACTTTTTGTTTCAGGTTTTAATTGTAGCCAAAAATGTGATATTTCGTGTTTTATTTTAATTTTTTTCGTTTTGGCAGAACGCAAACCATTAACGAAATTTAATTACAAAATAAATAAAAAACGAAATTAATTAAAAATATATCGTTTTCATTTTATTTCGTGTATTTTTTGGACGAAAAATCGCAAAGCATCTAATACTTAAATATAATATCTAAACTATTGACAAAATATTGATATAGTATTTCAATTTAAAATATTAATAATAAACTCAATTTTTAATCGGTTCATGTTCTTAACTGGATTCCGTATAATTCACCTAAACACATTTAATTTGAATTCATTTAACTAATGTGTGTACAAGGTATATTATGAAAAATAAACATTGCCCGCAACTGTGTATATTAAAAATTAAACTTTTTTCTTTAACATTGGGTCTACTATATAGGCGCAATAGAAAACCGATGTTAGCGCTCTTCGCGGAATTTTTTTGACCTCCATTGCTCTTAAGAGCAATGGAGGTATATAGGATCATGCAAGAAAAGGGGCAAAAAAGGATGTCTGTGTGTGTGTGACAGGAACCCCGATTTTGTGGATCGAACAACTCAAGAACGGTGCCACCTACAACGAAATGTCATCAGACCTAAAATGATGTACACATTCTGACGATGAAACTGGAAATTTTTTTAGAGCGATTTGATATATAAAATTTCGATTTTTTAAAAACGTAATTTTTTTTAAAAAAAATCGAGATTCTTCCTCTTTCCAGTTGTAGCATTCGAAAGGAGAACTATTCCTTTTATTTAGGAGGGGTGTTCTTTCTATGTTCTGTTATTAATTTTGTATATTAGAAGTGACGTGTTTTCATTTTAAACCATATTTGAATTTTTTAATTTGAAAAATTACTCAGCAGCCATAAAGGCCTATGGCAGAGGGACAAGAGTCCAAAAGTGCAGCATAGAGAATGCATTGTCAAAACCAGAAAATATAAAACCCCATTGATATAAACCCAACAACAATTTCAATAATTTTCTTTATTATGCTGCAAATGTATGCATTGTCAAAACAAAACAAAATTATGACTCCCATAAAATATGTTTTCCTTGCACAAGATCCCCGGCAAGCGAGTTTCATTGTCGAATCGCCATAGGAACAAATGACCAGTAATAAGAATCTGTTCGTGCAAAAATCTCTCCAACCTTGTTAGAGTGGTCAACCCTACCCAAATATAATGCCCTGCAAAGTTTACTTGAAGAAGGTTTAGGGCAAGAGCCTTCTAGCATTCGATTAAAGATATTAAGACTAAAATCTGAACGTCTGGCACATAAACTATCCCAACCAAGCTCTGAAAGCATTTTAGTTACACTGTCAGCATATCCATATTTACCACAAACCAACCTAGCAGCCCTGTGTTGAACCATTTCTGTGGAGTGAGCTAAGTCTGCAGTGTGGGGATTTCACTAATGATTGATATGCTACACATGTTACCTCCCTGGGACACCTTAGAATGTGTTGCCTAAACCTTAGCATCTGCATAGACTTGGAAATAATCTGTTCGACATGCAGCTTCCAAGAAAGTTTAGCTGTAATCCTTACCCTCAAATATTTATAAGAATTTACGTTAAGTGGGATGACCTCTATTCTATAAGGAAATATTAGTGGATTCCTTCCCCTAGCAACCCTCATTACACAACATTTTTCCTTATTAAGTTGAAGTTGCCATTTAGAACACCTTGCCTCTATTGCTTTCAAGTCACTATCAATGATATGGGAATCATTGTCAGAGGTAACCTCACGATGAATTATTGTATCATCTGCAAATAGCCGGCAATTGCTGCTAACTTGATTCCTGAGGTCATTGATATATAAAAGAAACAGAAGCAGACCCAACACACTACCCTTAGGAACCCCTGCTGTAACCCCTATCCAGTCAGATTCAGACCCACCTGCAACAACCCTTTGTTTCCTATCACTAAAAAAAGAATGCACCCATTTACACACCTGTTCACCCAAACAGTACCCACTAATTTTTGTCATTAGTTTTAAGTGAGAAACTGTCAAATGCCTTGCAGAGATCCAAAAAGACCAAATCTATCTGACTGCCTTTGTCTAATATTTTCTGAAGGTCATCAACTAAAAGAAAAAGCTGGGTTTCACATGAACGCCCCCTGAGAAACCCAATGCTGGTTATGACACAAAAGATTGTTTTCCATAAGAAAATTCACTGAGGAGGAATATATAATATGTTCAAGAACCTTGCAAACTATCGAGGTTAAAAACACAGGTCTGTAATTACTTACCTGAGACTTGTCTCCTGATTTAAAAATTGGACTAACGTTAGCTAATTTCCACATATCTGGTACAATACCTACATCTAAACTCTGTTGAAAAATTAACTGAAGGTATAGACCCAACTCGTGTGCAAGATTTTTTAAAATGATAGCATAAATCCCATCTGGACCACAGGTTTATGAGTCTAATTTTAGAAGTTGCTTGACTATCCCATCTGCAGTTATTACAATTTGATCCATACAAAGAGATGTTGAAAGAACACCCTCATGTGGTATGCCATCATCATCATCTGTGAAGACCTTCTTTGTATTGTTCATTTAATAAGGTAGCTTTCCCTACTGGATCTGAAACAAGCTTCCCATTTACGTCAAAAAGAAAAGGAATAGATTCTCTACTTCGCCTAGTTTTTGATGTAACGCCAAAATAGTTTTGAGTCTGTTTTTAACCATTCTCCAAGCGTTTGTTTTAAAATTGTCATGAGCTATCAAGATTTCCCGTTTCGCTGCTGTGCGTGCAATACAAAATTCATTGGAATTTACAAATGTTGGGTGATTTCTAGCCCTATTCCTCCATAAGTGTTGCTTACGAAGAGCCCTTTTAACTTTGCTAGTGTACCATACCGGTGTGGCACAGTCCCTAACTACCTTGGTTGGAATAAAGGAGGAAGACCCACTTAAAATTAAACTATGAAATCGTGACCAATTCAAATTCACATTTTGAGGATGAAAACGTTCTTTAAATTTATGAAAATTATCTATCAAGTGTTACTTAAAACCATCCCAATTACATTTGTTAAAAAGAAACACTACTCTTTTAACCTCAGAAATTTTTACCACACATGCATTAACATCACATGAGACCATCTGATGATCACATATTCCCCTGATACCCTAACATTGGATAATAACTCCGGACTATTAGTCAGTACTACATCAAGAATTTTGTCATTTCTGGTTGGGTTTAGTTACAACCTGTTCCATAGAATAAGTATTCATACTGTCTAAAAATGAAACTGCTAACGGCCCATCACTGCCACTGGTCACTGTTTGCCTTTCCCAGTTGATGTTTGGAAAATTTACATCACCTCCTAAAATAATGGTTGGGCTAGGGTATTTACGATGAAGTGTGTCCAAAAAAGTTCTTACACTAGTGATATCTGCTATGGAGGATCCCGGTGGCCGATAGAAAGAATATAAAAAAAACTTTTTACAATTCTTTAGCCTTAAACTACAACATATTATTTCTCAGTCTGTTTCAAAAGTTGTTTCCCTGCGACTATGAAATATTTGTGAAATAGCTATGAAAACCCCACCCAAGAACGACCAACCCTGTCTCTACGGTACACTGTGAAACCATCTGGAAATATTTCCCCATTATTAACAGTATCATCAAGCCATGACTGTACCAAGAATTATATTGCAACCAGTCTCCTCTACTGCTGCAATGAACTCAGGAACTTTGTTTCATAGACTCCTACAGTTAGGCACCATAACCTTTACATGTGAAGGTATAGCTGGAGTGGGTTTCTAAATGATTTCCTTCCTGGACAGTGTTTGATTAAATGATAACAAATTATTACAAATGAATGATGCATGCACATCACATGTAACTATGTCATGTACGCGAGTACATACATATTTGTTTATCTATATACACATGCGCACATGTGCATACACATGTGCGCACGTGGGTACATGTGCATACACATGTGCGCACGTGGGTACATGTGCATACACATGTGCGCACGTGGGTACATGTGCATACACATGTGCGCACGTGGGTACATGTGCATACACATGTGTGCACGTGGGTACATGTGCATACACATGTGCGCACGTGGGTACATGTGCATACACATGTGCGCACGTGGGTACATGTGCATACACATGTGCGCACGTGGGTACATGTGCATACGTGTAAATGTGCATACTCATGGTGCACATGTGTTTATGTGCACACATGTTAAATGAAAAAAAGTTGGTTATTTGATATATGAAAGCATATACACTGTATTAAAGCAATGGAGGTCTATAGGGTTCCTTGAATCCCATTGTTTATATTATACATGACAAATTTAAATTTAAAATAGAAATATTCACAAAAACTTATGTATTATTTAATTTTACAACATATTACTTATGTATTGAAATTAAAATAATAATTTTGAAAAAAAAAAACTACCAATTTTGCTAAAAATGTATCAGCTTGGAGACCCTTGGGGACCTCTAAATATTGTTCAAATTATCAGAAATTTTAATAATATTACTATCTATAAAAAAAACTTTTCATTGGGTATGCATTCACAAATTCTTAATTTTAATTTTTAATAGACATTTTTGGGACACAATAGTATGTACGTAAAGCAAAAGTGCAATAAAAAGGCCAAAGCAATTAATAACTACAGTCTACAACCATCTGAAACCACAAAAGAAAATGCAAAATCAAATTTGGCCAAAAAAAGTGTTTTCCTCCATAAATGTGCAAATTATGTAACAATGTAAATTTCTAAATATTATGCAATTTATTTTACATTAAACTAAATATTACTGTACTTTAAGTTCTAATACTAATCACAGAATATTAGGAGTTGATCCCATTCTTATGCATTCATTTACATTTTATGAAAACATTCAGGCCAGTTTCGCACGTGATATTTGTACGATATACGAAATTTGCGTGTGTACACGAATAGAAGTGTTTATACGGCGATACTCTTGGGAGTTCGTATCACGATACTGATTTTGTGTATCCTGAGAACCTTGGCCGCCAGCGAATATTTGTATAGCAGTCAACTGAAAAACAAATAATCACACCCAAAGGTGGATACCGTATCACATGAGTATATTCAGTGATGTAGCCTAGCTAGGTTTGGTTGTGCTCCACCCCCCCCCTGCTGCTTAAAACAATGCACCCCCAAATGCGCCCTCCAAACCTACTGCCCCCTCACCACCGCAGTCAGGGGGGGGGGGCTGTGGGTCCCCAGCTACGCCCGATCGTGATATATGTATCGTTGTGTAAAACTAGCCATAGCCTTAATAATATTTTACCATAAAGATTTAATGGTGAGATGGTTTAGTTAAGAGCGTAAAATAGGTACGTACATGGTCGGTGAGGATGGAGGCGTGAACACAGAAGAATTTAAGGCATCTCCGTTAGTAAGAGTTGAGGTTTCTTTCAACGTAGGCAAAAACACAGGAGAAAGAGGAGCAGATGTTTGAGTCTTCGAGTCCCTTGTCGAGGGTTTCGCTGTTCCCTTCACAACATCCGACAATCGGTTCTCAAACACTTCTAACTCGCTACTCAACGGATCCTTTACATAAACAAAATATTTTAAGATTTCAAAAAGTTGCAAATAAGTTAAGCTACATAAAAAAATTACTTCGAAAAATCTCCGTTTAGTTCGCTAGCATCGTTTTTCTATTGCGCCCATAGACCCCATGTTAAAGAAAAAATGTTAATTTTTAAAATAAACAGTCGGCACATTATGTTTATTTTTCATATTTAAAGTTGTCCAATATTAAGTTTTCAACGTGCAACGCACTTAAATATATGCTGATCAAGTGATAGAATGACAAAACATTGGTAAATGCAGTTATATTTTTAAAAGTTATTTCAAAATCGTGAATTTATAAACTAAACTCCATTGAGTATGTGCGCTTGTAAGCAAAAATCATTCATTAAAATTGCTCATAAAATACCTAAAAATAATTTTAAAAAAGCAGGAAAAAAAATCAACACGTGCGCCAATGTGTTGGTTTCACTGTGGTTTAATTGTGGTTTTTTAAATTACTTTAGGTATTTTTACGAGCATTTTAATGGATTCCTTTGCTTACGAGCGCATACTCAATAGATTTTAACATAAAAGTTAGAAATTCGCGATTTAGAAATACTTTTTAAAAATAGAAAAACGCCAATTTTTATCATTTTATCACTAGATCGGCATATAATTAATGTGCACATTGCACTTTGAACCGTCAAAGTTAGACAACTTTAAATATGAAAAATAAACATTTTAAACATATTTTAAAAATTAACATTTTTTCTTTAACAACGGGTCTATGGGCTCAATAGAAAAACGATGCTAGCGCTCTTTGCGGAGATTTTTCAAAGTAACTTTGTGATGAAGCCTCTTAAAAAAGAAACTCTTAAGCGGCAGTCACACTAGGCTGGTTTACAAGCCGCTGGTTGCTGCTGGCTATTAGCAGCAACAGCAAGAAGCAGCTGCTTTGGGTTCACACTTGTCCAGTCACTGCTGGCATTAGCAGTGCAAGTCATCCAATCACCGTCTTGCAAAAACACAAACTAACAACAACCAACCCAAGCAGTGGAGTTTCAACTACCACTAGTGCCACTACTAGCAACAAAAAGTTCACACTAGATGGCAGCAGCAGGAAGGGAGTCACATGACCAGCTGGTAGCTGCTAAAGTTGGACATGTCCAACTTCACCAGCCGCTGTTAAAATCACTAGCATGCTGGGAAAAGCAGCTGCTGGTAGCAGTTCAGACTATGCTGCTAGAGCGCTACAACCAGCCAGCAGCAACCAGCGGCTGGTAAACCAGCCTAGTGTGACTGCACCTTTAAAGGCAGTGAAAGCATGCAGTTAGTTCTACTAATGCAAAAACTAATGTTTCAACAACTTGTAGCTTCAATAGCTTGGTGCAAAAATGCAATCTATGTATTCAATGTCTTTTGAGCGCTAATTGGAAGCTTGCTTCAAACAAGCAATAAGTGCAAAAAAATCAGTACTAAGGAACTTAATGCACACTATATCCAGCTAAAAAAAATGACTAGTGGTTAATTTCTCCCATATAAACGTGGCATCAAACTTAATTTTAATAACCACACTGCAAGTTGTGATGCTAAACAAACATTGGAACCGCAAATATTTCTAAGCGTGTGTGTTAACTGGTTAATTTGACGATCCACTTCTTCGTTATGCTGCTTTTGAGGCTAAAATCACTAACTATGTCTCATGGCACATGCAACTCTGGAGTGGTTAGGCTCTTAAGAAAATTGTTAAGAGGCTACACATCGCAAAATTATTTTGAAAAATCTCTACAAAGAGCGCTAGCATCGTGTTTATATTGAGCCCATAGACCTGATGTTAAAGACAAAACGTTAATTTTTAAAATACACAGTGGCGGCAATGTTTATTTTTCATATTTAATGACAAAAAATAGGAAAGTGTGGTTCTATTAAAAAAAAATATTTCAAAATTGCAAATTTCTAACCCTTATGTTTAAATTCCACTGAGTATGCCCAAATGAGAAAAAAAAAACATCCATTAAAATGCTCGTAAAATTACCTAAACATAATTTTAAAAAACCACAAGTAAATCACAGTGAAGCCAACACACATTGGCACACATGATGTTTTTCTGGTTTTTTAAAATTATTTTTAAGAGCATTTTTTTAATGGAAGTTTTTTTCTTATTTGGGCGTACTCAGAGGTAGTTTAAACATAAAGAGTTAGAAATTCGCGATTTTGAAATAGTTTTTAAAAATATAACCGCATTTACCAATTTTTTGTCATTCTATCACTACATCAGCATCTTTTTAAGGTGCACATTGCACTTTGAAAACTTAATATTGGACAACTTTAAATATGAAAAATAAACATTGCCGCGACTGTATTTTAAAAATTAAAGCTTTTTCTTTAATATCAGGTCTATGGGCTCAATATAAAAACGATGCTAGCGCCCTTTGCAAAGATTTTTCAAAGTAATTTTGTGATGTAGCCTCTAACCAAAAAAAAACAATAAAAGTCCATTACAACTTACAATTGTTCCAGGCAGAGGAGGAAACGACGCTGCCTCAAGATCAAACTTGGGCAACGTCTTGAGGGGTTCTTTGGTTGCAGTAGGAACTTTCGTCGGTTCCTGATGCTGAAACGGGACAACAGACGCATGGAAGCCTGGATAACGTTGTGGAGGCCGGACTGCAGATGGAACATCCTCCACACTCTTGCCCACAGAAGATGCATCGTCTTCCTTTTTTCTCCGCCGATGCCGAACACTGGAGACAACAGACAGAAACTTTAAAACAACTGTCATGGACACTCGAAATGAAAAGACAAGCAGAGCACTTTCTTAAGTGTTGAAATAGTTAATAATGAATGCAATATGAAAATTGATAAATAAAAAAAAAACTTATAAGAGTACAGGTACAACAGCAAAGCAAAAACCAAAAGTAACGACCAAGAACAACTTTCAAATAATGTGGTCAACTGCACTTGTGACATTCCAAACACACACACCAAGAAACTTTATCTGGCCACAACAAGGCCACACACATTAAAAAAAGAACTTACAACCATGCATTGTATTTGAAATGAAAACAACGACACATACGGCTATCATTCAATAGATTTTAGCTTACACAACAAAAACCACCTAAACCGCAGAAACAATCGTATCAGAAATTTTAAGTTTCTGGGAACACATTTACAGAATTATTGCAACGAGAGTGATAAAAAACAACAACAACAACCGTTCATTGAACAACAGTAAACAAAAAACAAGTTAATCTTACCGAGGAGGTAGAACTCCAGGCGACAACTGGGTATCAGATTGTCTGTACAGAGCAGACGGCAGAGTCTGGGTTGTATCTTCTCGCTTCTCGGTTGCAACAGTAATGCCAGGTGTTACAGAACGAAATGCTGGTAGGGTGGGTAACGGCCCATCGTGACTAGATGCCAACACCATACCGGATGAACTACTGTTGCTGCTACCACCCCCTCCCGCTTCCCACTTGCTGTGGTTAAAGTCAATGTTCGTCGTTGACCTTTGCCCCTTGTGCGAATGAACATAACTACTGCTAGACAATCCAGAAACGCCATAACTCCCAGATCTGTCCACTATCAGTTGACTCCGAGAATGTGGCTTTTGATTCCTGTAAAGAATGAGGAGGAGTGCACGTTGGCACTAGTGACTAACCGAAAAGGCTCGCAAAACAAACAGTTCTTAAATACAAATTAATTGTGTCAAATATTGGCTTACTGTCTCTTACTACAAACCAGAGGTGACCACAAACAAGTGTTGTTTTTTCCGTTGTGGCTCTATAGTCTAGATATTTTTAACAAATTATATGGACAGTGAATATATAGCAATCGATTTTAGAAGCTCCATAGAAACAAAACACAATGAAAAAGAAATAATGCACTGAGAAAAATGTCATCCATCAAATCGGTACTAATTTGATGTGACTAAGAAAACGAATGTGAATCTATGGAATAGCTGCAATTAACTGTTGCTTAGTTTGAGGCCATGGAAAATTGGTCGTGAATTTAAATACCAAACCAATTGTACATACTAGAGACCTACATAAAACTCATGGTCTGGGCCGGCATTTTTTATGTTAAAAGGCCCATGGGGCTTCGTGGGTCTGGTGGGCATCACGGGTTTGGAAGACGTATCATTTATCTCATGTGATTCTTTAGAAATGTATAGAATTGAATCACATATTATTTCCCACATTAATAAAAGTATAACAAATTCCTCACTGACCCCATCAATAAAATAAACATATTAAAGCAATTTACGGGGCAGTTTCTTTTCTCGGAAAGCATGTGAACAATTTAGTATGGAAATTATAGAGAATAACAAAAACCATGAGATGGTGGGCTTCAATCGGTATTTTTATGTTAAAGACCCATGGTGACTGGTGGGCTTTATGGGCTGGGCTTCAAATTTTTACACAATTTCGAATACAAGAAAAACTAAACAAGTCTTGAGAAGAATTGTGCCAAATTAAACGTCTATACAGAAACTTGACTGTATCAAATAAAACTATTTTTTTTCTAATCTGTATTTAAATGAGAAAAAATAGGTAACCTAGTATACGTCATAGACCACCCGGTCCCTTGAATGATGCGATGCTTGTGGGGTGCTAGTTTATTGCAGTCCCGGACCAATTTCAAACCAGTGTGCACACTGAAGACTTTCAAAACTACGATTAGTATAATAATATCGGATTGCACATACAACCAACCCTTTCTGACATACCCATATACTTCCCGTAAAGTTTAGTCTTCAATGAACAAACTGGTTTGAAATTTGTTCCAGGACTGCAATAAACTACCACCCCAAAATCACTGGCTTTATAAGGTTTACATGTTCTGCACTCCTGCATGAAATTAACACCAAATTCAAACGTTACTTGTAAAATACATATTCTACATGGAACGCTAAATAGATTTGAATCAAATTCCATACCATAACTGATGAAGAAAATGCTGCATTCAGCAATGGCCATGCTTGAAAATGAACCATTTTCAAACGTGATTCGGCCTCATGAAAACGTGCTAAGGTAGTGAAGCAATTTTTTTTTTAGCAGAAAACAGTATTAGTAATGCATTTGATTTGAATATTACTGACAACCCTAGGATGATCTACAAAGCAAAACATTAAAAAATACTCTTAAACCTAAACCCAGCATTTTAATTGCAGCTATTTTAGTGGTCAGGGTCAAGCCACATTTTTATGGTCAAGCCACATTTTTATGCGGCTTAAATAAGTAAAAGGCAATCAAATCTAGTGACAAAAACCTGGAAAAACAGGAAACCCTTTGTAAACAAATTTATCAACCTTGAGAACCATTACAGAAAGGTATTCAGAATGCCATGACAGTCAATGTACCTTATTACACACATGAATTCAAATTAAACGTTTAGGTGAATTATACGGAATCCAGTCAAGGACATGAACCAAATCAAAATTGACTATTATTACTTTAAATTGAAATACTAAATATTTTTTTTTCAATAGTTTCTATGTTATATTTAAGTATTAACTCAATATTTTCAGATTATTAACTGAAAAAATTGAATTCGACATATTGTTTGTCTGCCCTTCACAGAGCTCCGTAGAACACGTTTATTATTTAAATGCATTTAAATTATCAGGTGTGCACTAGGCATAAGCTCACAATATTATAGCAATTAACAAAGAAAATCGTAGATTATATAAGACAAAATTCTGTAATATTATAGTCACACACAAACCTTCTCAAAACACCAAGATGTTATATAACAATGAAAAAAATCATTAAAAATCAAATAAAAAAAGATAGAAAATTAAATATTAGTGTAAACATTTTCTGATTTTCATTGGCTATTGAAAACTTAAGGCTCACGCATACACAACGACACCTAGAAGCGACACCTCCACGACCCTCTCTACACGTCTCGAAAATTGCTGTTAAGTGTATACGGTAAAAACACTGCTCTAGACACAAGTGTCGCCGCTGAAGTGTCGTCGTAGGGTGTGATTCAGTCAATATGGGCGAAGGTACGAGCCCTCCCCCCCCTTTCCAACACTATTCTAGTGGCCATTGTAGCTGCTTGTGTAGTAATAAAAAGAAAACGTCCACAATAAAATAGAGAAGTGTTGACAAAGTGTTTTTTTATTATAAATCGTCACTGCATAAATTCTAATTTAAAATAGTTTCTTTGTGGTTTTTTTTTTAATTTGAGCAAAAGTAATTTTCGTTAATAAAATTAAAATACTTTATTAAACAAAATTCAGAAACGTCCAATTTTGTTGTTTGCTTGTCATTTCTACATATACATTCAGTCTTTTGTGTTGCTGCTGCTGGTTACGATTGTATGGTGGTGATGGCTATGTGTGTCGACACTCGCAAAAAATGTCCAGATGATTGGAAACTGGCTAGAGTGCATTATGACTAGGCTTGCCACCTTTCCTCCTCTGTGGAGGACAGTCCTCCATTCGAAAGAAATGTCCTCCAGCCTGGACCGTCCTACACGTCCTCCACACAATAAATTTTTATAAAAACTTAAATACGTTCGTGGCAAGCCTAACTAGGACAATAAATTGGAACTGGCCACACCAGAGTGGCATCTAGATTGAAGACACTGCAATTTGGTCTAGAGACGCCAGTCTAGGTGTTGTATACACAGACACTTTGTATACACTTGATCTAGACACGAAAGTGTCATTGCGTAGACGATGCTTTAAGGCAATAATAAATTGTCGTTATTCTTTAAATATTTTATCTAAAAGTTCAACGTGCTGCTTTCTCAGGCGCGCCAACACAACTCATCTTCTAGTTTTTAAATATAACACTAACTATACAGTATATAATAAAGAGAAAAGTTTACAAGTCTAAACTTAACCTCTACCCAATACCTCTGTGAATAGGTGTGAACACACTATGTCCCAAAATTTATTTGAATTAAAGGGAAGGAAGACACTCAATGTAGGAAAACAAATGCATGAAAACATTTCTACTGCAAGAATGGCTACCAGTATCGGACCTATCGGCGCATAACCTTCCTACAACATTCCAGCAAAAAGCAGTTGCGGGTGAAAAAAAAAACCAGAAAAGCAACCATCTATTTTAATATTAAATACCTACATTCTGCAGAACAGAGTTTGTTTGATTTAAATCACTAAAAAATCATGATTTAAATCATTAAAAAAAATCATGATTTAAATCATTAAAAAAAATCATGATTTAAATCACACAAAAAATCATGATTTAAATCACACAAAAAATCATGATTTAAATCACACAAAAAATCATGATTTAAATCACAAAAAAACATGATTTAAATCACATATACAAATTTGAACGAAACGAAACTTTTTTATTCACATTTTTCGGGTGGCGCTGATCAAGCGCCAAATTGAACAAGCGCCAAATTGAACAAACGCCAAACTGAATAAACGCCAAATGGAACAAACGCCAAACTGAATAAACGCCAAATGGAACAAACGCCAAACTGAATAAAAGCCAAATGGAACAAACGCCAAACTGAATAAGCGCCAAATGGAACAAACGCCAAACTGAATAAGCGCCAAATGGAACAAACGCCAAACTGAATAACCGCCAAAATGTGATAAACACATGGTTAGGTTAGGTTATGTTAGGTTAGGATTGGTTAGGTTAGGTTAGGATTGGTTTGGTTAGGTTAGGATTGGTTTGGTTAGGTTAGGATTGGTTTGGTTAGGTTAGGATTGGTTAGGTTAGGTTTGGTTAGGTTAGGATTGGCTTGGTTAGGTTAGGATTGGTTAGGTTAGGTTTGGTTAGCTGTAAATCTGCACAGTCTGACGTCTACAAAAGCTCACAATATTTGGACCATCACAATTTACAAAAAACCTGAATAACCGCCAAACTGAATAAGCGCCAAATGGAACAAACGCCAAACTGAATAAGCGCCAAATGGAACAAACGCCAAACTGAATAAGCGCCAAATGGAACAAACGCCAAACTGAATAAGCGCCAAATGGAACAAACGCCAAACTGAATAAGCGCCAAATGGAAGAAACGCCAAACTGAATAAAAGCCAAAAATTTGGCGGTTATTCAGTTTGGCGTTTGTTCAATTTGGCGCTTATTCAGTCGCCCCAATTTTTGTTACTCGACTTGATGTCTGAGTTGAAGGCCCCATATGCACACATGCGTTTTTGGACGTGTGGCGATGCTGCGTGTCCAAAAAACTCCTATATGCATCGGGCCAAAGGCAGCACTCAAATACTAAACAGGAAAGAAATAGGCCTACCAATGCAGTTACAGAGTTTCAAGATTTGAACTGATATTTCATTAATTCTAGTTTATTTATTTTATTAAATTATTTGTTATAAGTTAGACAATGTTCTACTAGTCACGATTTAAATTCAAGTAGGCCTACAATTTTATACTGTCATTCAGTCATTTTTTGTTCTTTGCACTTCTCTGATTCTGTTCTAAAGTTCTGAAATTCAATTTCATTCAATTCATTTTATTAGTTTTTAATTTTACAAGTATATAAATGATATAAAGCTGTTTTTTTAAATGTGCACATTATAATTGCACACAATTGGTGTATATTATTTGAAAAGTAAATAAAATTAATTTTTTTCTTGGAAAATGTTCATTTAAAAAAAATCAAAAAATTCTGATCTAAATAAAAGAAATCTGATTTTTTTGATTTTTTTCAAAAAAAAAAATCATGACTTTTAACAACCCTGCTGCGGACTTGCGAATAAATTGAATATTTAGTGGGAAGGTGATAATGAAGAACGCGTCTGGTTCGTCAGATTTGCACCATGGCCTCCATATATCTATATGAAGCCTTCTATATCATTATGTTTGAGGAAATAATGGCAAAATGAAACATCCTGAATTTTCTTCTTCTTTAGAAATGTCTAGGAACGGAGCTATCACCTTTTCGGAGTTCATTACAACACACACTAAGTCTCTTTGGTTTCCGATTCTGTTCTTCATATTGAGCTTCTAATTTCAAAGGTATTAAAAATGTAGAAGTATAGTCAGTAAGTCTCAAGAGATCTTTGGATCATCATCTACAGTACAGCAACACTATGACGTCCCCATACTGCTGATTTAATTTATTCCATTGAAAAGGTACAACGAACGAACAACAAGGTTTGTCGCCGAAGAAATGATTACACAGTAAGCATGACTTAAAAAACCATTATGAGTATAACAACAATACTCGGGACCTTGTCCTAAACGAACCGCTAGTTCACTTGTGTCAGACTGTTCATGGAAGTTAGGGATGACCACAGACCACTAAAAAAACTTAAGACTATTATTGCGGGAAGACTCATATTTAAGGCATTTGTACCTAGTGTATAAGGCTGTACCGAGCCGATTTTGCGAATTTACTGCTTATCGGCGATCAAATGTTAAGCGATTTCCGATCATTAACGCACTCAACAATTAGGTTTGCTCCCCGATATAATCTGACTTGGTCTGAGCAGCTTTGGAGAAAGGGGTGGGGCAATTGCCCTCCCCCAGCTCGTATACCTGTCTGTAGAGCCTACACTTTCTGCACCAGAAACCGGCTGAGAAACGAACTCCAACAGCAAAAATCGGTAGTGAAAATCGGCATGATCGGCTCGGTTAAATCGATTGTCATGCCAACTTTTTTTGTGATCGGTTCGGTATTGGCTCGGTAAAAAAAAGTGTGATCGTTACAACCTTACTAGCGTCATTTGTGACAAAGAAATCTATTTCCTGAGGATTTTCAGCACTTCCCTAAACTCAACGAATTGGCCAATCAGTTAAACAATTGCGTTCATTATCTGTCTGAATGGTCTTATGATTGAAAGCGAACGTCATTTCCAATTTTACTCATCCCAGAAAGCTCCAAGTAGCCAATTGATGACTGCCACGTCGTTCTTCATTCGCATATGGATATTTTATGTCATGTGTTTATATATTTCGACACTGCCATTGGCTTTTAGGTCAAATTTGTATTTAAAACAGGAAGTGAGTTTTTTAGCCATACAAAAATGTAAAAAAATGCAGTCGAGTTAATTCCATTGTTAGCAAATTTAACCGTTAAAATTTAACCACATTAATTTCAAATAAACTTATAAATTGTAGTGACACCACCCACGCATGTCCAGCCAGCACACATGCGCGCGCCTTCACATTCCTGACCGCCCTGAAAGATGGCACACACCCTGGTGCCCCTAGAAATGTCGCGAAAAGTTTCTCACGGCCCACGACATATGTAAAAGCAATTACATAGAGAAAATTGAAATTCTTTCTAATTTTCTCATGGCTCGGCTCGTGACATAACAATTTAGAAAATATTTACATAATTCCAAGAAATTATTTCCGAAAAAAGAACCGTTTTGAGATCAGGGTCAACCTTTGGTCAGGTTGAGCCCTGGTTGACAGTGGTCCCTCACAAGGGCGAAAAAAATAAAACTGGCACACAGAGTAACCTGAGAGCAGTCTAGTCTGAAACAGAGAAGAAGTTTGAGATTGTGTCACTATGTTTTGATGTTTAGAGTTTTGAGCACTTTGTGTCCTTCAGGGACTTGAAACAATTTCCGCGTAAGAGCCGGTCTTTGTACACTGTGTATTCACATCAATGTAAGCCAATACGGAATATAAATAATTTTATGCAACCGGTGTTGTGTCGTTTCTTGCCGCCTTTCAGAGGCTGAAGAGAAGTTCATCACTGTAACTTTAATTAGGAATAGAGACCCGAGGACAGTACGAACTAAGTTGAATGTTCGAAACAATAGAAAAATAGAAGCAAAACCATGAGTGGCAGACGAAGTTCAGACATGTTACACTGTGGTTATAATTAAAACTGCTGCTAACTGCTATAAACGAAACAACGTACAGTATATGTGCACTGAATAATAGCTGCAATAGAAAATTTTAAGAAATTTTCAGCATGCCCTGAATGAAGAATTGATTGCTGCACTTCCTAACCAATTCTTAGGATGTGCATCATTTTATCATTTTATTCTCACATACAAAAGCTATAGTGTGGCAACCTGGTCTGCTCTAATTTTAATTTTGGTGGAGCAGACGAATTTCCCTATGGTGGTCTGCCTGACAGCTACAGTAGGCTGTTGGGTCGGACGCCATTTTGGTGCCAGCAGACCTCTCACCATGAAGTCTATGGGTGAGAGGTCAGAAGTGACCTCTGTCCCCTTAAGGTGGAGTTGCCTGGAGGTTTCCTGTGGCCTAGTCAACCACAGGATCTGGGCAGTTGGTTGTGGGCTGAGCTGAAGACTAGACCTGTGGGTGGAGGTCCGGTTGACCTCCACTGGCCAGTACATCTTTAACTCCATTGTGCCTTTGGCCTGTTGGCCTTTGTTTTATATGTATAGTGCCTGGCTGGTTGAATTAACCAGCCAGAAGTGTATATAATATCACTGCCTTCGTATTCATCTTCATCGTAAGTGTCAATTAAACGCTTATCTTAATTTCTTCACTTTGTGTCCGTGTCACTTTCTTGGGGAGTTACCGCGAGGGGGGTGGGATTACCGGTTGGGGAAATCACCACTGTCCTTTTACCGTCCTTTTTCGGCCGGAACTCGTGTCGGCTCGCGGTAGAACCGGTGTTCTACCGCAATATTCTCGGCGTGGCGGCGTGGTCTTTTGTCGTGTCCGTCGTGGGTGGCTCCGTGGAGCCGACACATCCCAAGGGGAACAGCGTGTGGGAGACGGCTACGGGTACGGTCCCGTCCCCGTGAGGAGCCGGTAGCGGTAAGTTTTACACCGATTTTGGGGTTTAATTTACCGGGGTATTGTAACGGTCCGGCGGGACGTTACAATAGAAAGCCACACTTGAAAGACGTGGTACAACTATGACGTCTTCATACATTCTTAACAATCCAACCTACACACTGAAAGTAGAAATAATCTTCTGAAAAGAGCAAGCGCATGTACGTGACTGAATTGCACGTAGCTGTTTGCTTTCTGGAAAAGATGTAGGATGTGCAAACTTAGTTTCTAAGACACCTTCTCTAATGAACACCAACCAACATGTAACTTCCAGATGGTGCTTTTTTGTTTTCTTTACTGACAATAGCGTTTTCTTCACTGACAATAGCGTTTTCTTCACCGACAAATAGCGTTTTCTTCACCGACAACGTTTTCTTTACTTTTCCAATGGTGCTTAATGGAATTGTTTAACAAAAATAAAAACAATGCTAGTAAAGTAATCTTCTTTTAGCTACCTGACTCCTATTTCAGTGGCAGAAATACATTTTTGATGCACTTTTATTAAAGATTAGGTGTCATTCAACAATGCTTTGCATTGCAAACAAAACTGGAGGGCGGGTTGTGGAACATATGTATACATGTATAAATTGGATGTAAATACTCAAAACAGTAAACAAAACAACAATCCATTCATTCCCTTTGAAAAAACGTTGCAGAGAATAAAACTAAAAATATGCCAAATTGAAATGTTAATCATAAATATATCATTAAACTAAACCAATTCAATAATCATGCTTCAACTAGCAGTTAGAAGAAAAAAATGTCAACTATCATAAAATAAAAACAAGCCCCTATCACACTAGCAACTTTTGCTACAATAAAACTTGCAATGTAACATGCAACTTCACTGTTTATAGTGATATAAACATGCAACTTGATTAAAACTAACTATAGTGCAAGACTCAAGTCTTATACCTAGTACACACCTGATAATTTAAATGCATTTAAATAAACGTGTTCTACAGAGCCCCTGTGAAGGGCAAAATATTGATTTAGTATTTCAATTTAAAATATTATTAATAAAGTCACTTTTTATTTGGTTCACGTAATTAACTGGATTCCGTATCATTCACCTAAACATATTTAATTCGAATTCATTTAACTCATGTGTGTACAAGGTATTACTGAGTTGAACATGTTCAACTTCTGCCACACTTTTCATGTAACTTTCTGAAAAACAATCAATCAGGCCGTTTGCCAGAAATGACATGTATAACACTGAATTCCCGGTTTATGAACTTCCTGTTAGCTGATCATAACGAATTCCACAATATGGACACAAAGGAGAAATGCAGGAATGCAGACATTGAAGAAAACCATGTATGAGTTTCACTAAGATTCACAGCACATCATACGAGTTAAAAGTCATTTTACTTTTTAGCCGCGTTTTACTATATATTCAGAATATAATTGAAATTTTAACATGGCTTCCGATACCATACGAGATTCACCCCAATATTGGCCCCTTAATATAAACGAAGTTTCGAAAACTTGATTGAAACTAGGTTGTATAGTGTGGATACAGAAGTATATTAAAAAGTTGCATCAAAAAGTTGCTAGTGTGGTAGGGGCTTTAGATTTGTGATGCAACAAGGCTTGCCACCTTTCCTCCTTTGTGGAGGACAATTCGGAGGAAATGTCCTCCAACCAGGACCATCCTCCACAAAAGCAAAAATTTCCTCCACACAATAAATTGCATAAAAACTTAAATACGTTCGCAGAGGATGGTCCTGGCAGGAGGACAGTTCTTCGAATGGAGGACTGTCCTCCACAAGCAGCAGGCCTAGATGCAACCTAGACAAAAAAGGAATCAATAGCAGCATAAAACTAAACTGGGGCATTACTCGCTGTTTTGTAGCTACTAGTGTCATTACCCAACCACGTTAAATAAAATTTTACAATACCATTGAATGTACAATCGGGCACCGTAAAGTTGATCTTTGAGTTGATCCCACTTTGCCAACAAAATATGTAAACTTCATTTATTTATTTTTTTAGATAAGGGGTCAATTCACGCAAAACGAACATCTCAACCGCCCCGCATTCTGTATTTTGATAAAATTTTATACACGTGTAAGATCCCTACATTAGTTTTGCCATCTGTTATAATTTAAATTATCACACATGCAAATAATAGGAGAAGATGCTCCAAAAAATTTGGATACAATTGCTCTACATTAGAATACAATACGCCTCTAGTACATACATATATATGCACTCCACGCACGTCACAAGCGTCTAAACGCAACCTAATCTATTCCTGGCGAAAGCTACCAGTCTCTATATACACGTACATGCCTTATACACAGAATAAAAAGTTAGAGAATGTCACAGAAAATGTGAGTTTCTTCTGCACATGTACTGTGGCACAACAGACTTTCTTTGAAGTTTCTCTCTATTTTGGGCGCCGCCATCTTGAAACTGGGGAATGACAAATTCTCCATAAGAAGCTGGGTTTACACGAGTCAAGTGAGTCGATCAACTCGAATTAATTTGACGTGCACACAAATTGAACGTCTACACTCGTACTAGATTCCATTGAGATAATCAGCTGACATGAATTATTGGGTTTCGACGTACAATTTGCGTTCATGTCAAAGGAATTCAAAGTGAGCTGATTAACTCACTTGACTCATGTAAACCCAGCTATTTAGAGTATATACCGAGTCTGCCCCTAGTTCGATCAAGTAACTGGTTAAATTAAGACTTCCTGCTAAGTTCTATGTTAAAGATTCACCTATACCAACACTGACACTGCCCCTAGTTTAAAGATGGCGACTTCGCGTCACTGCAACATCAAAGGTTCCGACAGTTTCCCTTCTGTATAACTTTTAATTCTGTGCCTTAAGCACAGTGGTCTCCAAAGTGGTGCGCACAAGATGGTCCACACATGGCTGCGCAAGATCCATAATCAATCGATACTTATTCAATTGTATTGCTAATTATGTGAGTAATTACGAGAAAAGCAGCAAAAGAACTTTCTGATGCAGTGGATTTTCCCACAGACTTCTGTCCCGGAGCGTGCTACGTTTTTTAGTAAGCAAGCCTAGTTTCACACAACGATACGTGTACTACGATGCACGCATGATAGATACTGCATTTACATGTACGCAAATACAAGTGTTCATACGGAGATACATGAATGCTTCCATTGGTGTACGTGTAAATTCAGTATCTATCATACACTTATCGCCGTGTGAAACTGGACTAAGAGTGACCAAAAAAGTTTCGAGACCACTGCCTTAGCATGACGAACACAAACACAATCAACAGGTATAAACTCCCCCCCCCCCCCCCAAAAAAAAGTCCCTACGTTTAGATTAAAACGAAAAAGAAATTATGCAAGTAGTTTTCTTTATGCGCCTAAGCAAAAGTAAAAATATCTAAATTAGGACAATAAAAACAGAAATAAACATAAGAAGCGATACAGTCCAATAACAAAGTAAAACGTAACGTCGATGAAAGAATACAGTTGACCACATTATTATAACTACCAAACCATCCTTACGACCTGTGACGGCGCTCGAGACGTTTTTGAGTAAACATTTGGCTACGGTTTTGTGCATAAACTGGTATTACGATGTGCATTACGAACGAAGAAATAAGCTTTTAAATTGCAACTCACCTTGTTCGTTGCTGGTAACTATTCCGTCCTGTTCCATTTAGAGGTTTGAAAGCAGCCTGTGGTGCTAGACCATTTATCGAAAACACCTGTGATAATGGAACATAACAATGGTCAACAAAATTACACTTAAGACGATACATCGCAAAATGTCTTCAAAAAATCTCCGCGAAGAGCACTAGCATCGTTTTTCTATTGAGTCCATAACCTAACCTAAAGTAAAATGTTAATTCTTAAAATACACAGTTGCGGCAATATGTTTATTTTTCAAAGTGCAATGAACACCTTAATTAACCCTATAGACCTCCATTGCTTTAATATATGCTTTCATATATCAAATAGCTAACATACATGTGCATACACTTGTGCGCACGTGTACGCACATGTACACTTGTGCGCACGTGTACGCACATGTGCGCGTGTGCGCACGTGTACGCACATGTGCGCGTGTGCACACTTGTGCGCGTGTGCGCACGTGTACACACTTGTGCGCACGTGTACACACTTGTGCGCACGTGTACACACTTGTGCGCACGTGTACACACTTGTGCGCACGTGTACACACTTGGGCGCGTGTGTGCACGTGTACACACTTGGGCGCGTGTACGCACGTGTGCGCACGTGTACACGTGTGCACATGCGTACGCACGTGTACACACTTGGGCGCGTGTACGCACGTGTACACTTGTGCGCATGCGTACGCACGTGTACACTTGTGCGCATGCGTACGCACGTGTACACTTGTGCGCATGCGTACGCACGTGTACACTTGTGCGCATGCATACGCACGTGTACACTTGTGCGCATGCATACGCACGTGTACACTTGTGCGCTTGCGTACGCACGTGTACACTTGTGCGCTTGCGTACGCACGTGTACACTTGTGCGCTTGCATAAGCACATGTACACACTTGTGCGCATGTGTATGTAAATAAACACGAGAATTAATCACATGTACAGTATTTTAATATAGAAAAATAACAGAACAATAATAACATAACACAAGTAAACCACAGTGAAGCCAACAAATTGGCGGACGTGCGGATTTTTTTGTGCTGACTTTTTAAAATTATTTTTATGAGCATTTTTAATGAATGTTTTTTTTTCTTAGAGCGCGTACTAAATGGAGTTTACACATAAAAAGTTAAAAATTCGCGATTTTTAAATAGTTTTTAAAAATTGAACCGCACTTACCAATTTTTTGTCATTTTATCACTCAATCGGCATATATTTAAGGTTCACATTTACACATTAAAAACTTGATATTGGATAACTTTAAATATGATTAATAAACATATTGCTGCAACTGTGTATTATAAAAAATTAACATTTTTCTTTAACATTGGGTCTATAGGCTCAATAGAAAAAAAAGATGCTAGCGCTCTTCGCGGAGATTTTTTGAAGACATTTTGCGATGTAGCCTCTTAACACAAAAACAAATTTTTTTTCTCACCGATCCAATGTCGTAACAAGCTGCAGGACTCGTTGGACCCCACGTTTGAAGCAAGCTGGGCGGATAAAATGGAGGAAACGCCTAATGAATATTAAAAACGAGTTACTAGTTAATAGCCAATAGAAAATTAAGACAACGAAACTATTACGTAGACTGGGACTTGCTGGCTGTTATAGCCAATATTAGGCACATGTGCTGGATACGCAACGTAACGCTGTTGTTGTTGCTGCTGCTGCTGCTGTTGTTGTTGTTGTTGGTGCTGTTGTTGTTGTTGTTGTTGTTGAGGCTGCTGTTGATACATGGGAGCATCCACCATAGGCCGAAACCCATTCTTTGGCATGTAAGACGCCCTCGTAATTGGCTTGGCCTTTATCCTCGCCTAAAACATTAAAAACAGAATTGAGTTTGGTAAGAGAAAGAATATCGTGGAGTTAGAATAAAACATTCTAACCATTATAGACTTTCCCTGAAAGGTCTTCACTTCTTCCCTCAAGTAACGGTACGCCCTCTGAGCATCTTCGTCCGAATCGAACGTCACGTACCAACTGTTGTTGTGAGCAAATTCACAGCTGACAAACTTGGGGCAGTTATCTCCTTTGAAAAGTGCCTCAACTTCCTGTTAAACGAGTACCAAAACATGTCACCACCAATCCAGTTAACACGAGAATGACCAGTAAAGAACCTCAAGCGGCGTACTGTCCGGAATCTCTCTAAGAATAACAATGCATCGCTTGTGATTCGGTCGAACCTTTTCACCCGCTTCGTCCACTTGGACATTTGGTGACTCTAAAGACAATCAATGAGAAGACCGTCAATTCTAGACCACTTTCGGAAAATAATAAAAAAAAGAAACCAATTGTAATTGCCTTTCAACACTTCGACTATGAGACCAAGATCCTTCGTTAGTTTCTTAATCTGGTTGAAGTTAGCCACAGTCCAGATAGGAACGTACTGATCACTGTCCATTTGCGACAGTAAATACGTGTCGTTGGCAAGGTTCTCCCTGAAAAATATTCATAATTAGTCATTCATTTTAGCTATTTCTTCTAGGATAAAAACAACAGTTGCACTGTCAAACAGCACAGTTTGGAATTGTACTACGAGTTGCGTGTCGTATGTTTACAGGATTACGTAAAAACACACGACATAGCGTGACTCATAGCATCAGTAGATTAATTTACACAGCATAAGAACGACAAGGACGCCACTTGATGGCTGACATTGTAGCGTTTGCTGTGAAAAAAAAAAAGAGCTCACCTACTCTTTGAACAAACACATTTTGAATTTAAAAACGTACAAAACAACTTTTATAGGGCAGCCCAAACACAAATACAGTAGAAACCATTTCATATCACGAAAATGAAATGGACCCGAATATTGTTTCGTGTTAAACGGAACAAAATGTTTGCAAAGTATTTTTTAATGTATTTATTGAATACTAGAATAGCATGATCTGTATGCTAAGGACGAGAATTACAAGAACGACAAAAGATAATGTTAACATTTTACTACTATATTACTATTTTGCATCCGCCAATTTTTAATAAAGAAAAAAATCAGTACTCTTTCTTTGGCATTCAGGAAACTCAGCCAAAGATCTTGTTATTTTTTATGACAAAAAATTGGTAAGTGCGGTTATATTTTTAAAAACCATTTCAAAATGGCGAATTTCTAATACCTAGTACGCACCTGATAATTTAAATGCATTTAAATAATAAACGTGTTCTACAGAGCCCCCTGTGAAGGGCAAACAAACAATATGTCAAGTTCAATTTATTCAGTTAATAATCTGAAAATATTCAGTCAATAATCTGAAAATATTCCGTCAATAATCTGAAAATATTCAGTCAATACTTAAATATTATATATATTGACAAAATATTGATTTAGTATTTCAATTTAAAATAATAAAGTCAATTTTTATTTGGTTCATGTCCTTAAGTGGATTCCGTATAATTCACCTGTAAACATCCAAGACAAACATTAGCTATAGACTTGAAGGCAATTCAGCGATGGTGTAATACATGGCAACTTCAGTTGAATGAGGGGAAGTGTAGTGTTATGAGACTAACTCGGGGTAGAAATCCAATTGTGTTCAATTATAGTATGAATGACATTATTCTTCGGAGTGTCAAGTGTTTATAAGTCATTTTAGTCAAAGGACATTGGGCACCTGCCAGCACAAGTTAAAACTATTGCCTTTCAAGCCTTGGTTCGGCCTCATCTTGAGTATTGCTGCAGTGTATGGAATCCTCATTCTGTCAAACACACTCATTCAGTTGAAATGGTTCAGCGTAAGGCCGCTAGGTTTGTGTGTGGCAGGCACAAATTTACAGATAGTGTCACTGAGATGCTGTCAGTGCTACAATGGCATAGTTTGGCACTTCGCAGGGCTGAGTTAAGTTTGAAATTGTTTGGAAAAATTACACGTAGCGATTGTCCTAAACCGCAGTCCAGTGATATTCATAAAGCACTATATATGGGCAGGGCTGACCACTAAGAAAATTAGGAAGATTTTTGCTAGGACAGATTCATATTATTGGTCTTTTTTTGCTAGTTATAAGACAATGAAACTTTCTTCCTGAGGCTGTGGTGAATAGGGATAATTTTGTTTTGTGGGAATGACATTTGTATATTCATTTTGTTTTTATATATGTGCATGTGTATGTGCTTGACAATGCTTTAATGCTGCATGTGGACTTTTATGTCCCTCTGCAATAGACCTATTTGGCTGCTTGCAGAGTACTAATTGTAATAGTAAAAATGAATGGGCTGGGGCCACGTGTCTTCCATTTTTCACCAGTTGAATTGTGAATTGTTTCCAGAATCCGAAAAGGTTCTCAAATCCCTCGAATCTCCCGGGGTTTATATTAAGAGGTGGAACGAATCCTAAATTTTCCCGAATCCTAAAAAGTTCTCGAATCCCCTGGCGTTTATATTAAGAGGTGGGACGAATCCTAAATTTTCCCAAATCAGAAAAGGTTCTCGAATACCTCGAATCTCTCGGGGTTTATATTAAGAGGTGGGACGAATCCTAAATTTGGACGAATTCTAAATTTTCCCGAATCCGAAAAGGTTCTCAAATCTCCCGGGGTTTATATTAAGAGGTGGGACGAATCCTACATTTTCCCAAATCCGAATCCTAAAAAGTTCTCGAATCCTTCATATACGAATCCTATATTATTAATTAAGATACAAATAACTGAAATAATATTAAATATTGAATTAATAATAAAAAATAGTGAGATCCAGGTACCACCGAAATTGCAACAATCGCCGTTTTTTTGTTTGTTAGTGAACACTTCTATTGGACGTCAATGGAGTTCAAACTAATTTTACTAATGTTTTTAACGGTTTTTTTAAGGTTAGGATTCGAAAGACGAAAAAAGCGCAAAGATTCGAGTTTTTGAACCTCTAATATTTTCCACAACTCGTGGGATTCGCAGATTCGAATGTCCTATCCCAATCTTTGGGGAAATACAACAACACAAAACATTTAAATCGCTTTTGCAACATTTTTTAGCCCTAAACGGCTCTAAGTAAAAATCCGGATAAATCACAAAACAATATCGTAACAAACACAGGGAGGGAAACCAGCGGACACACGATATATACGCGAAGCTCCATACAAACATTTACCTTGAGAAGTAATACTCCAACTGTTGTGTCAGCATTGCTTTGAGCTGATCGAGAGGGATGGAACCAGTAGAGTCATCACTCTGAACTTCCTTCGTAACAACGACTGTGGTGTCGGTCGAAAGCGATGGAGCGTAGGTGGCGACCCCTACATCGACTGCTGAAGTTCCAAGAGACGAGGAGCAAGAGGACGAGGAAGAGGTTGAGGTGAGCAAATGGCTCCCTCCATTAACCGAATAGTCAGAGGACATCATGACGGCGGCAGGAGGATCCGGGGAATGTGACGGTGGTGGTGGTGGCACCGCAACTAACAGCTGAACCCCTGAACTTAGATGATTAACATTGCCATTCATGTACTGGAAGCCTAAAAACACACAAATTAAAAATTCAAGTGTCAGTTAACTATACCGTTTATAGTACATTTATCCTAAAGAAAAATAAGTTTGTAGTGAGCGTACTATGACTCGAACTGCAAAATAACACAGAGGAGTCTCAAACTATTACTCACCCTACACTTCACTTTTGCACGTTTCTTCCGACAACAAGTTGAACATAAAACAAACTCGTTGTGCTTTCACAGACATACGTGCATCAACAAAATTCAATGAATAAAAATGACCAAACAATTTGAAACAAACATTCGACTTTCTGCAGCAACCCCCTCCCCCACCCCCGGTTTACAGCGTAGTCAAGGTTGCCCCTATAGGAACGTTCACCCTAAAGGGATGTTCGCTCTAGAGACATTTGCCCTAAACCACACTTTCGTTCTCTCTCATACGGTTTAGTGTCTTTCAGTGGAGTACGTAAATTTACACTACTGATTAGGGCAAATGTTCTTTTATTGAAAGTGTCTTTTGGGCAAATGTCCTACCCCCAACTTTAATATGATAGTACTAGTGGGGTAACCCGTCATAAATGACGGGAGCCAAATTCACAGGCAATTGTGTCCTGCCTTAGAATTACTTTTCCTCCGCCCTTCTATGACGTCAGACCAAGTAACAACCAATTCAATTAGAAATTGATGACGTTCATAAAACAGCTGAGCAAAAGAAATTCTAATGCTGGGCACAATTGCCTGTGATAAATTCTAGTTTAATTTTGCTACTATTATCCCCTCCCCTTTTTTATATTTGAAAGAGAAAATGAGCTTTTCATTTTCTCTGGTGTGCTCATGCACGTCGTTTGTTCCTTTTTTTACTCCTTTCATTTCAATTTCAGCCACCCCTCCCACTTTTTTTCAACCCTCAACGATTCTCTCTCTCTCTCCCCCCTCTACACTTTCCAACATTTTCCCCTCACCAATTTAATATCATGGAGTTCTTGGATGGGAAGGGTGCAACATATAGTTGACCTTCAGAAAAAAAAGCTGTTCATTTCTTCATTTATTTAAATTTATATAAATTCCGACGTGCTTCAAGGTTTTTGTATCGTGACTCCACACACCTGGGATATTATATATATATATATATATATATATATATATATATATATATATATATATATATATATATATATATATATATATATATATATATATATATATATATATATATATAACTAGTGGGGTAACCCGTCATAAATGAAGGGAACAAAATTCACAGGCAATTGTGCGCATGCGCGTCGTTTTTTTTTTACTCCTTTCATTTCAATTTCAGTCACCCCCTCCCACTTTTCTCTTTCTCTCCCCTTCCACACTTTCCCCCTCACCCCCTCCCACTTTCCTCTCCCCTTCTACACTTTCCAACCTTTTCCCCTAATCCCCTCCCACTTTTCTCTCTCCCCTTCTACACTTTCCAACCTTTTCCCCTTACCCCCCAACTTTTCTCTCTCTCCACCCCTTCTACAGATCAAAAAAAGAAGTATTAAAATTTCGATCAGTTAAAAGTATTGTAATTGCTCCGGCAAGTACGTTAATTTTACTGATCATACAAATAATGGTATTCGTTCAACTTCCAAAGGAAAAGTTCAACATAGTTGACCTTGAGAAAAAAAAAACCTGGTCCATTTATTCAAATTTATATAAATTCCGACGTGCTTCAAGGGTTTTTTGTTACTATACACACACACACACACACACACACAGACCTGTGATATTATATATATAATGTTTACTGATTCTACACAAAACTGCTTCAAATGATTATCTGCAAAACGCTAGGTAATGGAAAACTCGGGGCTACTGAAAGCAATTCATTGAAGAAATTCATTGATTTTTAATGATTTTCTTTCCATTTTTGGTAAAGTTCTGTGCCATATTTGTGTCCCAATATTAAATGGAAAGTTATGAAAATTTTATTTAAAAGTTCACTCTAAATGAAATCAAGTATTGACTGATTTAAATGAATTAATTTAAATAAACGATTTAAATAAAAAAATATGGCAGATTGAGACTCCGTTAAGCCTGAAACACACGCGGAATTCCACTGAGAACATCACATTCATTAAAAATGAGTTGAACAAAAGCTCAACTTTTTCTGTTCTCAAAATATTCCGTTCAAATTCCCACCAATCAGAAAGAAGCATGTGACAATGTGGCAGTAAATATGTTTCTGTTCTTGCTCAATAGAGGGTGCACAACGTTCCTCATTACATTTCTGTTTCTGTGTAGGGTTTCCATTACCGGTCACCTCACAGCATTTCGGTAATAAAAATTTAATTAGTACTGTAAAAAAAATAAAAAATTGATTTTTTAAATTAAAATGAACGAATTCATAACTAATAATTATATAATCAAAAAATAATCATGCTAAATAAAATAGGGGTGTTTTTATCTTTTTTGTCTGGATGCAAATTCCAATTTTTTGTTAAGCTTTTTTTTTGTTTCTTCTAAATGTCACTTTTTATAATATTTTTACGCTTATTATGAAGATGTTGGGCTAATTTAGCACCTAAGAACGTACGGTATATATAACGGCACGGAAAAGATTTTAACTGTATGAACATTTACATTAGGACCTTAATGCGACTTTTGTAAACGGTAAAATACCAAGGATTTTTTTAAAATATCAAAATATGATATTTCCATCCTTTATTCCGTTTTTTGAAAAAAATCGGATTTGATTTAAATTAGATTTAAAGAGACCATTACCTCCAGAAATTTCTTGTCAAAATATTGTCAAGATTTACCCAACGATTGTCAAAACGATTTTTAAATTTTAAAGTCAATAAAACCATAAAAAAACTTAAAAATGAAGTGACTTGTCACCAAACGACACCATTTTAAAATTCCAAAAACCAAAGTCTCCCCCCCCCCCCAATTGAGGTTATCACCTCACATTTCCAGAATTCCTTAATGAAATACATGCATAGTATTCCCTATTCATATTCAACTGAATACAACCTTCCATGTGGAATAATTCAAATATTAAATCCATGGTACATTCAAATGAAAGTTATGTGAGTTGGTGACAACACATCAGAATTCGAGTAGAGTAGACTTTGGGGTTTTTTTGTTGCCAATGTCTGTTGTTTGGTGGCGCATCTAACTGGTGAAAGGTCATTTACAGGAAGTCAACTGATTTTTAATTTTCTAAATTATATTAATCACTTATTTTAAATTTTAAAAATCTTTTCGGTAATCGTTGAAAAATTCTTGACAATATTTTGACAAGAAATTTCTGGAGGTAATTAATGGTCTCTAAGATTTCACAAAACTGCCCTTTATAAGTGATGCCTCAGATGGTGACGGATACAGATTACAGATAACGGATATTTTTTTCTGTCATATAACGGGGCTGCTACTTTGATGAACGTGTCGGGGGGGGGGGCCCCAGCCCACCTTTTTTTAAAGAATTACTTCATCAAATTTGTTGAATGTTCCCATTGACTACACTATGGAACAGTCAGAACAATCGACAAATCGAATGAAATATTTCTTTAAAAACTGAGAGGGGGCCGCACCTCCCAGATCCCCTGCAACAAGCTTAATTTAACTAAACCTAACCTTCCGACTGTTCATACTACTGTTCTGACCGCTAATCAAAATAGCACCCCAAATGAATGAACAAGGCTTTGAGAGGGATGAACATGGTTTTAAGGGGAGATGAACATGGTCGAGGCTGTTCTAAAACATTTTGTTTAAAACAGGTTGTTTAAAACATGTTTTAAACAGCATGTTTTTAAAAAAAAAAAACATTGTTTTAAATCAACCAATTTTTAAAGAAATGTGCCAGTTAAATATTCATGAACTAAAATCATACAGCCATGGTGATTTCCCTGTACAGACTGAAATTAGATTAGATTTATAGAATAAAAATTCCATTCACACCCACACCAAAATGCTGGTCACTTTTGAATAGCTAGAGGAAGTGATCAGATTACACTGTGAAACCTTAGACTATTACTTTACTGGACTGGCAACTCCCGAAATTTTGTGTTGGACAGTTTTGCATCATCGTGACGTCGTTTTCGAAGTGGCGCCTCTAGCGAGACTATGGTATATGAACAGGAATAGTATACGAGTTCATTTTGTAGCTATGTAGGGTGTATTTTTATATATTAGTATAAAAAAGTATGGCCAATAAAGAACTACACAGGCATAGCCTCCTATAGATACTATCTATAGGAGGATATGACACAGGCAATTAGAAATCGGGAGGGACGAACAGAAGTCCATTCACTGGCGTAGCAAGGGGTGCAGATGAGGCATTTGTCCTGGGTGCCGAAATGTGGGGCTGTGATAAAAATAAGGGCTTATACTTAAAGTATGATAAATATAACATTGTCCCAAATCCCACTGACTGTTTGTCAACTTGGCATAATTAGGTACCCTATAATAGTATTACTGTTACTGTATAAGACCAGAAACCCTAGGAACATTCCTAGCTATGTCACTAATTTCATTTGCTCTTCTAATAAATTCACCACACGACAAGTCACCAACTAGTATCGGGACATTCCATGTCAAATCAACACACTTTTGGGCCACTTTCAAATTTTACATTTCAGATTTTTAAAAAACTTTGCACACTTGCATATACATTTGAAAAAAAATCTTGCAAAATTAGAGCTCCCAGCGCCAAATGGTTAAAGAGTTATAGGTCATCAAAGATCGCCAAAATATGCATTTTGTCCTCATTTACATATTCTTTGATTTGCAATAACCTAGGAAAATGACCAAAAGCTCATTGCAACCATCTTTTTATCGTCTTCAATACGCTATAGAAAATAATTGGGAAATAATTAAAGGTCAAAGGTCACTAAATCTAAACTTTGACCTTTAATATCTCAAAAAGTGTATTTTTTAAAATTCTGATTTTTTAGTATATTATTTGTTAACTATTTATGAATGTATCTGCCAAATATTACGTTGGGATACTTTGGGGTTTAAAAGTTACAGCCTTTTCTGATGGGGCAACCTCTCAATATAAAAACAAGAAAACAATTTCTCAACCAGTGCCTTCATAAAAGTGACTGGTGTAAGTGCAGAATGGCATTTTTTTTGCAACAAGCCATGGAAAAAGTGCTTGTGATTGGATAGGAGGTATGGTCAAGCAGGGTGGCTGATTTTTTTTTAAATCAAATAAATCAATTTTTTTCATTTTTTTTTTTCATTTATATGAAATATTAATTTTTTTATGACAATGTTTGCAAAAATGAGTAATAATATCGTTAATTGTTAAGTTGTTAGTAAAATAATTGCAAAATAATAAAAAAATGTTAAGAAACATTCAAATTTTAAAATAAGTTTCAAGCACTTTTTAATTTAACATTCTGAAAATATAAACACCAGCTTTGCAGTCTTTTCAGTTCCCAAAGCAAATCAGTGCCTCAAGAGGTAAACTGGGTTGTCACTTTTTTTAAAAAAAACACGATTTTACATCTTCATAAAAAGTAAAATTTGTGTTTTTTAAACAGCTTGTCAAGTTCTATCAGCGGTAAACAGTGGTAAGTCCACAGTTTTACACATTGGCTGCTAGATGGTGGTATACCCTTGTTAAGTCTTATTCCTTCAATGAAGAGAAAAACTTTCAAATGACTCCACTGTAAAATTTAGGTGACTTAAAACGGTTTACCTCTGAAGTTCTTAAATACATGTAGATTACTATTACTGTTTATATCTACAATATTTGTCCCTGATTTACACCAGTCTTCCGAAAAAATAATGCATTAATGAAAGGACTGCCACCGGACTTTATTTTATAAACAGAGAAAAATGTTGTGAACTGTTTTATTTTTATTGTGTAATTTTAATGTTTAAATAAACCTGAATTTTTTTTAAAAAAATCATTTGATTTAAATCATGATTTAAATCACTGCCAACCTGCGGTCAAGCGTCTGGCAGCTCGAGCAAGTTTGCACCGTGCCTACTCTGATCAAATTATGACCCCTCGCCAGCTGTACGATTGGGCAACTGCCAACATATCTAGAATTAGTTTTACTTATGTTACTACCGAGGAGTACCAAGAATTACACACTCGTTTCTTGAAAGTACGTACTATTCCTGGAACTCACAAACGGCACTGTTTTGTACCACTTTAACAGACCAAATTAAAGAGTTCAAAGGTATTCTAATTCAGCAGAGTATACCAAAGAGAGCACATTACACTTAACTGAGAAGATGGAGTTCCAAAACATTACTGGATTTGTCACATGTGTGTATGATGGAAAGTGGTCTTTGGCATGTGTACTAAACACATAAAGATACAGAAGTGAAGGTATGCTTCCTTCACCCAAGTGGACCATCACCATCTTACACATACGCCCAACGATCAGACATATTCAACATACCAAAATCAGAGATTCTAATGAAAGTTGACCCAGTCAATGTCACAGGTCACACGTACATTTTGACTCAGAAAGAAATTGATAATGCACGTGAAAAAATGAACATCCACAAAACTAGTAGTTAGATAACAAAACATATTTTTTAACTTTAAATTCCCTAACTAAAAATTCTGATTTTTTTCCATTTTAAATTTCACACCATTAAACGCCTGCTTTCTCCCTTATTTGTTTTGCCATAAATTTTAAACCCCATGGTATCCCAACGTGATATTTGGTAGATACATTCATAAGTAGTTAACAAATAACATGCTAAAAATCAGAATTTTAAAAAATATATTTTTTGAGATATTAAGTCAAAGTTTAGATTTAGTGACCTTTGACCTTTATTTGTTTTCTATTGAAGGCAATAAAAAGATGGTTGCAATGAGCTCTCGATCATTTTCCTAGGTTAATTTTGGTTAAGAAGTTATTGCAAATCAAAGAATATGCAAATGAGGACAAAATGCAAATTTTGGCGATCTTTGATGACCTATAACTAACCGTTTGGCACTGGGAGCTCTGTATTTACAAGAATTTTTTTCTTATGGGTTTATAAGTGTGTAAAATTTCATTAAAATCAAAAATGATAAATTTGAGAGCTGTGTTGATTTCACATGGAATGACCCTATCCCAATTTCAATTCAAAAAATTAAACGTATGAATTTAACACAAAAAGCATTATTTTAATAAAAAAACATTTTTTAAAAAAAACATGTTTTTTTCCAACCCTGGTTGAGGGGCTAAACATAGTTTTAAGGGGGCTAAACAGTTTTATGGGAAATAACCATGTTCATCCCCCTTAAAACCATGTTCATCTTTTTAAAACTTGTGTTCATCCAATTCTATATGCATTCTGCGTCGAGTTTTAGAGTTAGCCTCAATGTTCATTCATTCATCTTTTTATCCTGACCCATTCGGGCTTTAAACCACACCTCCTCCAATATGTCAACCAATTGTTATTGATACCGAGACCATACAGTAAGTAAAAAATAAGACGTTGCACGCACCTGGAGAGGTATGTTTTACTTCACTGATAAAAAAAAGTTAACAAACGGCCCCGCCGCCGCATTTTTATCGTTATACAATGAAAACAAGGCGGAGAATGGAACAAATCAATCGAAAATGAACATTTCAGTAATGACCACAATCGATCTTTCACAACTTTAAAGTGGCTGATAAAACATTTCGTTAATGTCCTCAGGTGGATTAACTCACTGCAGTGGGTAATGCTCAAGGCTCCACACAGTCCTTTTTTTAATATTAAGAAAAAAATACAAATTCTTTTAAAAAGAACAGTAAACTGTTGTTGTAAAGCAGATGATGGCAGTTATCTTAAAAAATAAACAATTTTATAGCAGTTTGAAAACGACCGCGTCTTCAGGTTTTTCATTACGAGGCTACACATCGCAAAATTACTTCGAAAAATCTCCGCAAAGAGCGCTAGTATCGTTCTAACTTATATTAAACTCTACTGAGTACGCCCAAATAAAAAAAAAACATTGATTAAAATGCTCGTAAAAATACGTAAAAATAATTTTTAAAAAACGAGAAAAAATTTTTAGCACGTGTGCCAATATGTTAGCTTCACTGTGATTAAATTGTGGTTTTTAAAATTATTTTTTTAGGTATTTTATTTTAAAGATTTTAAACATAAGAGTTAAAAATTCTCGATTTTTAAATAGTTTTTAAAAATAGAACCGCAATTACAGATTTTGTCATTCTATCACTCGATCAGCATATATTTAAGGTGCGCACTGCACTTTGAAAACTTATTAGACAACTTTAAATATGAGAAATGAACGTATCGCCGCCGCGACTGTGTATTTTAAAAATGAACATTTTTTCTTTAAACATCGGGTCTATGGGCTCAATAGAAAAACGATACTATCGCTCTTTGCGGAGATTTTTCGAAGTAATTTTGTGATGTAGCCTCTTAACATTTCATGAAAACTATTTTCGCCCCCGTTAATTTCAAACTAATAAAAAGTTTATTTTTAAAAGATACATATGATCATGAAATAACTTTTTAGCATTATATGAACCATAGTTTCTGTAACACTTGCATATTTTTTCTCTTGAAAAACGTTTGTTTGAAATAACAAATTTTTATCATCAAAACCGCGGGTTGGTTGGGGGGGGGGGATGGAGAAAAAGACTTGTACACCATAATAGCCACTGCAGTGGCGCCATCCGTGGGGCCAAAAACAAAATAAATACCTAATCACTGTAATCACACTAATCAGTAAAGGTCTTGCTTCCAGCTCAATGAAAAGAACTCTTGAAAAAAATATTCCAAAAACAAATTCTACAAAATGGAAATCAGAAAATAATTTGCAGCCTATGACATAATGAAAACAAAAGCAATTGTGTAACTGACTATGCTTCTGTCTGCACATAGTCACAGGCAATTAGAAATCGGACGAACTTCAGTTGGCTCCGCCCTTTTTATGACGTCCGGCAACTTCTAAAAGGCGGCACACGTGACGTCAGACTACATAACCAACCAATTAAGTTGCGTTCGTCATAAGAAGTGCGGAGCCAACTGAAGTTCGTCCCGATTTCCAAATACCTGACGAAAAAACAGCGATTGTTGCAATTTCGCGGGTACCCGGATAACGACTATCACCTTGTGGCGACCCCGAGTGCCACACCTGTTTTATTATTATTAATAATTAATTTAACATTTAATATTTCATTTATTTGTTTCTTAATGAATAACATAGGATTCTTATATGTAAGGATTCGAGAACCTTTTAAGATTCGGATTCGAGAAAATTTAGGATCCGTCCCACCTCTACTTTAAAGTATGTTCATCCTTTTATGTCTCTCTGTTCATCCATATTAATATGGTTTTCATCCAATAATATATGCATTTGTGTCCGGTTTTAGAGTCACCCCCCAATGTTCCATCTTTTAATCCTGTCCCATTTCTGAGTGTTTCATTGAGCTTGCTATAGCAAGGCCTTTACGGGCCCCTCTTCTCACAGGCGTTTAGAAATCGGGACGAACACAAGTTCGCTCCGCCCTTTTTATGATGACCGGGAACTTCTATTTGGTTTGTTGCGTGGTTCGACGTTGAAAAGGGCGGAGCATATGACGTCAGACTACATAACCAACCAATTAGAAGTTGTCGGTCGTCATAAAAAGGGGCGGAGCCAACTTGCGTTCGTCCCATTTCAAAATGCCTGTTCTCTTCTCTACTTTGCTCCCTCCTGTATTTCTGATAAAAAAGTTGATAACGTTTAACTCCCAATGTTAATCGATGCATCCCAACTTGTCGATTCTTTGACTTAAACAATCCCTCCCCCCCGAAAAGTTCTTCCACCTCAAAATCAGTTTTAATAAAAACAACGAATAACCATGAAAAATAAAAAAAACCCAAAAACGATACCTAATCAAAGCCCACCCAAATGGCATGGCCAAAAAAAAAAAATCGGAGGTCAAACTTCTCTAACTGATGATGATTTAAGGTTCTTCCCGACCAGTGGACTTACAATACGATATGCAAATTAGACGCAAATTTTCAAAGTTTACTCTCAAATAATGGTGCCAAGAATATCCTAAAAGACGAAACAATATTTGAAACAAAAAAAGAAATTCAACTCTCGATTGAATTTTTCATTTGGTTTAAATGTATTATATATAATTTGATGAAGAAAAGAAAAAAAAAAAGGCGAGACGAATAAAAAAAACACAAGAAAGCTATGGTGAGCCGCCATTATAAATACTCTCCTCCGCAGTCCCCTCCCTTTCCCCGCATCGCCTCGCCTCTTTCCTCCCCCTTCTCACTACAATTATTAATACAAACCTTCCACAAACTGTAACATATGCTAAGAAAGTGAAGACTTTGAAGAGTACCCCTCTCCTATTAGAAAACGAAACGTATGAAGAAAATAAAAAACCGTCTACAAAACCCGTCTCCTTCCTTCCTTTTCAGTTCTACACAAGCTTGACTCCAAAAATAAATCCGTACAAGAGAGATCGCTGGAGAGAAATGTAATAATACGACCTCCATCGTCCATTGACTACTCTCGTCCCAACCCCTCTTATCATCCGTTCACAGAGACTAATAATCTCTCCCTCTTCTCTCCACAAGAGAAAAATCATGATAAAAAAAACCTCATTTCTGTTCTACGATCAACTTTCTTTTTTTCTCGAAACACATTTTAAGGCAAAAATCGACACTAAAAACATAAAAACGACACCACATTTCAGCAGCATCCATCCACGATTCAATCCGATACTGAATCAATTTAGAAAAAGCAAAACAAATAGCAAGAAATGAACAAGAATTACCTGAGAAGAGCTCAAGACGTGCCTACGTTGCCCAACCAACCAGCACACAACTCCACAAAATGGCGGCCCAATACACGCTGCAGGCATGGGCGGCGAAAAGCATTATGGGAACTTCCGCAAGCAAAACTCCACCCACACCACCCCTTGTGAAATTTTTAGTAGATATACCCAGAATTTACATTTTCATCTCTCTCTATTCCTCCTATTTTTATCATTATAATATTTGTAACCATATAAAAAAAAAGATTGAATGCCAAACCGACCAAAATTTCGAGGAGAGATGAGAATGAGCCCATATGTCCAATAAGCGCCTCTAGTGTCAGAAGGCGAAATGATGCCCCCCCTCTAAGAAGTTAGCAGACGAAACTTTTAACATAGAACTCTATGGAAAAATCGCTACAACAGCAATTTTTTTGCTGTTTTCTTGCAAATTACTCGCCCAATTTTCATGCTTTTTTAAAAAACATAAGGACAAACGTACGTAGTTACACATACATGCATTTGTTTTTCTTTTTAATATTCACCGTTTATTGTTTGTTTTCGATGTTTTGTTCTGAACGTTGCTGTTAAACCGAAACTTTTAACATGGAAACAAAAGGAGATTTCGATAAGTTCTTTTGCTGTTTTTTTTTTTTTGCAAATTACTTCCACAATTACCGTGAAATTTTAAAGAAATAAAGATAAAAAAGGTAGTTTGATAATCAATCATTGTTTAATTAAATATTCTTCCTATTTGTTTGTTTTTTGTTATTCGAAAAATTCACTTCAACCAGTACGTTCACAATAAAACATTAAAAACAAACAAACAACGAGGAATATTAAAAAACAATACCTATTTGTGAAACTACATATTTTTATTTCTTTCAAATTTGACGATAATTGTGCAAGTAATTTGCAAGAAAAAAGCAAAAGAACTTATCTACATACTGAAATATCCTTTGGTTTCATGTTAAACGTTTTGGTTTTACAGCAACGTTCAGAACAAAACATCGAAAACAAACAAAAAACGATGAATATTTAAAAAACAAATGCATTGATTTTAAACTATGTACGTTTGTATTTTTTGAAAAAAAAAATGCACGAAAATTGGGGGTAGTAATTTGTGAGAAAACAGCAAAAAAAACTTAATGGTGCAGCGACTTTTCCATAAAGTTCTACGTTAAAAGTTTCATCTGCTAACTTCTTAGGGGGCCATGTTTTCGCCTACTGCCACTAGACTCGACTAGAGGCGCTTATTGGACATATGGTCCCTTAATGCCTAGTTCTCACAACCTTCTTGTAGCTCGGGCTAAAATATACTTGACTAAACAACTGTGTTCACATGTGAGCAACTACATATGGGCTTCGTGACCTGCCTAAAAGTGGCGTTCACTACAGCATATTTATTTCATTTTTACAAATTTGGCACTGGCCATTATGTGTGGACATTGTGCTGTGTATAGCCTGCACAATGTATACATAATTGGAGGGAAAATGGCTGATATTGTCCATACTAACAAAACTGAATTGTATGAGTCTTCATTGAACACACTAAATGCAACATATTTTAATTGTAGGTAGGTTGATGATTTAGAGTTTATGGAAATAAGTAATTGATCATTTTAAATTATTTTAATAAATTAACTAATAGACTGAAACATCTAACAATGGAAATAGAAAATAAATGACGCCATTTTCTATTCAGATTTATGACCACCAGGTGGTGTACGATCAAGTTAACTTTGTGTTGCATTCACACTAAATAATGTGTAGGCTACATATGGGTAACCAAGGCTACCTAAACAAAGTTAACATTTGACATTGACCAGTGTGTTCTCACAACCCTTATACATAGGCTAAGTCCTTAGCCTGAGCTACATGAAGGTTGTGAGAACTAGGCATAAGCAGCCCACAGACCTGCAACTTGGACTAGCATTAGCCCAGTGGTATTTTCAGTGAGCGTGCGCATTGCACTCTTTTCGTTTTCTATAGGAAAGCGATTGCAGATTTGCGTTAGCAGCACCATCTATTGATGACTAATGGAAACTGCCAATATGACGTTCCCTATAGAAGCCCTAGGAAGTCGCCAAAAATAAATAAAATTAAATTAAAATTAATGAAATGAAATTAATTTTGCGTTTTTTGCGCGCCATAGGCGCGCAAGTTTAGTGTCAATTACAATTACAATTAGTACTCTGCTAGCAGCCAAATAGGCCTATATCAGAGGGACATAAAAGTCCATATGCAGCATTAAGCATTGTCAAGCACATATACATGCACATATATAAACACAAAATGAATATACAAATGTCAATCCCACAAAACAAAATTATCCCCATTCACCACTGCCTCAGGAAGAGAGTTCCATTGTCTTATAACTCTAGGAAAAAAAGACCAATAATATGAATATGTCCTAGTAAAAATCTCCCTAATTTTCTTAGAGTGGTCAGCCCTGCCCATATATAGTGATTTATGAATATCACTGGACTGCAGTTTAGGACAATCACCACGTGTAATTTTTCCAAACAATTTCAAACTTAAATCAGCCCTGCGATGTGCCAAACTATGCCATTGTAGCACTGACAGCATCTCAGTGACACTATCTGTAAATTTGTGCCTGCCACAAACAAACCTAGCTGCCTTATGCTGAACCATTTCAACTGAATTAGTCTGGTTGACAGAGTGAGGATTCCATACACTGCAGCAATACTCAAGATGAGGCTGAACCAAAGCTTGATAGGCAATAGTTTTAACTTGTGCTGGGCAGGTGCCCAATGTCCTTTGACTAAAACGAAGCATTTGTAGAGCTTTCCCAGTAACACCATCAATGCGTTTTTTCATACGCTACACTTCCCCTCATTCAACTGAAGTTGCCATGTATTACACCATCCCTCAATTGCCTTCAAGTCTAGAGCTAATGTTTCACAGTCTTGGATACCATCAACCTCTTTGTAAATTAGAGTATCAACAGAAAGTAGTCTACAGTTGCTGCAAACTGTGCTGCTGAGGTCAGCACACTACCCTGGGGTACACCAGATTTAACAGCCACCCACACTGAGTGAGACCCTTTACAACTACAATTTGTTTCCTATCACCCATTTGGTTACCTGCCCCCAACGCATATGCTGCAACTTTTGCCAGAAGTTTTGAATGCGAAACAGTGTCAAATGCCTTACAAAAGTCAAGAAACACCATGTCAACCTGTTTACCATTGTCTAAACTCTTCTGGCCGATGCCTTGGTGGTGCAATAGGATGATCTCCGATTGCGGTGTTGGGGGTCCCGGGTTCGAATCCTGGTACGGGCATGGCTGTTTGTGTGTCTTTATCTTCATCTTCATATGCAGAAGGCAAAAGGAAACCACTGCATTTTCACCTTTCCCGAGTATGCAGCAACTTACACTTGCTGTTTAACCAGTCCGGGGAATGCATGACTTATCATCATCAAACTCTTCTGGAGGTCATCCACTACCAGGTTAAGTTGAGTCTCACAAGAGCACCCTCTCAGAAAACCATGTTGGTTATCAGAAATGAGATTGTGAGATTTGAGAAACTTAATGCAGCCAGAGTATATGATATGCTCAAGAATTTTACAAGCCACTGAAGTTAGAGATACAGGCCTATAGTTTGCAGCTTCAGACTTATTACCTCACTTAAATATTGGGGTAACATTTGTTAATTTCCACAACTTGGAACTTGGAACAACCCCTTGATCCGCTGATAAATTAGCTGGTCCCACTTCCCTAGCTAATTTTATAAAAAACTACTGCATGAATTCCATCTGGCCCCCCACTTTTATTTTTATTAAGGGTCAATAGTTACTTGATAATGCCCTCAGTATTATTAATATCCCCCAAAGAATGCATTGTTCTAGACTGCTGTAAAAACACACCTGTATTGTTCATTCAACAAAGAAGCTTTCAATTCTGGGTGTGATATTAGTTCTCCATTTGCCCCAACAAGAGCTGGAATCGAGTACTCACCAGCCCGAGAATGCTTCACATACCTCCAAAACAGCTTTGGATCTTCTTGCAGCCATTTACTGAGTTTATTAGTTTTAAAATCCTTTTTAGCATTTGCATGAGCAATATGCAAACCATTTGCATTCAATAAACTTGAATTACCTCTGTATCTATTTCTCCATAATCGCTGCTTGCGAAGAGCCCTTTTAACACATGGTGTATGCCATGCTGGTGCAACTTAAACCCATTCCAGTTACATTTGTTATAAAGACTAACCTACCTTATGGCTTTAACAGTACTCCTAACATTAACATTGACATAAGTTACAATGTGATGGTCACTAATTCCCTCAGAAACCGTAACATTAGATATCATAAGGGGAAGGTTAATTATAGCATCAAGGACACTACTGATCCTAGTTGGTTGCGTAACTATCTGTTCCATGGAGTAAATATCCAAACATTCCAACAATGAAACAGCTAAAGCAAGATCATTCCCACCTGTAATTGAGCAAAGTTCCCAGTTTATGTTTGGGAAGTTAATATCACCTCCTAAAATTATAGCTGGGTTATTGTGTGCATGAAGGGCATCAAGACATGAGCAAAAGGCAACTATACCACTAATTGAAGATCCTGGTGGGTGATAGAAACAAATTAAAAATACCCTTTTCCCATTGAGCAGCTCTACACTGCAGCAAACTATTTCACACCCAGTCTCAAATGCCTGTTCCCTTTGGCTGTTAAGGAAATTTGAAACTGCTATAAAAACACCACCAGTATGCCCCACTCTGTCCCTATGATATATTACAAAGTTAGATAGAAACCTCTCCATTGCTAACATTGTCATCCAGCCATGACTCAGTTCCAAGTATTATTTGACAGTCTGATTCTTCAATGGCCGCAAAAAAGTTAGGTACCTTTCTCCACAAACTTCTGCAATTTACAACCATGATTTTTGTATTTTTATTTATAACTGACCCATGTAAAAAATTTCCTTTCACTGCAGCATCTCTAGCTAGCATCTGAGCTAGGATTCTGCAGGACCCTGTCATCCTCTCAGCATTAATTCCTGAAAAAACATTAACATAATTCATAGCAATAATCCCCCTTTCCCCAATCCCACCCACAGGCCCAACACTACACTAAAAAAATTACCAACAAATTCTCCTATCTTTTTACCAACTACTTCTCCTGCATGAGTGTTAAAATGCACCCTATCATAACTCCATCACCCCTGAAACCTATCATAGTTGCTCTCCACTCAATTACCTGAACCCCCACCCAACTACAAGCCTCTACTAATCTATCAGTAACCCACCATGCCCTGCAGAAGACTAAGTTGCCTCTATACACCCTCTATGGGATTGCACTAACACACACCTTAACCCCCACCCTACAGCTAACTGTATGCTGAGCTAAGCTAACTAACTTATCTAAAACTTCTGAGCCACTCTGTCTACATACATCATTAGCACCTACATTAGTACGTTAAATAGGTTCTGCATGCAAAAAATGTCAAATGACGTAAATTTACACTACTGATTAAGGCAAGTGGTTTTAGGGCAAATGGCTTTAGGGCAAGTGTCCCACACCCAAATTTAGGTATAGTATAGACACATTTTTATCAATTTAACATACAACTAATTTACAGAAACAAATATTAATATGAAACAAATTATATAAATTTTCCAATTTTGTCAATATGTATTTTGGTAAAGTGGGTTTTGGTACAAAGTGATTTTGGTTTGGTAAAGGGTTACAAAGTGATTTTTTTTACAAAAGTTCCTTTTGTAATAAACAGCATAAATTTAAAAAAAAACTTAAATTTTCTTATTTTGGTTCACTAAGGGCAGTTTTCTCTCTTGGGTACACAGTTTACAGGCAAGGGGTTTTAGGGCAAATGCCCCTTTAGAGCAACCATCCTTTTAGGGCAAACATCCCTTTAGGGCAAGCATACTTTTAGGACAAAAATATTAGGGCAATTGGCATTAGCACAAATGGCTGTTGGACAAATGTCTATCCCCGTATAAATTTTATACGTTTAGCTTTTACTTGTATGATTCATTTTTCATTGATCAAAAACATTTTTAATAAAGTATGTTATTTAATATATACATACATGCAGTTGTCTTCCATTTATTTATATTTTTCTCAATGATATTTTTTGTCTATACATTATGTTTGCAGATGATGCTGTTGTTTACAGGAGGATTAGGGATAATGAGGATAGTGAAGTCCTCCAAAGAGATCTAGACAGTGTTGAAGAGTGATGCTCTGAGTGGCATTTACAACTGAATAGGAGTAAATGTAATGTTATGCGAGTTTCTCGAAAGCGAGAATCTTGCATGGCAGATTACACAATGGGAGATGTTCAGCTAACCCATGTTGATACCATCAAATATCTTGGCTTAACCTTGTCCAAGGACATGCTTTGGAAAGATCATATAACCAAAGCAGTTGCCAAAACTAATCAAAGGCTGCGGTTTGTCCAACGCACCCTTAAACATTGTAAAGAAAATGTAAAGGTCTGTTACTTTACCCTAGTTAGACCTATCTTAGAATATTGTTCCCCAATTTGGAACCCATTTAGAAATAATCTAAAACAAGAAATAGAAATGGTGCAGCGTAGGGCTGCAAGATTTGTAAAGAGACGGTATGCGTATACTGACAACGTATCGTCTATGCTCCAAGAGCTAGAATGGGAATCGTTAGCAGCCCGAAAAAATGAGCAAAGCCTCGCTCTTCTGGGACGTTTGCTGTCTTGTGATAACATTACCATGCTTAATGGTTCACTAACTAGAAATCCTCGTAAAGGTAGATTTGGGCATTCAAAAACTTTCAAAAAATTAATGGCTAGGACTGATGCATATTTTCGGTCTTTTCTTCCTAATGTTATTAGACTATGGAATTCTCTTCCTGTGAATAGTTCTTTGTTAGGACTATTTCAATTTCATGATGATGTCTTATATTTAAATAATGACAATCAGTCGTGATTGGGAGCAATCCCCCTGCCACATGGTTTTCGAGCTGATTGCAGGTGTATTTAATTGAATTGAATTGATCCACTATGTTATAGAGAAAGATCGGCCTTGACGTCACTTTAGCTTTTAAGCTCCGCCCACTCGTGAAATTATTTGGAACAATATTCTAAAGAGATGTGACAACCTCTTTTCTCTACCAACCTGGAGTCACAGAATAGAGAATACATTCTCAACATAGAATAGAGAATATATTTTGTGCTGGAGTGGCACAGACATGAGAGACGACACAGAAGAAAATCATGTACGAGTTTCACGAGAAAGCATATGTATAGCAAGCAATTTTACCTTATATCCCCTATACCTTATACACACTTGAGTTCAAATTAAATGTGTTTAGGTGAATTATACGGAATCCAGTTAAGGACATGAACCAAATAAAAATTGACTATTATTATTTTAAATTGAAATACTAAATCAATATTTTGTCAATAGTTTATACGTTATATTTAAGAATTAACTCATTGAATTGGACATATAGTTTGTTTGCCCTTCACAGAGGGCTCTGTAGAACACGTTTATTATTTAAATGCATTTAAATTATCAGGTGTGTACTAGGTATTAGACCAGTGGTCTCAAATATAGGCAAGTGTGCCCAGCACTAAAATTTCGTTTGCCCTACCCATTTATAAGTGCCATCAATTTCTAATTGGTTTGTTACTGGGTCTGATGTCATAAAAGGGCGGAGCAAACGAAACTTTAGTGCTTAGCACACTTGCCTGTGTCTCAAATTGGGAACCCACGGGCCACTTGTGGCCCACAGCGATCTCCTTAGTGGCCCATGGACACTTAGAAAAATTAAAAAAAAAATTTAAACAAAAATTTGAAGACGGCAACAACAACCTCAGTGAATTCTACCAGTTTCTGAGCCTTCACAAATATTTTTTTTATCTGGCTGATCGGGTTCTGTCAATATTCCAAACGACATACACACGCCAACAGCTTTTCGCCATAATGAACCTTGTAAAAACCGTGGAGAAGAAAAGGCTCACAAATTCTCATTTAGTTTCATTGTTAAAAGTAGCGACTGCTCAAAGTTTTTCCCTAAAACAGTGACCATTTGGTTGATGAAAAAGGCAGAGCCCAGGTGTCAGGTCAAAAAATGTATAAATTTTTGATTTCCACTGTATTTAAAATAAATTACAATACATTATAAATAATTCACAGTATTCTAGACATTTTTCACTCCGCAACAATGTTTAAATTGTTTCCCATTTTGATGGGAGTCAAGAAACACAAATCTGAGCTGACGCAATTCAGACCCGAAACATTGTATGGCAAAATAATAGTAGCAAAATTAAACTAGAATTTATCACAGGCAATTGTGCCCAGCATTAGAATTTCTTTTGCTCCGCCCTTTTATGAACATCATCAATTTCTAATTGGTTTGTTACTTGGTTTGATGTCACATGTTCCGCCCTATTCAATTTCTATTTGGTTTGTTACTTGTTCTGACGTCTTATGCTGAGCACAATTGCTTGTGAAATTTGCTCCCGTCAATTACGACGGGTTACCCCACTAGTTTCATAATAAAATATAAATGTATAAAAATCCTTATCAAAAGCAATTCTTTTTATTCCTTACCGCCCATTTCTCCTCCTACAGTCATGGCGGTCGGTGAATTATTTTTCTCATGAGTGGATGACGTTGTGAGCGTTGACGTTGAAGATTTTGGCAATTTACTTTGAAACACGTTAGCATTAGGGTTTAAACCTTGACTTAAAGGAGTTATCTATAAAAAAAGTAAAACACAATTAAGAGGCTACGTCACTAAATTACTTCGAAAAATCTCCGCAAAGAGTGCTAGCATCGTTTTTCTATTGAGCCCATAGACCCAATATGTTAAAGAAAAAAATGTCAATTTTTAAAATCGATTAAAACGCTCGTAAAAATACGTAAAATAATTTTTAAAAAAAAAACAGAAAAAAATCAGCACGTGCGCTAATGTGTTGGCTTCACTGTGGTTTATGTGACACCCTGTATCTACATACGTGTGGAACACCACGTAGAAATTTCCTTCTTTCAGTATGGCACCCCTTAGTGCGCAGATGTCCAGACTTGGGTGGCCTGAATTCTTAGTGAATTCGAAGAACCAAGTAAAACCATGAGAAATTGGGAAAAGAGTCCCAAAAATGCCCTTCCTTAAAAGGTAATATTCTCAACCCAGGGCAATGATTGGCCCAGTTGGCTACTCATTGAGCCCTGAGGTGACAGTCGCCCCTCCCTAGAGACCAAACGAAAGTGCCGTGCCACTTATGTTTTAGGACAGTTCAGAGTAGAGACTCCGAGAGTTCAGTCCGAGTTTGTAATCGAAAATTATATCAGAGAATGTATATGCACAACAATGTAATGATAATAGAGATGTTGTAAGAAAGTAAAGAGAACTTTTTCTACCTCAAGTGTTGTGTGTGTTTGTGTAAGTTTAATTTCTATTCTCAAGTGGAATTATACAAAAAGAGGCCTTAGCCCACCACTCAGCCACCAACAGAGGCACTCAGAAGCAATCTGAGTCCCTCTGCTTGGGACCTTCAGGCATGGCTAAAACGAATACTAGTATCGTCGAAGTCGTCACGCATCTGTACATAAGATTCCCAGGTAGAGGTCTTTTCGTGGGCCTTTAAGACAGCTGGTTTCAAGAGACTGAAAGAGCGGGCTAACCCCTTCAACTTTCGGAATGTCGCGACTGGCTAAATCAGGGGCTGGTCCAGAGCCGGCACCACCACGTCAAAATGGTGGCGCCAAAGGGCCAGCCTCGTCACATTTAATTGTGTTTTTTTTAAATTATTTTTGGTATTTTTTACGAACATTTTTAATGGATGTTTTTTTTTTTGCTTTTTTGTCAGTGAACGCTTCTATTGGACGCCAATGAAGTTAAAACTAATTTTAGCGCAGTAACGGCGATTGTTGCAATTTCAGTGGTACCCGGATCACCAATATCACCTTGTGGCGACCCAGAGTGCCACATTGTTTTTTTTTATTATTATTTCATTTGCTTGATCTTATTAGTGAATAATATAGGATTCTTATATGAGGATTCATGATTGGGGAGATTCGAGAACCTTTTCGGTTTCGTCCCATCTCTAGTTTATATGATTTAACGGGCTTTGTGTCTTGAAGCATACAAAGTTTAAAAGGGCCAGGATAAAAGGATGAACCAATGAACAGGATGAATGGATGAACATCATAGGTCATCCTATAATCTGAAACATAATGCATACAGAAGTGGATGAACCCAGGGATGAACACTTAACATGGGCGCAGAACACACAAATCATGTTTTAAATCGAATTAAGTTTTCACATTCTGGGGGCTAGGCGCCCCAGACTCTCTGCAACAAACTCAATTTAACGTAATCCCACCTAATAATCGATGTATAAAAAGTATTGTGGTATTCGAGTTTGAGTTACCCCAAATGATCATCTGTTCATCCTTTTAATCCGTCCAGTTTAAAATATATTTATTGCAAATTAAAATTGTCACCGGTTCTTTTTCTAGGAACGGATTAAAAGGATAACCGATGAACTGGATGAACATTTGGGGTAACTCCGAAACTGAATGCTTATAGAATTGGATGAACACTACTTTTATATGCATTGTTATTAAGTGAGATTACGTTAAATTGAGTTTGTTGCAGCAGTTCTTGGGGGGGGGGGGGGCGCAGCCCCCATTAATGTAAAAAAAAATTAATTCTATTTAAAACATGATTTGTGTGTTCTGACCCCAAGTGTTCATCCCATG
>JAUPFP010000089.1:165000-355000 GCA_036925085.1 Brachycybe producta
TGAATTTTAAAATTTCAATTCTATTCTGGATATTCAGTAAAATGCAGCTAAAAAGTAAAATGACTTTCCATCCACGCGATCTGCTGTGAATCTTAGTGCATGATTTTCTGTTCAAAGTAAGCTGACCCCTTGGTTTGTGTCCATATTGTGATCAACTAACAGGAAGTTCATAAACCAAAAGTCGTGAAACCGGGAATTCGTTCTATGTTACAGATGTCATTTCCGGCAAACGGCCTAATTGGTTGTTTGTCATAAAGTTTACTTGAAAAGTGTTACATGCTAAAAACATGTAACATGTATTTTTTTTCTAATAATATTACATTTGACAGTGTTTATTTTTTAAATTGTAGGTCTTTTCAATTATGAAATAGGCCTATAACATAAAAAGAGACATATTTTACAATAAAATAACTTTAGTGGTTTTAGCATTAAGAGTGTGGTGGAAAAGAAGTACCTGTATGTTGTTTTTTTTTTAGAACGACCTTTTCAAAATTTATAAAAAGGAAACATCGTGAAGCCAATACATGAATGTATGTGCTAATTATTTTGTTATTGTTCTAAATTGTTTTTAACGAGTTTTTCAAATGTTTGTGGGACGGTTTTGGGGCCAATGGGATTTAACATGGGGTTAAAAAAACGAACGACTTTGAACCTTGTTTAAAAATAGAAGGACCTTTTCAAAAATTATATAAATCGAGCACGTGAAGAACAATACTTTTTATTGCATTTTGCGCTTTACTGTATTTTAATTGAGCGATTGTGAGGCGATTTCTTGCAGTTTTAGTAACACCATATAAGAACACTCATTTATCTCGTTGTCGTCTGCTCAAAACAAGATGGACGTGGATCTAGGCTCTTAAAGGGAACTAAATAAAAAGTCGCCCACCCCCCCCCCCCCCAAATTCATTAAAAAAACGCCCAACTTGTTCCACTGGTCCTGCTTATGAAAAATAGGACTAGAGACCAAAATACATTTGTTTTTAGTATTTAATACTTAATATTCACCTCACACAGAAAATAAGCCAATCAGCAGTAGAGCAGTGGGTTCCAATGAAAGTGAAAATGGTATAAATAAGCTGAATTTTGAACTTAACTTTCACTGGGATTTTGGCTTTTGCCATCACATCTAAAGGAAACCACTGAAGCTCTGCTAGGTTGGTATGCCTTAAATTGCGCATGATACTTAGTCATTCCTACACCAACCAAACCATAGAAAACCACTGTGTTTAGTTGTGCTACTTTCAGTGGCTGTAACAGTGAACAAACCTAGGTTATAAGCCTATGTGTCTGTTTACACAGTTAAAGTGATCTGTAGCATAATCGAACCGTGAAACCACTGTGTTCAGTTGTGTTGGAGAGTACTTGGAAAATCATTTACAATTGAAGGGTATATTAACATCAACATGGACATCTTAATGTAAGCTATGTAATGTTGGTGTTTTTCTTATTTTAATTTCCATATTTTTATACACTTTTTATTATGCATTATCAATTTGTTTTTATTTTGTATTATTATTATATTCATATCAGGGCTGGGGACCAAAAACAATGTAACAACATGATTCATTAAAAATATTTCAATTACACTAAATTGTGAAATCATTGTGAATAGATATAAATGGTCTCCATTGGCCAAAAATGAACCAACATTTACAAAGTTACTCCTTTCAATAAAGCCTTAGGTCACTCAAGGAGAAGTAACAAAAGTCTCTCAAAGTTGAACCTGTGCAACTAAATGAGACTGAGTCTGACACTAGTTAAACGGAAAGTTTTATCAAGTTGTATGTCATATAACACTATAAACAAGGGAGTTGCATGTCACATTGCACATTTTATTGCATTAAAAGTTGCTAGTGTAATACCGGCTTTAAAAAAGCTTCGTTGTACATATTTTGCAACTATATTTCAAACAGATTTCCAGTAAAAAATAAAAATAGGCCTACAGCATTGTACAAAGGCCTGTGAAGGACATACAAGATTTTTTTAACCCCCCCCCCCCTTCCGTGGGGGTTGTTGGTCCCCTATCGGGTACCTCCCCAGGTGACAGATAGGGGAATGCCCGCCAGTTATGGAGGGTACTGAGGGCATAAAATACTCAGGGCAGACCAAAACCAAACCACGCCATTGCCGGTCCCCCAGCCTGGGTGCAAAAGTGGAGGGTCGACGTCAGGTTGGCAGCCGGTTGTAAAGATTTGCCAAAACATATGATATTGGTTCTAAATAGTATTCCGAATATGGCTAGGGTGTCCCCCACATAAGCGATGCGCAGCTGCAATGCCCGGTGGCTGTGACAAATTGGCAAGGGCTACCCCACAGTGGACGGGTGGGGCTAAAGAAGTGAGTCCAGCATCAACAACAAGGAGGTCTTGGAAGTAGTGATAGAAGTGGAGGTACTAAACTTAAGTTTGGCACCTGGAATATAGGGAGTTTGACAGGGAAGCCTAGGGAGTTATCTAGTGTGCTAAAGGCTAGGAGGGTAAATGTTGCATGTCTGCAGGAGACAAGATGGAAAAGTGATAAATCCAGGGACATTGGGGATGGGTATAAATTAATTTATGCAAGTAGTGAGGAGGGTAGAAATGGAGTGGGAATTGTCCTAGACAAGGAACTCAGACATAGTGTGGTTGAGGTTAGGTGGGTAAATAGTAGGCTGTTAGTAGTAAAGGTAGTTTGGGGTGGCATTGTTATAAATGTAGTTAGTGCATATGGCCCCCAGGTTGGATTAGATACAGCCAGGAAGCTAGCATTCTGGGAACAGTTTGATGACCTGATATTGGGCCTGAGTAGGAAGGAACAGGTCATAATTGGTGGGGACTTTAATGGACATGTAGGTAGAGGTAGGAAAGGGTATGAAGAGGTACATGGTGGGTGGGGCTATAGAGAAAAAAATAAAGCAGGGCTGGAGGCAGCAGTGGTACATAAGTTAATTTTAGCAAACACACTATTCCAGAAGCGAGAGGAACATTTGATTACTTTTAAGAGCAGGGCAGGAGAATCCCAGATTGATCTCTTCATGATTCGGAGTGAGGATAGAAACGAGTGCAAGGATTGTAAAGTGATACCAAGTGAAAACTTAGCGGGACAACATAGGCTAGTAGTGTTAGACCTAAAACCTAGGGGTGCAAAACAGGTGGTCAGACCTAGAGGAGAGACTGCAATTAGGTGGTGGGCATTGCCAGACAAGGTGGAAGAGTTTAAGAAAATGGCAGGTAAGATAGCATGGGATTTAGATGGCACTGCAGGAGAGCTGTGGACAAGGGTAGCACAACAGATCCGTGATTGTGGAAACGAGGTACTAGAGACAGTACGAGTAGGGGGGTCTCGATTAGACAGAAAAACTTGGTTGTGGGATGAGGAGGTACAGATGGCAGTTAAAAAGAAGAAAGATGCTTTCAAGACTTGGTGGCACAATGGAAGCAGGGAGGCCCAGATAGAATACAAGCGTGCCAAGATAAGAGGCCAAACAGCAGGTAGCCTTAGCAAAGCATAAGAAATATGCGGACATGTATGCCAAGTTATGTACCAGAGCAGGAGAAATGGCAGTATATAGAATAGCTAGGTCTCGGGAGAGGAAAGGCAGTGATATTGAAAAGGTGGTGAGTGTCAAGGATAATGGGGGCAAAGTATTGTGGGGTAGGGAGCCAGTACGGAACAGGTGGGGGGAATATTTTAGTAAGCTTATGAATGAGGGGGTAGAGCATGAGCCTTTCACTGGAAGAAATAATGATAGAGAAGAAGTGGAGCAGGTTAGGGCTGAGGAAATTGTTCAGGCATTGCGAAAAATGAAGCTAGGGAAGGCTTTAGGGCCAGATGGGATAACAGTAGAGGTGTGAAAGGTCTTGAAAAATGTTGCCATTTCCTGGCTCACAAAGTTATTCAATAGATTGGCTATGGGGGATAGAATGCCAGGTGCATGGCGGGACAGCTGGTCAGGAATGTGGGAACTATAGAGGTATTAAATTGATGAGTCCATACGATGAAGCTTTGGGAGAGAGTAATTGAAGCTCAACTACGGGGTAAAACTGCAATTGGGGGAAGTCAGTTTGGGTTTATGCGAGGAAAATCCACAATGCACCCTATTTTTGCCGTAAGGCAAGTTATTGAGAAGTTTCGGGCTGCCAAGAAAGTTACACATGGTATTTATAGATCTAGAGAAAGCCTATGACAGAGTACTATGGAAGTTATTGTGGGAGGTCTTACAGAAGGGGGTGGGTGAGTTATATAGATATGGTGAGGGACATGTATAGGGATGCACGGACAAGCGCTAAGACTGCCTGGGAACCCCCAGACACCCTCTGACAGTTTTCATGTTAGGATTGGTGTGTACCAGGGCTCAGCACTTAGTCCATATCTATTTATTTTGGTCCTGGATGAGTTACTGGCAGGGGTGAGGCAGGAGGTCCCCTGGTGTATGCTGTTTGCAGATGACATAGTCTTAGTTGGTGAATCCAAAATGGAACTCGAGATAAGGTTAGAGGAGACTAGGAATGCCTTGGAATCAAAGGGGTTGAAAATAAGTAGGGCAAAAACAGAGTACATGAAATTTCAGTGGGATGGGAAAGAACAGTTGAATGAGGGGATTAGACTTGGGGACAGTTTAATGCAGCAGGTGCATGACTTCAAATATTTAGGATCTGTGCTGCAAGATGATGGGAGCTTAGACTTAGACATCACAAACCGGATAAAAGCAGGTTGGCATAGGTGGAGGCAGGCTAGTGGAGTTTTATGTGACAGGAAGTTACCTATAAAATTGAAGGGAAAGTTTTATAGGACAGTAGTCAGACCAGCTATGTTGTATGGGTCAGAATGTTGGGCAATCAAGAAGATACATGAGGATAGAATGCAGGTAGCTGAAATGTAAATGCTAAGGTTTATGAGTGGGGTGACCAGAAGGGATAGGATCAGAAATGATTTTATTAGGGGTAGTGTAGGGGTAACAAATATAGTAAAATAGATGCAGGAGCGGAGAAGATGGGCTGCTGAGGCAGGCAATGAACTTAGACCTGGGAATAAAACGGGGTAGAGGAAGACCCAAGCAAACCTGGGATGTGGTAGTAAAACGGGATATGGTGGCATGTGGGGTCACTGGGAGCTTGGTGCAAAATCGGAACGAGTGGAGAGTTAGAACCAGCAAGGCCGACCCTGCTGCTTGCAGGATAAGGTACAGGGAATGATGATGATGATGATGTTGACTTTAATCTCGACTTTTTTCCAGAAAAGTCGACATGTCGACTTTTAATCTCTTTTATTCGGCCATTCCTACATTAAGATTTCAAATGTTTCGATTTTCATTTTTGGTTACAATAAATGCGTCCATTTCTATAGGTGTTTTTTTTACTAGCTTTCAGCAAACTAAAACACAAAATTTTCTTTGCAAACTGTTTACAAATTTATGGAGCCCTGTAAAGGCCATACATTGAAAATAATTTTCATTACAGTTGAGACTTTTCTGTCATTGTCAATAAATGTCAATTGACAGAACAAAAGTGTCAAATGACAGAACAAAAGTGTCAAATGACAGAACAAAAGTGTCAAATGACAGAACAAAAGTGTCAATTGACAGAACAAAAGTGTCAATTGACAGAACAAAAGTGTCAATTGACAGAACAAAAGTGTCAATTGACAGAACAAAAGTGTCAATTGACAGAACAAAAGTGTCAATTGACAGAACAAAAGTGTCAATTGACAGAACAAAAGTGTCAATTGACAGAACAAAAGTGTCAATTGACAGAACAAAAGTGTCGATGACAGAAAAAGTGTCGATGACAGAAAAAAGTGTCAATTGGCAGGAAAAAGTTTCAATGACAGAAAAAAGTGTCAATGACAGAAAAAAGTGTCAATGACAGAAAAGTGTCAATGACAGAAAAGTGTCAATGACAGAAAAGTGTCAATGACAGAAAGTGTGAATTGACAGAAAGTGTGAATTGACAGAAAGTGTCCATTGGCAGAAAAAGTGTCCATTGACAGAAAAAGTGTCAATTGGCAGGAAAAAGTGTCAATTGGCAGGAAAAAGTGTCAATTGGCAGGAAAAAGTGTCAATTGGCAGGAAAAAGTGTCAATGACAGAAAAAGTGTGCAATGACAGAAAAAAGTGTCAATGACAGAAAAGTGTCAATGACAGAAAAGTGTCAATGACAGAAAAGTGTCAATGACAGAAAGTGTGAATTGACAGAAAGTGTCCATTGGCAGAAAAAGTGTCCATTGACAGAAAAAGTGTCAATTGGCAGGAAAAAGTGCCAATTGGCAGGAAAAAGTGTCAATTGGCAGGAAAAAGTGTCAATTGGCAGGAAAAAGTGTCAATGACAGAAAAAGTGTGCAATGACAGAAAAAAGTGTCAATGACATAAAAGTGTCAATGACAGAAAGTGTCCATTGGCAGAAAAAGTGTCAATGACAGAACAATAGTGTCAATTGACAGAAAAAGTGTCAATTGGCAGGAAAAAGTGTCAATTGGCAGAAAAGTGTCCATTGGCAGAAAAGTGTCCATTGACAAAAAAGTGTCCATTGGCAGAAAAAAGTGTCCATTGGCAGAAAGTGTCAATTGGCAGGAAAAAGTGTCAATTGGCAGGAAAAAGTGTCAATTGGCAGGAAAAAGTGTAAATTGGCAGGAAAAAGAGGCAATTGACAGAAAAGTGTCAATTGACAGAAAAAAAGTGTCAACTGTAATGAAAATTATTTCCACAGAATGGCCTTTATAGCGCTCCGCACAAATCCGTAGTTGTAATTGTAAATTTGTTTGTAAATTCTTTGGAAACTGTTTGCAAGCAGTTTTGAAACTTGTTTGCAAACCGTTTGTAAACAATTTGCAATTTGCAAAATGGGGTTTGTAAAGAAAAATCAAAAGGAAAATAAGTGAATATGAACAGACATTGGACAACAGGATTATGCAACAAACAGACAGAATGGGTCAAGTCAGGTGATTTGTAATTTTGAGTTCCGGTGGATATAAAAATGTTACCATCCTGTAAATACTTATGAAACAAGTGTCATTTTGAAGGTATAGATAGAGGCTGAATTTTGACATTGAAGAATCAGCTTGGCTGCCAAATGACCATGAATGAATGAAACTGTTATTAACAAACACAAATGCAACGAATGTCTCAATATTTAAACAATTCAAGTATACATTTTATGGCGCTTTTGTGTGTTGCATTCAATGTAATGATACGGCAAATTCAACGACATATCAAAAGCAAAGAAATCACAGGCTATATTAACTAACCTTGAATATGTCAAGTGTTGCATATTGCATGAACTACCCCCACTACTCTAGTTTATAAAACCTTAGACTATTACCTTCCTGAACTAGCAACTTCCTATCTTCTCCATGTTAAGGCATTGCATGACACAGACAATTAGAAATCGGGACGAACAGAAGTTGGCTCTACCCAACCAAAGAGGAGTACGCTCACTCATGTGTCGTATTTCTGAGACTCGAGTGTGACGACCTGGTCTGCACCAACCATGAAAATGGCAGTCAAGATGAAATCCTGGTGCTAGTCTGCTTATTACTATGGAAAGCAATAGCAGACCCACTACGTTGTTTCCAGTCTCAACTTCTCCCGTGGTAACCTAAAAGTTGCTAAGGAGCGAGGTTGTTTATTTCACAGGTGTTCCTATGGGGTGTCATGAGGTAATAATGTCACCCAACTTGGGTATGAAGGCCCATTCCTGGGCTGTTTTGAGGAAAGTCTGACCTGAAAACTCATCGTAGCCTGAGGCTCTGCTTTAGCTCAGTTTTGTTATTGTGCCACATTAGCATTTGTAAATTTAGTACATGTTTCCCTGCAGACCAAACCTTGGTCTGCAGTTCTTGTAAATAGAGTAAGTTTCTTTCAGACTTTGAATAAACTCTTATTGAAATCTATACCAAAAGTCTCTGGGTCAGTACTTTGTGGTTTTGCATGTGGGCTCGCTTATCGCGCATTTTGCAGTTATAACCTTTGGGACGATTTTGAACTGGTCCCTGTGTATTCGGGTCACCGGACTTTTTGCCTTGTTTTGCCATCATTTGATCGGCGATATTCAGCATGGGACTCCTCGCGTACATCAAACCGTCTTGTAGAGAAGTTCACCGTAGGACACCACGCAATGTAGTATGAGTTCACCTCCCTGTAGGAGTCGATTGCTAAACAGAGAAAACGTTTGTCCGACTAGTTCGGGTCGTGACATTATTCCCACAGGACTGCTCAGGTGTTTGGACTCCCACTTCCTTACGAGGCTCCCAGGCCTGAGCTGAACCTTGGGTGCACCTGGTAGATCAGCCCTTTAGACTGACTTACCCCTTAACCAGTCTAATTCCAACAGGTCAGGCGCATAATGGTTCACTTCTTAAGATGGGCCACCATGGTTTGGTATGTGGCATCTGGCTCTGAAACACAAACCTGGTGGTTTCTGGGTCTGCAGACCTTAGCAAAGGCACACCGACATCTTGCAGGATCCTCATGTACCACAAAACCACCCAAGAAAAGCCCCTTCATTAGTTGCAACTCTTCAGTCTACAAATAAGTTTGGCGATAGCCTTCTTCCTCCTGGTGACTGATGCAGTCCATCCATTCCATCTACATGTACCTCCAAAAGAACATGTGGACCAAGTAGTATGGCCTCTGGCGCAGTTTCATTAGTGGCATGGAAAGATGAGCCTGGTCCACAAAACTGAAGCACTCCATCATGGCAGCCTTCAGTTCTGCCTAAGCCATGTCGGGATGTAGGGTTGCCTACTGAGCACTGTACATTTCAGCTGGTCCATCTAGTAGGCTAGTCAAATAGCTACACATGGCCTTGTGTGCCCACTTCTAGGCCCGAGCCATTTCCTTTGAACCTCGTACCGAGGAAAAGCATGTACTGGTTTGTACAACCCTAATGCCTGGAGGTTCAATGGCAGCACCGGGCCTTAGCACTACGGATGCACCTGCCACCTTAGTGCAGCCCTATGTCTTAGTTCTGGCTCATATTCCGACTCCGCCAGTGCATTAATCTGCATCCTTGGTAGTGAAACATGCAGGTTCAAAAAGTGACCCCTATTTGCTCTTGCCTTTAAAAAGAGCAAAAAGAGCGGCTCCAATATATCTCAGAGCATTTGTTCTCTATGGAATGGAAACAGATCCAATGCTGTTCCCATCCATACGGACTCCTTTTATTCTCAGAACAGGCTATTTGGACAGCACAGCACCATTAGATCTATATGTAGGCCTTGGCTTGGACAAAACATAAAATTTCAAAATCTCTGCAAAAGACTTATCTACAGAGCAGGTCAACAGTCAATGTCAACTGCAATTCAAAAAGCCTTACATTAGAATTTAAATTTTCCCTACCAATGGGGCATTTGCACTTTTACTTTATACAGGGTGGGTGACGGAAAAGTAGCCCGCTCCACTGTACCACATGAAAGCTTTCATTGTTGAGCTCCATTTTACTCGAAAAGTGCATTAAAATAAACGGGGGGGGGGGGGGGGGAGAGGGCAATGGACCTTATGTCCAAGAAGCGCCTCTAGTGGCAGTAGAGGAAAAGATGGCCCCCTAAGAAGTTAGCAGACGAAACTTTAACATAGAACTCTATGGAAAAATCGCTGCATCGGTAAGTTGTTTTGCCGTTTTCTTGTAAATTACACGCCCAATTTTCATAAATTTTTGAAAAGATAAAGACAAAAGTACATAGTTTCACATCCATGCATTAGTTTTTTAATATTAATCACTGTTTTGTTGTTTTCGATATTTTGTTCTGAACGTTGCTGTAAAAACCCAAAACTTTTAACACGGAAGCTATGGAGATTTCGATAAGTCGGTAAGTTCTTTTGCTTATTTATTGCAAATTACTTGAACAATAATCGTGAAATTTTAAATTAGAGATATCTGTAATTCAATTTGAGATATCCAAAATTGAATTAGAGATATCAAAAACTCTGGTTAAATTTTTGATATCTCGAATGCAATTACAGACATCACAAATTCAACTAATTATTGATATCTCAAATTCAGTTAGAGATATCAAAAATAGAACTGAGCTTTTTGATATCTCTAATTCAACTCTGGATATCTCAAATTGAATTACAGATATCTCTAATTCAATTAAAGATATCGCTAATACAATTAGAGATATCTCTAATACAATTGACATAACGTTGTTATATTTTCAAAGATACAAAATCCTGCTGTAAATTGCCATTCATCGGCAGGTGGCAATGAAATCGAGTATGTAGCTGCTAACATACATTACTAGATGGCGCCACACACTGATATCTGTATTTGAATTGTAGATATCTGTAATTGAATTGTAGATATCTGTAATTGAACTGTAGATATCTGCAATTCAATTAGAGATATGTGTAATTCTCTAAAATTGTGGATATGCGTGGCATTGAGAAAAAAAGTGAATAAAAAATAAAACGGCTTGCCATAGTATCATACAGCCGCTGGTTGCTGCTGGCTGGGTGTAGTGCTCTAGCAGCATAGTCTGAACTGCTACTAGCAGCTGCTTTCTCCAGCGGGCTAGTGATTTTAACAGCGGCTGGTGAAGTTGGACATGTCCAACATTAGCAGCTACCAGCTGGTCATGTGACTCCCTTCCTGCTGCTGCCATCTAGTGAGAACTTTTTGTTGCTAGTAGTGGCACTAGTGGTAGTTGAAACTCTACTGTTTGGGTTGGTTGTTGTTAGAGTTTGTGTTTTTGCAAGACGGTGATTGGATGACTTGCACTGCTAATACCAGCAGTGACTGGACAAGTGTGAACCCAAAGCAGCTGCTGCTTGCTGTTGCTGCTAATAGCCAGCAGCAACCAGCGGCTTGTAAACCAGCCTAGTGTGACTGCGCCTTAAGTGTAAACGATTAGCATCACTAGACTTGGAGCGCTCGACTTCGAGTTATCTTTATGCTGATAGTCTTTAGGTTAGGTTGTTAGGTTACACAATAGATGGCGCTGCAAAATGTATGAAGTAAAGCTGTACCGATCACTTTTTTTACCGAGCCAATACCGAACCGATCACATAAATAACACTGGCCAACAATTTTTCACTTTTTTTCTGCTGACTAAGATCTGACACTTGTGTTTAAGTAATTTTGGAGTGCTGATTTCAAAAATAAAATCAGTTTTTACGTAGCACGTCCCGTTTTTGTTCTATGGCATGTTTTATTTTTCAGGTTTTTGTTCATCAACTGTTGTAATTGTAACTTAGGCAATGGCTGCTGCTAGAAGAAAGTGTTTGAATAGTCTAGATACACTAGTAGGGTAACCCATCATAAATGATGGGAGCAAACTTCACAGGCAATTGTGCGCATGCGCATCGTTTTTTTTTTTTACTCCTTTCATTTCAATTTCAGTCACCCCTCCCACTTTTCTCTCTCTCTCCCCTTCTACACTTTCCAACCTGTTCCCCTCACCCCCTCCCACTTTTGTCTCTCTCTCCCTTTCTACACTTTCCAAAGGAAAAGTTCAACATATAGTTGACCTTGAGAAAAAAAAAACGGTTCATTTATTCAAATTTATATAAATTCCGACGTGCTTCAATGGTTTTGTACAGTTACTCCACACACACACACACAGACCTGGGATATTATATATATAAAATTTTGTTATGTATGTGGAAGCTTCATTGTACCCAGTCAAAGGATGAGTTTTAGCAATTTTGTGAAGAAGGTGCAGGTGGCTTACTTTCAAGTGAGACTTGGAGTCCAGGACAAGTCTTGGACTACACGTAAAGTGTGCAATCCCTGAGTTGAAGCATGTGCTGCAACATGAGAATAAAGGTTCATTTTCTCAACAGTCACCTTAATACATTTCCTGAAAATCTAGGTTATATAAGTGATGAGCAAGGCAAAAGGTTCCATTATGATATAAAAGCTATGGAGGAGCGATACCAAGGAAGGTGGGATACCCACATGATGGCAGACTACTGGTGGAGTGTTAAAAAACTGAATTTAAACACTCCAAAAAGGGCCTACATACAAGAACTTATCCATGATGGAAGAATGTGCCATCACCACGAAAAACATTGTAATCGTGTACTTTTATATGGAGATTGATCCAAATGGAGGTATGGCATAGTGTAAAAACTTGACGTGATGGGCAAAAACCAATGTGATATCTGAGTTCAGAACCCCAAAATTAGTCAGAAACAAGTCTCGGATATAAGTCAGCAAAAATAGTGTTGACCAGTGTAATTGGCATGCCGATCGATTTAACAGAGCCGATCATGCCGATTTTCACTACCGATTTTGACTGCTTGCATCGGCCAAGAGAAAAGCGGTTTGCACAAGAACGTATGGAAAAAGTTAAATTTTAACCAAGACAACTATTTCCTTTTAAAGATGAATTGTTGATACAGATGGTAATAAATTGATTGGCCCTCCACGGCTGCTGTTTTATCGGAAAGCAGACCTAAGGGTTGAGTGTGGAAATCGTTTAACATTTGTTCGCCTATGCGATTTTTGCCGATTAGCAGTAAATCGACAAAAATCGGTTCGGCAAAATCGACTCTGTGCAGCCTTGCTATGAAGACGACTCCAAACCACCTAATGCTTGCAGATCGAACTCGTGAACTCGTGTTTTGTGGGATTGACAATTTTATATTAATTTTGTTTTTTTGTGTATGTGCTTGACAATGCTTAATGCTACATGTGCACTTTTATGTCCCTCTGCCATAGGCCTATTTGGCTGCTAGCAGAGTACTAATTGTAATTGTAAAAAGAGTACGTTTTTAAAGTGTAAACGCCAGTGGCGTAGCGAGGGTGGGGCGGTCCGCCCTGGAAGGAACTTTTTGGGGGGCGGCACCACCAAAAACTAAAGTGTTTTTTCCCTTGTCGGGATTGTAGAAGGGTCTCTCCTAAAACGCAGAAAATAAAAATAAACCGGAACCCTAGAAGAAATTAGGACATTTTTGTCGCTCTCGCTGTGCTCGCAGAATGTATTTTTTGCAATCCAGCACTATTTTTTAACTCTAGAAGAATGATAATTGATCTTTAATAAGTAATTAGTACTAATTACTATCCAGAACTGGTTTATTTAATAATGTCATAATTAATATAAAAGTCTGTAAACCATTTTAATCACCGGTTATCGATAATATTGATTAGCCCCTCACAGACCAGAATCCTCGTTGCGCCACTGATGTGTAGTGTTGTTTTTCGTTAGGGAGGGGGCGGCAAAATCAAGGATCGCCCAGAGCGGTACAAACACTAGCAACGCTACTGGCAAACGCCCCTCAAACTCTGATTATTCTGATTTTTCAGGGGCAAAAATTAAGACCGGCAATTAGAAATCGGGACAAACAGAAGTTGCCGCCGCCCTTTTTATCACGAACGCAACTTCTAATTGGTTGGTTATGTAGTCTGAAGTCACATGCTCCGCCCCTTTTCAACGTCGAACCACACAACAAACCAATTAGAAGTTGGCGGTCGTCATAAAAAGGGCGGAGCCAACTTCTGCTCGTCCCGATTTCTAATTGCCTGTAAATTAAGAGCCTAGATAAATGTAATTCAAAATTTCTCCGAATGTAGGCGCTGCGATCGTTTTTTTATATATATATATTTAAAAATGGTTTTTTAATGTTTTCTCTCCAGTTTGGAAAAGTCACACAAAGGAAACATCATGAAGCCAATAGATTAATGCACGGGCTATTTTTTTTAAGTTCTAATGATGTTGTCATCATTGCTCATAGCACTTGAAACCTTTTTTAAAGAGTTTGAAAACACGCTGATGTGATTCACAGTTTTCTGAAACGACGACGACCTTCACTAACAGACATACCCTTTTGAAATGAAACTTATCAACATTGAAAGAGAATCTTTGAATTCATTTCGAAATGAATTTCTCCGTAGGCCTATTTTATTTTACTCAATGTCATTGCATTTCATTTCAAAATGAAAACCTGAGCAATGATTAAGACAGGGAATCTGAGCTTAGGACATTTGCAATTGATATCGGGGCACATGAAGTAACACTGACGACAACGGCAGACACAGTTTTGTCTGCCACACACTCACATTTTTTGAAGTTTTTAACTAGACATTAAAGATAAGCTCAAATCTATTTGTTTCGTTCTCTCTATCTTTTCCTCTGATTAAATTTTTTCAGTGACATGAACACTGAAATGAGCAACTGTAGAGCTGTAAGCGGAGTGAAGAGACACTTGAATAAGTTTTTTACGAACCAAATTTAAAGCAGGGCGCGATATTATCTAATTTTTGGTCTTTAAAAAGTTCATTTTGAAAGATATCAACATGAAAATTAATCTTAAGAGTGACTGAGCTACCCGTCTAGTTTTGAAAACATTTTCTAGTTTCGAAAATCTGCAAAAGAAGCATTATAACCATCTTTCCAGTTATCCGTTTCTCGTCTTAAGATGGCTGAATAGATAATTAGTTTTTTATCCTCCATTCCACCCCGGATGGCGCCACTGCCGTGGCTAAAACGCTTAAGCCTCGTTTCCACAGCGATAGTTCTATCGTGAGAGTAGCTGTCATAAAAGTTGCGATAGTTCACTCTCACGATAGCAGCTGTCTACACGTCTTGAACTAACGTGACAGAACGTCATGACAGTGATGACGTCTACATCATAGATATCATTGAGTCAAAAACAGTGTTGCCTCTCTCTCCCTCCATCAGAAGATTCAGAAGCCAAATTTCCCTACAAAGTGGATATTTCCCTACAAGTGGTCACACAACAACTATTACTATCATGACAACTATCTAATCAAACGAGATAGTTTTATCGCGACAGTGCGATAGTGACTATCATCTGGTTTTCACGATAATAGTTCTTGCGATAGTTGCTGTCATGACAGCAACTATCGTAACAACTATAATCGTGAAAACGGGGCTTTAGACCAGAGCGAGGTGAGAGCCGTTTTCCAAATGAAATCGGTGGCGGGATCATCGAGTATAGACACCTCGCCAGTCAAAAAACAGACGCACCAAAAAAACCAATGGCGTTCGGTGCAGCTTGTTGTACTTGCACTAAATAGTGTTGTACAAATTAAAAATATAAATATCGTATCATGCTTATATCGACATTGCCATATCGAAAATCTAACCATGATTTTTTTTTTCTTTCTAACCCATTGTTATCGGCACCGGGTTCTCCACCAAGGAAGAAAAAACGTCAAATTGTTTTCATTGTCTTCATGGCAATTATCTTAAAAAATAAACATTCGGATCGCACAATCGAAGAGGTCAAAACAAAATAAATATCTATTCAGCCACCTTAAGCAAATTTAAATGTACGGAAAACCATATACCATGTTACTGCAGCTCTCTCGTGCTATCCTACTTTTCGTGTTAAACGGTTTCCTCTGTATATCCGTAGACCATTAGACTCTGGGACTGGCAACTCGTAATGTGTTGAATGGCGGCAGATGTTTTTGGCCTAGGCGGTAAAAACTACAAAAGCGCATCATCAACTAAGCTTTTTGCCTTAGAAGAAATGTCCACTTTTGTCTTGAATGTTAGTAAAACGTTTTCCCGTTATACTGGATCTCCTGATGCTGCTGTCACCGCTACCTCCAAGCATTGGATTTAAGAGGTTACATCGCAAACTTACTTCAAAAAATCTCCGCAAAGAGCGCTAGCATCGTTTTTCTATCGAACCCTTAGACGCAATGTTAAAGAAAAAATGTTAATTTTTAAAATACACAGTCGCAGCAATATGTTTATTTTTCATATTTAAAGTTGTTCAATATTAAGTTTTCAAAGTGCACTTTTAATATATGCTGATTGAGTGAAAAAATTACAAAAAATTGGTAAGCGTGGTTATATTTTTATTAAAAACGCCCATTAAAATAATGTAAAAATATATGTAAAAATAATTTTAAAAAACCAGAAAAAAAATCAGCACGTGCGCCAATGTGTTGGTTACAGTGTGGTTTAATTGTTTTTTTTTTTAAATTATTTTTACAAATTTTATGATCCTCTTTAATAGACTTTTTTTCTTATTTGGGCGTACTCAATGGAGTTTAACATAAAAGTTAGAAATTCGCGATTTTGAAATAGTTTTTAAAAATCTAACCGCACTTACCAATTTTTTGTCATTCTATCACTCGATCAGCATATATTTCAGGTGCACATTGCACTTTGGAAAACTTAATATTGGACAACTATAAATATAAAAAATAAACATATTGCCACGACTGCGTATTTTAAAAATTAACATTTTTTCTTTATCAATTGGGTCTATGGACGCAATAGAAAAACGATGCTAGCGCTCTTTGTGGGTATTTTTCGAAGTTATTTTGTAATGTAGCCTCTCAGTGAGTTGCTAGTCCCGGCGAGTAATAGTCTACGGTATACATATATCATCATGAAAATTAACAATGTATTGAAAAATAATTTTCTTTTGTATTCAAGCAGTAAATAAATCTTGACAACTTTTTAAATGTTGCCTCAAAAAAAAGTATTCATTTATTTCGTTCATTTTACCTTAGACTATTACTCTGCTGGACTGGCAACTCCCTATCTTCTACATGTTAAAGCGTTAAATGCATGTTCATAGGCAAAATAAATAAGGCAAAAGTGACGCCAGCTCTGTCTGGTGGCAATATTTAAAAAAAAAATCGTAGGCCAGCGTGGTTTTTTTTTTGCAAAGGGGAAGACATTGGGTTTGAATCATGTACTGTACGGCAAGTTATTTTAGTTTTTCAGGTTTTACTGGATTTTCCAATTTTAATTCTATTCTAGGAATCCAGTAAAATGCGGATAAAAAAGTAAAATGAATTTCCATATGTGATATTCTGCTGTGAATTTGTGTAAATCTTAGTGAATCTCGTACATGATTTTTTTTAATGTTGGCCCAGTTGTCCGTTCGTCTCCTAAGCAAAGAATGGTTGGAAAACGTTGTTGTTACCGTGTTTGTGACTCGCGTTTTCCTGATAATAGACCACAACCAAAACAGGTAACACTTTACAGACACTTTTTGACAGAACACAGCTGTAGTTCTTCATCGGCCATACTTTTTATAATAATATATATAAAAAATCCACCCTATATAACTACAAAATGAACTCTTCTGAAGTTTGACTTTTGATATTCATGTTCATATACCATAGTCCCGCTAGAGGCGCCACTTCAAAACCGACGTCACGACGATTCAAAACTGTCCAACACAAAATTTCGGGAGTTGCCAGTCCAGTAAAGTAATAGTCTAAGATTTTACCTTTGAAGCAAAGAAAGAAAGAATTTTACCAGAATGTCCAGTTCCAATTGAGCTGTCCCAGCAGTGCCCTGATCTGTGGTCATGAGAGGCTGTGAACGGATTGAACCAAAAAGATGGATTTCTAGAGTAAAAAACATAAAACAAAACATTCAATCAGTAACTTGTATTACAATTTATTCAACAAGTTGAAAACATAATATTATCTAAACAATAGAAATCGGATTTGTATTCCAATGAAATCGATTTGAACCACTGAGGTTTTATGACGTCATCGTGGTATAAAACGGATGAGAAGGACTTTATCTTTCACACTTAAAAAGTCCAAATATGCAAACAGATGGACGACGGAATAAGCCGCTTTTCATTGAATCTTTTGCATGACTTTCGCTGTTTAGCACTGGATACGTTGTTCCTTATGTAACCACCAACATTTATAGCATTGTTAACAGTACAAAACAAGAGCTACAAGACGAAAAATGGGGCACAATTAAGAGATACACACCAGGCGGGAAGGGGGGGGGGCATCCCATCAAACCGTTCCTGCTACTTGTTTACTTACGTTTCGACTCCCGGTCAAACGCAGAATCTCACGATTCACACATATACCCAACTAGAATTTAACGTTTCACTATTTCAGTTAGTACATTAAACCATTAATCGACACTATTATAAATGACAAACAACGACAATTACGCGAAAAAAACAATACAAAACAACAATGTTCAGTAAAATCCAAACTCATAGAACATAGACTCCTTGGAAATACTTCTCATTTCTCAATTCTCATACAGTCGGGTAGTTAGCGGCTTAGCGCGCATTTCGGCTAAAACTATTACGTCGACCGCCGCGACCTAAACTTCCTCTTACATTCAAGTTGGTTCTTCTTTTTAAATTTAACTTTTAAACAAACAGAACAGTTCAATTTTTACAATAAAAAATTATCACTGTAAATCGCAGAAAAGATGATAATAATGCTTTTTTTCTGTTTTCAATAACTGTAAAAATAATAGCCGCCATCAATAACACGGCGGCGGCTAAACAAGCACTTAGCCTTCTTTTCTGAAGGTTTGTAGTAAGGTTTATAGAGTAAAACACCCTATAATCATGGGTTTGTAGAGTATATAAGGTGTGCTCATATCGCTAGGAAGCCCCGCCCCAAAGACAGGTGATGCCATATTGAAACGTCACAAGAATAAGAATTTTTTTCTTCTATTTGTTCACACACTGAAAACAACGGTTTTGTTTTTGACTTGCATTACATTTCTTACTTTTTTTCTATAGATATGTGATGAGTCGATGACCCTGTCATTTTCTCTTGGTAACAGTGCCTGTGACGTCACACTCTGGCGTCATTGTCTCTGTTCTCTCCTCTCCTTAGCCTCTTGTTAGTTCTTGGAAATAGAAATGAATGTTCCTACGTGATGTTGCTATGGCAACGAAAGCCATATATAGTCTGCTTGAGGGTTAAACAGGTTTTATAGAAGCATGATCATGTTCTTCGGAGGCGGTTCTTTTTACCGCCAATTAAAATTGAACACTTCGAACTTTAATTATTTTCTTTCCAATTAAAGTTCTCTTTTCATTTCTAACTCTTTTGTATTTTCGAATATTTTATTAATATTGCATAACACAACATTGGAACATTAAACCTGTGTAAGAACTGCCCCTTCATTATCTTGTATCGTTGTCCAAATTGTCGTCTGCTATGGGGAAGCAGACGATTTGCAGACAGCTTTTACTTCCAATATCAGCTAAAGTGTCGTCTGCTAGAGAAGAGCGGACAACGTTGCAGATGATTCGTACTTATATAACCTCAGGCAGACCCCTTACCAAGACTACCCCTACACTACGAGGTAGTCCTCTAGTTTCTCTAGGGCAGTGCTCCCCAACCTTTTTATCGCCGCGGACTGGTCAATGTTTGATAATTTTACTGCGGCCCGCTGAGGGGAACGTTGATTGTTTATATTTTAGATTGTTTTGATTTAATCATTTTAATTTAATTGTATTTAAACATGCCTTCAAAATAAAATACAGTTACATCAAAAAATGAATATAAAGTGATTTAACATTTTAACTCACTAGAACGCTGAATCAATGAGAACCTTGAGCTTGTTTCTTTGCAACAAGATGGTTCCATCTGGGGGTAATAGGAGACAATGAAACCCAAAGTGTGTTGCTTATGTCCAGTTTATTCCGTTGTTTTGTTTTGGTTGCTGTCACTGCAGAAAATGGAAATAATTTAATGTTCCTTGGGCGGCCCGGTACCATTTGATCCATGGACTGGTACCGGTCCGTGGCCCGGGGGTTGGGGACCACTGCTCTAAGGGACAGAGAACCGGCTTTCGACTCTTCTTTTCAGTGCAGCCTGTGCAAATTACCTCTTCGTTCAAACAGCTAAGCATTGACCTACTAAATGGCTTAAGGAAACAATAACAAACCCACATGCTTCTGTTATCTTTATTTACAGACCTCAGGTGGAGTTTCCACAATACAGCCAAGTATTACACGTGAGATCGATCTGAGTATTACAATACTATGTTCATATCGATTTTCTCTCGGTCAAGTGCTCTTCGGATTACTTCTCATGTGAATCGTGATGTCGATTCTGTTCTTCGTTTCCGTGCTGTCTGTTCCGTCTGGTGCATCCAACTGTTGGTCTGATGATCCCTTATCAGTGGCTCCTCTGCATCTTCCTGGCAGTTGCCCTTTCTCTGACGACCCTCAGGGATCAAAACCCCTAGTGTAACCAGGCACATAGCTTCCGGTCACCTATGACAGTGTGCAGAGCAGAACTCAACCGGGCATTCCACCTCAAGCTGACAAGTGGAACCAGAACAGGCACTCAACCGGGCATAGCCTCTGGCTGAACTAACAGAAATCGCACAGAAGAAGAACTCCAAATATTATGAGAGCCCAACTTATATACACATGTAAGCACTGGTCATGTGATATAAGTTGGCCAATCATTACACAATATGTAAATGAGTGATGCAATCTGGATCCCACTGTTACTCTATGGTAACCACAGAAAAGACATTAAAAATACTCAATTGCTATGCTCAACATTGGGCCATTTTCCAGGCTTTATTTTCCAATGTTGGGCTATGCAATATTAAGAAAATATTCAAAAATACAAAAGAGCAAGAAACAAAAAGAGAACTTTAATTGGAAAAAAAAATAATTAAAGTTCGAAGTGTTCAGTTTTAATTGGCGGTAAAAAGAACGGCCTCAAAAGAACATGCTTCAATAAAACCCATTTAACCCTTAAGCAGAATATATATGGCTTCGTTGCCATAGCAACATCACGTACGAGCATTCATTCTCATTTCCAAGAACTAACGAGAGGCTAAAGAGAGGAGAACAAAGGCAATGACGTGAGAGTGTGGCATCATAGGCACAGTTACCAGGAAAAATGACAGGGTCATCACACCTTGAAAATGGCCCAATGTTGAGCATAGCAATTGAATATTTTTAATGTCTTTTCTGTGGTTACCATAGAGTAACATTGGGACCCAGATTTCAACATTCATCTGCATACTGTGAAATGATTGGCCAACTTATGTCACATGACCAGTGCTTGCATGTGTATATAAGTTGGGCTCTCATAACATCTGGGGTCCCCAAAATTATTGTATTTTGTTTTGGTCGTTCCGTTAGATTTCAGCCGGAGGGACATGCCTGGTTGATTTCTGCTCTGCACGCTGTTAAAAGGTGAACCAGTAGCCGCATGCTCGGTTGCACTTAGGTCGGGATCTCGGCAAAGCCCATAGGACCAACAGATGGATGCAACAGATGGAGCAGATGGGGCAGACGCGACATGTGAAGACTAGTAACGTAACGATTGGCATAAAACAAATCCAGAAGCATCTGACAGAATTAGATCGATTTGAATAGTATAAGTAGTACTCAGATCGATCCTTTCCTTGTAAACTTGACTGTATTGTGAAAACTCCACCTGAGGTCTATCAATAAATGATAACAGACACACGTGGGTTTTGTTGATTCTTTCAATACGTCATAATGAAGTCGATGCCATTGGTTGAATGAGAAGGGTAATTTGCATAGGCTGCACTGAGCGGAAGAGTCGACAGCCTGTTCCCCGTCCCCTAAAGAGCTATAAGACTACCTTGTAGAGTAGGGGTAGTCTTGGTAAGGAGCCTGCCTGAGGTTATAGGAGTACAAAATCGTCTGCAACATTGTCTGCTTTCCCATAGCAGATGACTATGGCAAGCCGTTTTACTTTTTATTCCTGAATTTCGGAGAATGATGAGACTTGTGTGTTGCTAATTCAATTCTGGATATCGAAACTTAAATTCGGGATATTGACACACGTCCTGACATCTGGTGGTGGCTTTTCGAGCCACACTTTTTAAGAAAGTGTCTTTTTTACAATAGAAATCCTATGAAGATGGAAATTACTCTCCCAGTGTTTTCAAAAGCGGCGGCCAGATAGCAGCACAATTTGGAATATCGAAACATGAATTCTGGATATCGAAACTTGAATTTTGGATATCGACATACAAGTCTCATCATTCTCCAAAATTCAAGAATAAAAAGTAAAACGGCTTGCCATAGACGACACTTCGGCCGATATTGGAGGTAAAAGCTGTCTGCAAAACCGTCTACTTCATCTTAGCAGACGACACTTTGGACAACGCTACACGATAACGAAGGCAGCTACTTTACAGATATTTATTTATTTAAATATGTTTTGTAAAGTTTTCGCTGTTGCCACCGGTCACGCTGCCAGGGAATCGTATGCTAAGTTTGGGCAGACTGTTTTAGCATACGACTTTTCCTTCCAAATAGCTTCAGAAGAGGCCCCTTATTACTGGTAGTGTTCCTGGGTTACTGTGAAAGCTCTACAAATGCGTTGTTTTAGTCAGAGGACATTGAGCACCTGTCCAGCATAAGTTAAAACTATTGCCTATCAAGCATTGGTTCGGCCTCATCTTGAGTATTGCTGCAATGTATGGAATCCTCACTCTGTCACACAGACTCATTCAGTTGAAATGGTTCAGCATAAGGCAGCTAGGTTTGTTTGTGGCAGGCACAAATTTACAGATAGTGTCACTGAGATGCTCAGTGCTACAATGGCATAGTTTGAGTTAAGTTTGAAATTGTTTGAAAAAATTACATGTGGTGATTGTCCTAAACCACAGTCCAGTGATATTCATAAAGCACTATACATGGGCAGGACTGACCACACTTAAGAAAATTAGGGAGATTTTTGCTAGGACAGATTCATATTATTGGTCTTTTTTCCTAGAGTTATAAGACAATAAAACTCTCTTCCTGAGGCAGTGGTGAATGGGGATAATTTTGTTTTGTGGGATTGACATTTGTATATTCATTTTGTTTTTATATATCTGCTTGACAATGCTTAATGCTGCATGTGGACTCATGTCCCTCTACCATAGGCCTATTTGGCTGCTAGCAGAGTACTGATTGTAATTTTAATTGTAACTACAAACACCACTTACATATCCAGGGTACGGAGATCATGCTGTCGACTATTCCTTTCAGCGCAGTCACATTTATCTACCCATTCTATCAGTTATCAATGGGGTTAAATAAACATAACAAAGACACGTGGGTTCAATTGAATATGTTTATTTACAACCTTGAGTACAGGATGTTACACTAATCTAATTAACTCATATTGTGATCGATCTGAGCCGGATACATCGATTTCATTACAGAACTCTCACAGATGCCCTCGGATTACTTATTGCATGATTCGTAACGCAGTCGGATTACTTAAGCCGTGAATCATAATGTCGCAGTCGTCTGCTAGGCCATCTTTGGTTTTTTCTATGTCGTCAGCATTTCGTCTGCTGTATTTATCTGTCGGTCCGATGGTCTCTTGTCAGTAGACCATCTGCACTTCCTTAGCAGTCACTTTCATCTGACTTCTTAAAGACCCAAAGACCTTGGGTGTAGCCATACATAACCTCTAGCCACCTCTAACAGGATACAGGACACTCGGTCGTACATGTGGCCGGGCCAGAATCAAGACAAAATACAAACACAAGAATGCTCAACTTATATTGTAACGAACCACCTTGTGGTGGATAAAATATACCAAAAAGCGGTTGGCTAAGCCGCTTATTTTATCCTGGTTCGGGAGGAAGGAAACAAATTAATCCTTTTCCGATCCCTCACAAGTTCTACCTTGTTGAACTTTTACAGTAAGAATGGATCTTTTAGCTGTATGCTACTCCTTGGACTTTCGTCCATTAAAAGCTGGTTGATCGTGCTGTCCCTTGAAGTCTCATCTAAAAGTGGTGATTTGGGTTTTCACCCGGATTGGCAATTTGAGATGAAGTTGTCGATAGAACTTTCGTTCTTCCCAATAAATATAAAGCAATTAGACTTGGCAACTTTTTACTCTTCATAACAGTTTATTTTCAGAATGTACAGAATTTGGCCACAATTGGGCATAATCTCAGTGTCAGAGTAACAATTTAAAAAGTGCTTTCTTAACACAAAAATACACGGCCTTTTATACCCAAAAAGAGGATACTGAGAACATTTTCTCAGTATTCTCTGATTGGGCAAAATTGAAATCAAAAACCAAACTGGCCAATCAAAATGATTCACCAGTGGTCAACAAAATATAGAAAAATGATTCATCATCAATTAAAACCAATATTCCAAAAAAAACTCAACCCCATTGACTTAATGCTACTGCTTATCAGGATGATCTTTTTGTATTAAGGGGTGGGACTGGGAGAAAAAGAAACTCAAGACCCAAAAGGTGACCCAAGGCAGGATACTGGCATCATCAGCTGATGTAACTGGGTCAAACCTCTGTACGTTAGTACAGAGAGTTGACAAAGTTTCTTGCCAATCCAAAATAAAAACAAACGATCCACAAAAAACTAAGTAAGCCAGGATCGCTCCTGGACTGATCGTTTCAATATACACATGCAGTCCTGATCATGTGATATAAGTTGATCAATCATTTAACAATATGTAAATGATCATAACCTCCCGGGTTACCGTGTGAGTATATGATTACCTCAGGGAACATGTCAAAATCATTTTATTGCTATGCTCAACATTGGGTCATTTCACAAGATATGGCAATGACTATGCAATAACTATTAAAAATATGGAAAGTGTGAATAAAATTGGACTTTTGATGTCAAAAGTGCAACACATCTTCAAAATATTTATTGAAAAGAAAATAGAAAGATGACAAAAAGATTGAGGCTGGTTGCATATTCCCAGGCTTTTCTGACCAGATAAGCATTGTCTCTCTTTGTTGCCATAGCAATGGCATGAACGAAACTTTCCTTCTCTTTTCTAAGAAGGGGAGAGGCAAAAGAGAGGAGAGAACAGGTGCAATAATGTCAGGTGTGTGACATCACGGCAGTTATGCTAAGAGAGGAGGACAGGGTCCTCAAACTTTACTGTTTTTAATGTGATTTAAGAGCGTAGATACACTGCCATCTTGTTGTTTTGAGCAGACGACAAGGAGACAAATAAGTGTTGCTATATGGTGTTACTAAACTTGCAAGAAATTGCCTCACAATCACTCAATTAAAATACAGTAAAGTGCAAAATGCAATAAAAAGTATTGTTCTTTAAGTGCTCGCTTTATATAAGTTTTCAAAAGGTCCTTCAATTTTTAAACAACCTTCAAAATTGGTCGTTTTTTACTCCATGTTAAATAACATTGGACCAAAAACTGTCCCACAAACATTTGAAAAACTCTCGTTAAAAACGATTTAGAACAATAACAAAAAAGTTAGCACGTGCTTTCATGTATTGGCTTCACAATGTTTCCTTTTTTATAAGTTTTGAAAAGATCCTTCTACTTTTTAATAACGTTTAAAATCTTATGATTTTTAACTCCATGTTAAGTCCCATAGGACCAAAACACCATCCCACAACAGTTAGAAGAACTCTCATTAACAATGATATAGAGCAATAAAACAATTAGCACGTACTTACATGTGTTTATTGCCTTCAGTATGATTCCTTTTCCTAAATTTTGAAAGGTCCTTCTGTTTTTGTCACAAATTTTTGACGAATTCTCGTACAAAATGATTTTGAACAATGACAAAAAATTAGCACGTGCATTAATCTATTGGCTTCATGATGTTTCCTTTTTACAAGGTTAGCATGTGACATTTTTCTGTTAATTATTATAAACTAGCGTCTGGAGGCTTGTGTTTTTTCATAGCGCATGCGCATTCATTGCCATCTCGGTTGGTTTGTATAGGAAAGTGATGGCAGATTTGCGTTAGCAACGCCATCTATTGATGACCAATGGAAACTACGGTTTCCCTTATAAGACGTGGGCAGTTTCCATTGGTCATCAATAGATGGCGCTGCTAACGCAAATCTGCCATCACTTTCCTATACAAACCAACCGAGATGGCAATGCGCATGCGCTATGAAAAAACACAAGCCTCCAAACGCTAGTTTATTATAATACAAAAAATTTTATAGTTAGATACAAAGCCAAAAAGGACTGAGCTATCATGACAAAAAGCATCAGTCCGAATAGATTTCGAAAAAAAATCATAAAAGACTGTAACAAGATAGTACACATTTGCACAAACACCACAATGGAGGGGCTATCTATACATGTTTCACCACAGCCAAGTGGATCATCAGTAGGCTTAAACTCCAACATGAACATTGGAGAACCACAATATAGTGGAACACAACCAACATTCATGAAATGGTGAGTGCAAGCAGAAATATAAGTACATAATAATATAATAAATATAGTTGGCTTGAAATTATAATACAAAATTTTTTATAGTTGGATACAAAGCCAAAAAGGACTGAGCTATCATGACAAAAAGCATCAGTCCCAATATATGAACTATCTTGTTATAGTCTTTTATGATTTCTTTTCGAAATCTATATGGACTGATGGTTTTCGTCATGATAGCTCAGTCCTTTTTGGCTTTGTATCCCAACTATAAAATTTTTATGTGACTTCAAATCTGAAGAAAAAACATTAAAAAACCATTTTTCTTCAGATTTGAAGTCAACATCCTACACTACATCTACATTCGGAGAAATTTTGAATTAAACGCTATACCTTAGGCTCCTAATCATTGTGACTTCAAATCTGAAGAAAAAAAACGTTAAAAACCCATTTTTAAATCAACAACGATCGCAGCACCTACATTCGGAGAAATTTTGAATTAAACGCTATATCTAGGCTATTAAAGAAAATAAAAAATGTTTTAATAAAATATAATATCTAAGCTGGACCAGTATCCATTACCTCGCATCGATGATGTGCTTGATTCATTGGCCAGTGCGAAGTTCTTTGCAACCTTGCATCTAGATAGTGGTTACTGGCAGATCCGGATGCCTGAGGCAGATATAGAGAAGGCAGCCTTTATTTGTTCACAGGGGCTGTTTGAATTCTGAAAAATGCTTTTCTGTTTCTGTAATGCTACAACCATTATGCATAGAGCGCTAGAAGTCCTTGTTGGCAGGACATAAGTGGGAAACTTGTCGGGTGTACCTGGGCAATATTATCATCTTTGGGAACACCTTCGAGCAATATCTCGAATGGTTATCCACTGTCCTGGGACTTTTACGGGGGGGGGATGAGCTGAAACTTCAGCCAAAAAATGTTTCTTTGGCTTTGACAAAGTCAGGTATCTCGATCACATTGTCAGTGCCAAGGGAGTTGCTATGGACTCGGATCTCATAAGAGCTGTCCAGGAATATGAAGTACCGACGATGGTGACAGGCATCCGCAGTTTTCTCGAATTGGCCTTTTACTATCAGAGGTTCATTAAAGACTTCACCAAGGTAGCAAGGCAACTGCATGAACTGACCAAGAAGGATGTTTCCTTCAAGTGGCCAGGGCAGTGTAATCTGGCATTCGAAACGTTAAAGGCATTTTAACCGAAGTACCGGTGCTCACCATGTACAATCTGCATAGTGAGATAATGATCCACACCGATGCTAGTGGGTACAGCTTAGAAGTCGTAGTCTACCAGAAGTTACCAGAGGACAAAGTCTCCCATGTTCTGGCCTATGCACACCGGCTCATGAAAAGATCGGAAACATTGTATTCTGTCACCGAACAGGAGTGCTTGGTGATAATGTTTGGCTTGGGTAAATTCTGTCCTTACCTCCTTAACTGGGAGTTCATAATTGTGACTGATCACCATGCTCTTTGTCATCTGCAGACCACCAAAAACCTGCAAGACAGGTTGGGGTTTTGGTAGATGCAAATCCAAGAGTACTGGTATAAGGTTCAGTTCAAGAAGGAAAAATTTCACGAGGATGCTGACTGTCTTAGTCAGTATCATGTGGATGAAATTGTAGATCCTTCTCTACCTGAATGCGTCGAAACCGACTTGGGTGAGGTGACTTACCGTGTCTGTTCTGAGGTGGATTGGTTAAGGAGCAAGAAAGTGATAGCTCATGCTCCAAGGTGAAGGACGAACTCTTTACCTCTTCACCTCGAACCTTAGGTTCAAGTTTGTGATGGCAAACCTTTTGATGTATGCCATCAGAAGTTTGTATGACAGTCGCAAAGCTGGTCACTTTGGGATGTTTAAGACCTACCAAAAACTGTGCTCATGCTTCTACTGGGTTGGTATGAAGCGGGACACAGCCAAATATGTTCAGTTGTGTTTGGTATGTCAAAGAGCATGACAGTTCCCCAGAAGTCAAAGATTTTTACAGTCCATAGTGCCGGAGTACCCAGTTAATGTCGAGACAATGGACTTTGTGGGGCAGTTTCCTGCCTCCATGGGTGGAGTCACTTACGTAATTATTATGGTTGACTATTGCACCTGATATGGTGTTGCAAGGACGGTGCGAAAAGCTACAGCATCTTGTGTTGTTAAATTCTTGAAGGAATAGATTCTGACAGCATATGGTACACCCGAGGCACTTGTCTCGGATCATGGTTCACAGTTCTCCAGCAAAGTCCTGCTGTAGTTCCGGGAATGCTACAATGTAGCACATCACTTCACAATGGCATACCATCTGCAAGCTAACGGGCTTAGTTAGCGTATGAACAAAACCGTAATGGAAACCATCAAGCACTACCCTGATCCCCTCAAAGAGCAGCACAATTGGTGGGATAAATACACAAGTATCTTTGTATCAGTTGTTGTTTGGCCATGAGCCTCAGATGGAGATAGACAACCTCATTCCAGACAGTCCAGTCCATGACTTGCGTGATCAGCAAGCCGTAGAGGAGCAGGCATGTCAGAGATTGATGGCTGCTCAGGAAAGGCAAAAGAGGCAGTATGACTCTATCCAAGTACAGCCACCCTTACACAGCCTGGTGCTAAGGTTTGGATTAGGGACATGGCTGGGAAGTTGGCAAGGCAAAGAAATAGTTTAGCATACAAAGCTAAACTTGGTACAGTGATCGAGCAGCATTTCGACCTGGTCTATGAAGTAGAATTTGTGGATGGTACGGTCGGAATGTGCGAGACCAGTTTCATGTTGATAACTTGAAACCATACGTACCAACCTGTATTGTGAGAGGAAGATGGACTTGGCATCTGACACCTCTTTCGATGCAGGAGAAAGCAGTAGTACAAATGCTGACCCGGAGGCTTCTGCAGAGAATGGTGATTTTCTGGTACGAAAGCCTCCAACCATTTCTTGAAGTGAGTCTACTGACTTAAGTAGAGAAAAACCCTCCACCATGGTACAACCTCTGACCTAAAAAACTGAGGGTGTTTGAGTTGAGACTGTTTCCCTCTAGGTGTGAACCCTACATGGTGAAGAGGAACTCTTTTGGAATTCATACTGTGGTGGGAAAAAAACGGAAAAAAGAGACAAAGTCGGAAAGATCTCTTCTACCAGTACTCTCAGAAGCTTGTCTGTTTCTACAGAATTTTACCTGGTGTCTCTCCCTAAAAATGTAGACAGTGATAAAATTGCCGTGGATGGCGTGGCTGTAGGGGCTGATCGTGAATTAGCCGCTAAGATATTGAATTGAATTTAGTGGCTAGGCATCATATTGTTTGGAGTTTTTCCAAACAAAGAATGCTGGCCACATGATTTTCAAGTGGAAAATCAAGGATTCACTGGGAAAAGTGACAAAACAGACGGGCCAGGGTGGATGCCATAAAAAATGGAAATTTCCTTACAAGGAAATTTCCTTTTCCTGCCTGTTGGCAGTTAGTTTTTACTTGTTAACAGTGTGTCAAACATAGTGGGACAGGTGGAACTGCTGTGATTATTGTCATGGTGGTTCAGCCACTAGGGGAGTGCTTTTCCTGATGGTTCTGACTGTCCGAGCACCGTAGCTCTTGGGGAAACCCATGAGTGGCAGTGTTTGTTGGTTGGAACGTAGAGGGAAATGGTTTTCACTGTCTGAAGGCTGTAAATCATGGTAATTACCATGATTTATGAAGTTTGGATGGTGGAAATAAAAATTTGCACTGTCAAAATCCATGGAATCTTCTTTTCTCTGGTTGGAATACTTTTCTGACTATGATTTCTTTTCATTACAGAACCACTATGAAGGGAAAAAAAGACAAAGGTGAGAACCACTGATGGTCCGTCTCTCTCAGCCCATTGCAACTGGGGGTGCCGAGCTGTTGGAGTCAGAGGCAGCTGATGCAGACAGAAAACAGGTAGGTTATCTGGTGGCAGAGGCCGTGGAAAGCCCTAGACCTGCCCACTCAACCCTAATTAACATCGAAGTCTTTTGTGGTAGGTATGTGCAGTCTCCCTTTGGGAGAATGGCTGCTACCACCGTTCAATCGGTGGCAGTGGTAATTCCTCCAGTTGTGCGAGTTCTGACAGGGAGATGACGGCTACTGTGGATGTAACTGCCAGTACCCAAAAACTTGGGTCTCCATCCATCTACCACCATCTAGACTGGTCTAGCTTGGTGGAGGACAGTGAGGAGGTCTCCTTAATAGCCTCTCTAGTCATTGACATGAAGATGGAGGTAGGTAGGTTTCCACCATTGTAGATTTGGTGGAGGAAACCTCACAGCAGTGGTGGAGTTGCCGTTTCAAATGGGTGGATGAAGTACACCATGACATGATCCGGAAAGGAGGCTTCCTGGTCAGTGACAGGCATTACTTCATCGGGGAGTGTCTGCCAATGCATGACAAAAAGCTCATGCAGAGAGAGAGAAGTGGCTGAAAGCCCATGAGGCCACCTTGACGAGATATACTCTGCCAGTGGGTTTTCCAGCCGAAGCTTTTGCCCACCCTGAAGAGTGTCCGGGTGCTGCGTGAACGAGGAGTCCGGCTGTTGTTTCGGGGTTGCCTGAAGCAGTAGCTGGATGCTCTAGCTGGCAGTCTGGTAATCCCAAAAGGAACCAGCAAGCGGAAAAGAAGGCTACCAGCCTCCAGTACCCACTCCCGGTAGACTGGGAAAAACTGTGAGTGGTGGTGGTGAAAGGAACCATTTTTTCTCACCCTCACACCCTACCTGTTTCTGAAAGCTCAAGAGGAAAGAAGGCCAGGCCCACTGGTCGAGGGAAAGTCTTCCAACCTCACAAATCTATGAGCCAGGAGGCTAAAATTAAGCTCTTTACAGCTCAGGCAGCAAGTCTGGAGAGCACCATTTGCCATGCGATGAACTCCGGAAACCGCAAAAAGTTCGAGCTCCAGGCCGTACAGTTCCCGCCCCTGCAGAAAACTCGAGCCAAGGTTCCACTCGTTACATCCGGCCAGGAATCAACCGGTTCATACCCGTTCCATAGAGGTGGTGCAGATAGATGGTAGGTCAATGCGCGACTGTCGTCGGCATCCTCTATCCTCCCCGAAAGTGGATGTGGTATTGAACCTGTGGGTTTGATTGGTGGGAACCCTTCATTGTGACTTTGCCCCTACCTCAGGGCGAAGGCACTTTGATGAGAGGGGTAAGTATTACCCCATCGCATGATCCCGTGACCCCCAGTGGGGTACACCCTTTTCTACGAGCCACAGTGGCAGGGGCTTTGCAGTCCTAAGGCTCAATGTTCGATCAACCTCCCCGAGGACTGAGCCTGAGGGATGGTGTATTGGTGCGTTGCCTCCTTAATCAGATTCAGAGGTGTATCTGAATAACCGGCTTGGTCTGTGGAAGGACCAGCCAGAAATAGAGGGCTACCAATACCATGGATCCTACTGTCTGGAAAAGCCACTTCCAGATCCATGGGTAGCCAGGCTACCGAGATACAACATGAACCACGTTATTGTGTTCAGTTGTAGTTTTCCGGTGGTTCTGGTCGTGAACCCGGTCCGAAAGGACGTACGTCCTGACTGGTCCATCACAATGACACCCTGGCAGTTTTCCTTAAGCTAACCTGTTCCAGGCTCCAACACAGGGACGTGATCTTACCCGTAGCATGCCCTGTATATAGCCTGTATAACGTTATACAGGTTATGTTCAAATTATGTTTTACGCAGGAATTACATAGAAATTACACGTCATAAAATGTTTTCAATTAAAAAAAATGAATTAACTTCACTTATATTCGAGTTTTATTACATTTTTTACATTATTGTTAATTACAAAAAAAAAGAAATGCATGTAATTTATTTCTGAAATACATTTAAATTGAGTTTCTGAATTAGCAGAACAACCAAGCCAATTACATTTATTTTTTAAAAATTAAATTAAATTTATTTATTTTATTTTTATTTTTTATTTTATTTTCATTTTTTATTTTATTTTCATTTATTATTTGTTGTTTGTTATTTATTATTTATTTATTTTATTTCATTTGTTTTATTTAATATTTTACTTTATATATATTTATTATTTCATTTTATTTTATTCTATTTATTTGTTTTATTTTATTTATTTTATTTTAATTATCATCTGATGGCATCCTATCTTTCCTACTTATGTTTTTTAAGGTAGCATCGCATGGTATTTCACGAAAACTTATTTCTTATATTTTTTTTGACACACAGTGAGGCAAACACAACAGTAAACCATTTCATAGAAAAAAAACTGATTGACAACACTTGAAAAATACTGATAATCGTGAAGAGAAAATGAAAAACAACAAGAAAACTTGAGGATGCGATGCTAATAATGTAATCAACAGGGTTCAGAAGACTTGCTGTGACAGAATTTCATGACCTTGGACTGAAAGCTTCTCTTATTTTAACCGGTTACTTGATGGCCGCCATTTTGAAATGTATTACTATGTTTGGTTGTTTTGTGTTATTCATTTGATTAAATGGAAACATGAGGAGTAAACAAATGTGAAAAATTTGAAGAAAAAAAATATTTTGAAGAAAATAAATATCGTTTTAAATAATCAAATTCAAATTGTTTTAATCTTAATTATTAAAAGTATATGTAATTAAAATAAAATGATAAATGTAATTTTTTTATTCAGATTATTTTTTTAATAAATGTTATTTTTAAATTTCAGTTTTATTTTTTTTTAATAAATTTCAGTTTTTAATTTTGTTTTTAAATTTCAGTTTTTAATTTCGTTTTTAAATTTTAGTTTTGAATTTTATTTTTAAATTTCAGTTTTTAATTTTGTTTTTAAATTTTAGTTTTTTAATTTCGTTTTTAAATTTTAGTTTTGAATTCTATTTTTTAATTTTATTTTTTAATTTTATTTTTAAATTTCAGTTTTTAGTTTAGTTTTTAAATTTTAGTTTTGAAATCTATTTTTAAATTTCAGTTTTTAAGTTTCAGTTTTTAATTTTATTTTTAAATTTTATTTTTAATTTTTAGTTTTTAATTTTGTTTTTAATTTCAGTTTTTAATTTTATTTTTAAATTTTATTTTTAAATTTTATTTTTAAATTTGTTTTTAGTTTTGTTTTTATTATTCAGTTTTTAATTTTATTTTTAATTTTTATTTTTAAATTTCAGTTTTTAATTTCTTTTTTAAATTTCAGTTTTAAATTTTATTTTTAAATTTTATTTTTAAATTTTATTTTTAAATTTCAGTTTTTAATTTCGTTTTTAAATTTCAGTTTTTAATTTTATTTTTAAATTTTATTTTTAAATTTCAGTTTTTAGTTTTGTTTTTAAATTTTAGTTTTGAAATATATTTTTAAATTTCAGTTTTTAATTTTATTTTGAAATTTTATTTTGAAATTTCAGTTTTTAATTTTATTTTGAAATTTCAGTTTTTAATTTTATTTTTAAATTTTATTTTGAAATTTCAGTTTTTAATTTTATTTTTAAATTTTATTTTTAAATTTCAGTTTTTAATTTAATTTTTAAATTTCAGTTTTATTATTATGTAAAATAAATACATTTAAAATATGAAATTTTATAAACACATTTTTAATTTAAAATTTTTCAACTTTTATATTTTTACAATTTGCCAACTTTTGAATCGTTGCTATTGCCACAGATGAACACATATCAAAATGTAATACATTTCGAAATGGCGGCAGCTGCTTCACGACATAATAGCGACTAAAATTCTGGGGCGGCGCCGCACATGCGCAGAAAAATTCTGTCACAAGTTAATGGCTCAGTTTCCCTTCTGTATATATCCTTATTCTGTGGTATTACTTTCACATACGCAGTAATACATCCCAAAATGACGTCTATCAAGTACCCGGTTACAAACGCCATTTCGAAATGTATTACTTTCACCATAGCCTCCCTGAAATTCTGTCACAGGCTACACAGCAACTTCGAAGGCGCCGCACGAGTTTCCCTTCTGTATGTCTTCTTATTCTGTGGTAATGCAGTGAAATCTTCATAGACTTCTATCAAGGTGGATAAAAAAAACCTAAAGGTGCTGCAGAAGGGTTACTCTTTTTTGTAGTTCTCTTTTCTGTGGCAATCATAATTATTAGTAGTTGTGTCTTGGACGTTCGCTGTTTAAAATGGACGGTAAATATAATAAACTATAACAAAGAATGAAGGGATTCAAGCTAAATAATAAATACCGTGAATTGACCAGTTGACCAACAGCGCCTCAAGTGGCAGTAGGCCAAACAGATGCTGCCGCACCCCCCCCCCCCCTTAGAAGTAAGCAGACGAAATTTTAACATAAAAATACATGGAAAATTCGCTGCACGGGAAAGTTTTTATGCTGTTTTCTCGCAAAGCACTCACACAATTTTGGTGAATTTTTGAAAAAAAAAAAGATAAAAGTATGGATCGCCGTTCATGTCAAAAATACTCCGATTTAGTAGTAGTAGTAGTAGTACTAATAATAATAATAATAATAATAGGAACCTTTATTGGTATTGTATCCCAGGTCTGTGTGTGTGTGTGGAGTAACATCGGAATTTATATAAATTTGAATAAATGAAGAAATGAACAGCTTTTTTTCTCAAGGTCAACTATATGTTGCACCCTTCCTATCCAAAGGTTGGAAAGTGTAGAGGGGGAGAGAGAGAGAGGGAAACGTGGAGGGGGAAAAAGTGGGAGGGCGTGACTGAAATTGAAATGAAAGAAGTAAAAAAAGAACAAACAACGCACAATTGCCTATGAATTTTTCTCCCGTCATTTATGACGGGTTACCCCACTAGTATATATATATTATGCCAGGTCTGTGTGGATGGGTATCTGTGAAGTAACGCTGTACAACCATTGAAGCACATCGGAATTTATATAAATTTAAATAAATGAAGAAATGAACAGCTTTTTTTTTTCTCAAGGTCAACTATATGTTGCACCCTTCCCATCCAAGAACCCCAATGTTACCCCATGATATTAAATTTGAGAGGGGAAAAGGTTGGGAAGTGCAGAAGGGGGGAGAGAGAAACGTGGAGGGTTGAAAAAAAGTGGGAGGGGGTGGCTGAAATTGAAATGAAAACAGTAAAAGAAGGAACAAACGACGCGCATGAGCACACCAGAGAAAATGAAAAGCTCATTTTTTTTCAAATATAAAAAGGAAAAAGGGGAGGGGATAATAGTAGCAAAATTAAACTTGTGCGCAGCATTAAAATTTCTTTTGCTCAGCTGTTTTATGAACGTCATCAATTTCTAATTGGTTTGTTACTTGGTCTGACGTCATAAAAGGGCGGAGGAAAATAAATTCTAAGGCAGGACACCTGTGAATTTGGCTCCCGTCATTTATGACGGGTTACCCCACTAGTATATTAATAACAAGATGAAAAAACATATGATTAGAATAAATCATTGTCAATATGTGTCTTTTGTTACCAAAGATAAAAACAGTGCCTTAGTTACAATTTTTCTGCTTTCAAATGACAGCACTGACATCCATACTCTAGGTTTTATTTTCACAACTTTAGAACTCTGAGGCTATATCACAAAATTTCTTCGAAAAATCTCTCCAAAGAGCACTAGCATCGTTTTTTCTATTGAGCCCATAGACCCAATGTTAAACGAAAAATGTTAATTTTTAAAATACACAGTCGCGCGGCAATATATTTATTTTTCATATTTAAAGTTGTGGACAATATTAAGTTTTCAACGTGCAATGTGCACCTTAAATATATGCTGATCGAGTGATATAATGACAAAAAATTGGTAAGTGCAGTTATATTTTTAAAGACTATTTCAAAATCACGAATTTCTACCTCTTATGTTAAACTCCATTTAACTCCATTAAACTCCAAAAACATCCATTAAAAATAATTTAAAAAAAAAAATCAAAACGTCCGCTAGTGTGTTGGCTTCACAGTAGTTTAATTGTGGTTTTTTTTTTAAATTATTTTTAGGTATTTTACGAGCATTTTAATAGATTTTTTCTGCGTACGAGCGCTCATACTCAATGGAGATTAACATAAGAGTTAGAAATTCGCGATTTTGAAATATTTTTTAAAAATATAACTTCACTTACCAATATTTTGTCATTCTATCACTCGATCAGCATATATTTAAGGTGCACATTGCACTTTGAAAACATAATATTGGACAACTTTAAATATGAAAAATTAACAATTTTTCCTTTAACATTGGGTCTATGGGCTCAATAGAAAAACGATGCTAGTGCTCTTTGCAGAGATTTTTCGAAGTAATTTTGCGATGTAGCCTCTTAATAATGAAACTGGACATGTCTCTTTAAGACATGTGCTAGCAATCGCTGCCATGTTGCAGAGGCAACTTTATGACGATTTGTATGATTGAGCAGTCAGTAAATAGATTTTTTATCAGCACTTCACTTGGCTAAGTGTGGCCACTGCTTTGGATAAGTAGCTTTTGGAAGGCAGATTTGGCCGTCGTTCTGGCCCTATTTGTAAATTTCGTTATTCTGTACCCCCTTCCACACATTCACCGAGAGGTGATAAGAGTGGGTATGCCACAATAGATAGTTTTTTTTTATCATCTAAATTGGTTCATTGAGAAATCCCACAGTATTTTTGTACTTACAGTATGTCCATTATGTAACTTACATTTTTTTATATTGACAGTTGCTGTTGACATTCTCATAGAGTTCTTTGAAGTGGCCATTCATGGAATATTACATGCTAGAGTTGTCTACCCAAACGGAATATTCGTCAAACGAAAGAAGTACAGCATACCAGTCTATGTACGAACCAGAAAAATAGACCGAAAGTAATTTTTTACACTTCCGCTACGAATAAGTATTTATTACCGATCGATTGCCATGTAAAAATTAACTGGTTTATTATCTTATGATCCCATTCAATGACATCCTCCTCAAAGTAGTCTTAGCATGTGCATGGATACACCAAAACCATTGCCTTTCCCACTTTCGAAAGGAATCCTGGGAATTTTTTTTTGTGTGGAACACTTTTGAGAATGTTTGTCGTTTCAACTTTAATTTCATACAAATCAACAAAGCGATGTCCTTTGATGATTTTGAAACAGGTGAGGTGTGATGAGTACAAAAGGGTAGGCGCGACAACAGCCAATTTATGGACAGCGTGTGCCGGCATACATAGCCTCGACTGTTGGACCAGCATACACTGCCTTGTCTGTTAAATAATGCCTGGCCACCAACAACATTGCTATTGTCACCCACCCATCATATTCAATAGACCTCACTTCATGCGATTTTTTTTTCCTTGTTTCCAAAGTTGAAAACCATCAAAGGGTACATGTCGCTTTGACAATATGAAAGAAAGGAAAGCTGAAACGATGAACGTTCTTAACAGTGTTTCACAAAAGGACTTCCAAGAGCACCTTTCGGAAATCGGAAGGGGTGCTGGCAAAGGTGTGTCAATGCGCAGCGGTACTACTTTGACGAGGATATCGTTGAATAGGATAATAAATAAGCCAGTTAATTTTTACAGCACAAGTACGGGAACTTTTTCATTGAACGTCGTACAAATTATATTAAGAAGCATATATACATCGCAAAATTACTTCGAAAAATCTCCGCAAAGAGCCCTAGCATCGTTTTTCTATTGAGACCATAGACCCAATGTTAAAGAAAAAATGTTAATTTTTAAAATACAGTCACGGCAATATGTTTATTTTTCATATTTAAAGTTGTCTGTCCAATATTAAGTTTTCAAAGTGCAATGTGAACCTTAAATATATGCTGATCGTGTGATAGAATGACAAAAAGTTGGTAAGTGCGGTTCTATTTTTAAAAACTATTTCAAAATCGGGAATTTCTAACTCTTATGTTAAACTCCATTGAGTACGTGCTCATAAGAAAAAACATCCATTATAATGCTCGTAAAAATAATTTTATAAAACCAGAAAAAAATCAGCACGTACGCCAATGTGTTTAATTGTGGGTTTTTAAAACTTATTTTAGGTATTTTTACGAGCATTTTAATGGATGTTTTTTGCTTCCGAGTGCATACTCAATGGAGTTTAACATAACAGTTAGTAATTCACGATTTTTAAATAGTTTTTAAAAATATAACTGCACTTACCATTTTTTTTGTCATTATATCATTCAATCAGCATATATTTAAGGTACACACTGCACTTTGAAAACTTAAAATTGGACAACTTTAAATATGAACAAGGGATTCAAGGAACCCTATAGACCTTTGTTGCATCGTATTAGGGGAGAGGTTCAAAATATGATAGCTGATTTACGATCGCTTTTACTTTTTATTTAATTCAATTTGTTATTCTGGTTTTTAATTAATTAAGATTACTGTTCTAAGTTTTATTTAATTCTTTTACTCTTAAAATTTATTTCTCATTTTTTATTAATTTTTTCTTTTACTTTTTATTTAACTCAATTTAATTTATATTTTTAACTATACTGGTACAATGTTAAGCTATGAGAATCATGACACATGACGTGTATTGTACTGGAAGAGAGGGCAAAGGGGGTCTTTTTGTTTTAGATTGAGGGTTAGAATATGACAAACGTGTGTTTAGTAAATATCTGATGTGACTCACAACATAAAATGAATTTGTATCTACTTTTCTTCTATAGGAGAAGCAAAATAGATTTAAATTCATTTTATTATTTATATTAAACGATTAAAAATAGTTCCAGTTAATTTAAAATTATGAAAATAAATAGGTAGCATCCTTGCAGAGTGTAGATTCATTTAGAAGTTAGTTGATTATTCTAGGTGGCCCCGTTCCCGAGTTATATCGCCCAGAACGTTTCGTTGAAAATTAATCATAATTAATGAACTACTGTATGAATTGATTTGATTTTGTAGTATGTTCATCGGCACATACCAACGTGCATAATGCAAAAAAACCGCGTTAAAATATCTCTGGCCGTTCTGGAGAAATAACGCCCAGACACACACAAACACAGCCTTTTTGTGAGTTCTATGCACGATCCTATGGTCCCTTTGTGCTCTGCTTTACAGAGCAACAAAGGTCCAAAAATAAACATTGCCTCAACTGTGTATTTTAAATATTTATATAATTTTTCTTTAACATACGGTCTATGGGTGCAATTGAAGAACGATGCTCGCGCTCTTTGGGGAGATTTTTTGAAGTAATTTTGTGATGTAGCCTCTTGAATTAGATGACAATTTTTTTTTTCTTTCTCAGGTGTCAATCCATCCAGACATCAATTCATATATTACAAAATGTCTGTCCTCAATAAAGCCTCTTTTAGAAAGGAACTCTCTCAAGGCTGTAGCCATCAGTTTCAAGAATGCCAACCATGAAATTGTGGAACGATTTGTTTTCGAGTTGTCCGATTTGTGTGGATTTGTGAATTCCTGGTAAAGACAAAGGAATAGAAGTATAAAGCTTCAATTTTAAGAACCAATTCAATTGTAGGGCTATTATCCGCAGTATCAAATGATAATAATTTTACAAATATAGTGATGATTTTTCTACTGTTGAACAAATTTTTCGTGCATTTTGTTTGAAAATTGGAACAAGCAATGACCTTCTACAACCATTGCCAGAAGGTCTAAAAACTTTTAACAATATTTTTAGTCAAGATTTAAAAATGGTTTCCTTTTGTCTTATTTTTAGGATGTTCTTTCATTGTTCAGGTTCACACCGACAGTAATACTGTGATGGATGTACAACAACAGGGATCATTTAATGAGGTTTATTCATTTAAGAGGCTACATCCCAAAATTACTTCGAAAAATCTCTGCAAAAAGCGCTAGCATCACATTTCTATTGAGCCCAAAGACCCATGTTAAACAAAAAACGATCGTTTTTAAAATACACAGTCGCCGCAATATGTTTATTTTTCATATTTAAAGTTGTCCAATATTAAGTTTTCAAAGTGCAGTGTGCACCTTAAATATGTGCTGCTGATCGAGTGATAGAATGAAAAAAAAATTGGTAAGTGCGGTTATATTTTTAAAAACTATTTCAATATCGTGAATTTCTAACTTTTATGTTAACTTTTATTGTTAAACTTCATTAAGTATGCAAAAAAAAAACATCCATTGAAATGCTCGTAAAAATACCTGAAAATAATTTTAAAAAACCACAATTAAACCACAGTGAAGCCAACACGAGCATTATAATGGATGTTTTTTCTTATGAGCACGTACTAAATGGAGTTTAACATAAAAGTTAGGAATTCGCGATTTTGAAATAGTTTTTAAAAATAGAACCTCACTTACCAATTTTTTGTTGTCATATCACTCGATCAGCATATATTTAAGGTGCACTTTGAACATATTGGACAACTTTAAATATGAAAAATAAACATTGCCGCGACTGTGTACTTTAAAAAGTAACATTTTTTCTTTAACATCGAGTCTATGGGCTCAATAGAAAAACGATGCTAGCCCTTTTTGCGGAGATTTTTTCGAAGTAATTTTGCGATGTGTAGCCCCTTAAAAAAATCTAGAAGAAGGGGGGAAAACAGATTGTTAGAAAAATATTTGTTTTTGGACCTCGACCAAAAAAGGTCAAAGGAAATATTCTGAAAGGTCAATAGATCCAATATTCTCTCTTTTTCAGGACTTTCCTTGGATCATTTCTGAATGTAATGAAAAGACAAATGATGCTTGTGAAGTATATCCCCTTAAAAGTATCAAAACGGAGATGTTTAATGTATGGTTTTTAAAGTTATTAAAAGTATTCCATAACCATATATTGCGTTTTTTCCCCCCTTGTAGCTGCAACTATTGGTGGAGAGAAGGAAGACTTAACGAAGGATTTTGACATTTACATAGCCCCCTTGTCTTCTTTTACTTTATCATGTAAAACACTACAAACTTCTTGCGTGTTGATTTTTGCATCCTCTTTATGGCAGTGTTACCCCAAACTTGTCATTTGTATGCTATACTGTCACTATGTTTTGACATATAACCGATTTTCATCAAAAGGCAAGGCAGGACCTGTGGTCGTAATCACCGATTTTGTTGAAAATGAAGCCATGTTAAAGAATAATAAAATTAAATATATACCCTTATTTTATTTTGCTTGGATGCCCATTATTTTCCTGAGAAAAAAATTCTTAAAGTTCGGACTTCGGATACAAAAACGCGTTTTTCTTAAAATGTTTGTAATTCGACATCTCGAAATCCGCACGACATATTTGTACAGTAAATTGAAGGTAATAACTCGGTTTTAATTATTGACTTTGTATATATTTACCTTTGTCGGCACGACAAATTGAAAAATCTGGCCTTTTTGACACCGTATACAAAAAGGGCATATTTTGACATTATGATCGAATAACCGTGAAATCTGTATTCCGAGACGAATTTATGGATTAACAATCGAGTCACAAACAAAACCACAGTGATGAAAAGAAATAGTATATTTTTGTGAAAAATGGCTATTTTCATGTGTTTTGAAGGTTTCTACAATACTTATAACTTATAAGAATAACTTTTGTAGTGGTATTTAGCTCATTGTGTTGTGAAAATGTTTAATGTTGGATAAGTTGTTTTCAATCGTTAATGTAGTCATGTTCCGATAGCGATATGAATAGGAATACTATCCTGATAGTCGACTACTCAATAATCAAACTATCGAGTGGTTTAGCAATTGATAGTTAGTTATGCGAACTATCGATGGTTTAAAAAACCTACAATCACATATTTGAATGTATCTTTTGCATCGTCTGCACTCTTAAACTCCAGTGCATGGTGACTTTGATAAGTATAGAGTACCGGGTATACTATGGACTGCAAAGAGAGGTTGTAAATAGGCTTGCTACCTGTGAAGGACAGTACTCCATTGGAAGAACTGTCCTCTGGCCAGGAGTCCCAGTACCATCCTCCACGAACGTATTTAAGTTTTTATACAATTTATTGTGTGGAGGACATGTCTGCCTTCGTGGAGGACGGTCCGGGTCGTAGGATATTTCCTTGGAATGGAGGACTGTCCTCCACCAGGGCCGGATTAAGACAAAATTGGGCCTGATGCTGCAGTGCAAAAAAGGCCTATTTATTTTCGGCATTGGTGCATGTGCATTCTACACTCACAGTACATGCGCACTCAGACTGACTTACTCGCGATTTTCTTTAAAAATAATGCCACCAGCCACCTAAGTAAACTGTTTAAAGTCGTCGTCTGTTTTCATCTGGGCCTATTTCAGGAATCGGCCTAATGCTGCAGCATCAATAGCACCCACCTTAATCCGGCACTGTCCTCCACAAAGGAGGAAAGGTGGCAAGCCTAGTTGTGAATGTGACAATGTGGCATCATTTGGTGTGATGATTTAAAACGTTTCATTATTTTAAATAAAAATCCCCAAAAAGCATTTATTTTCAATAGGTTTTGTAATAGAAATATTTCCACCAAATGGGAAAAGTTGAAAACTATCGATAGTACTATAGATATTGAAGCGACTATCAATACTATCCATCGGCAGTGTAAAATAGTATCGATAGTTTATTTTTTACTTTAATCTCGACAGTTTATTTTTTACTTTAATCTCGACAGTTTATTTTTTACTTTAATCTCGACATTTCGACTTTAATCTCGACATGTCGACTTTTAATCTCTTTTATTCGGTCATGTTAATTATGCCATGTTGTGCGCACCATACTCTAATAATTAAATTATTGCAAGCGTCCTCTTGTAGCAGCAATAATTTAATTATTAGAGTATGGTACGCACAACATGGCGTAATTAACATTCAATTCAATTAAATACACCTGCAATCAGCTCGAAAGCCATGTGGCAGGGAGGGATTGCTCCCTATCACGACTGATTGTCATTATTTAAAAATAAGACATCATCATGAAATTGAAATCGTCCTAACAAAGAACTAATCACAGGAAGAGAATTCCATAGTCTAATAACATTAGGAAGAAAAGACCAAAAATATGCATCAGTCCTAGCCATTAATTCTTTGAAAGTTTTTGAATGCCCAAATCTACCTTTACGAGGATTTCTAGTTAGTAAACCATTAAGCAGGGTAATGTTATCACAAGACAGCAAACGTCCTAGAAGAGCGAGGCTTTGCTCATTTCTTCGGCCTGCTAATGATTCCCATTCTAGCTCTTGGAGCATAGACGATACGCTGTCAGTATACGCATACCGTCCCTTTACAAATCTTGCAGACCTACGCTGCACCATTTCTATTTCTTGTTTTAGATTATATCTAAACGGGTTCCAAATTGGGGAACAATATTCTAAGATAGGTCTAACTAGGGTAAAGTAACAGACCTTCTTTACATTTTCTTTACAATGTTTAAGGGTGCGTTGGCCGAATAAAAGAGATTAAAAGTCGAAATGTCTAGAATAAAGTCGACATGCCGAGATTTTAAAAAATAAAATCTCGCATGTCCTTTACAGGGCTCTATATCAATGTATTTGTACAGTACGCTTCTAATTTAAAATTATGTTCTCTAGTAGGCCTATATACAGGCAGTTGTGCCCAGCACTAACTTTTCCTTTGCTTCGCCCTTTTATGAGCATCATCAATTTCTAATTGGTTAGGTATTTGGTCTGATGGTACATGTCCCACCTTTTTTAATTTCTAATTGGTTGATATTTGGTCTGACACTTATAAAAGGGCGGGCAAATGAAAAGTTAGTGCTGGGCAGAACTGTCTATGGCCTATAGGTGGTGGTTGAGGAAGAGGAGGAGATAGGCAATTGAAAATAAGAACTTTACCGCAGGCTCGAGGGGAGGGGTAGAAGTGTATAGGGTCAACAGGCAAGTTAAGACAGGAACACGGAGACGTTTGCCCTTTTATGAGGACTGGCAACTTCTAATTGGTTTGTTATGTGGTCTGACGTCACATGCTCCGACCTTTTCAATTTCCAATTGGTTGATATTTGGTCTGGCGCTCATAAAAGGGCAGAGCAAACATCTGCGTGTCCCTGTCTTTACAACAGGCAATTAGAAATCGGGACAAACACAAGTTGGCTCCACCCTTTTTAGGACGAATGCAACTTCTAATTGATGGGTTATGTAGTCTGACGTCACATGCTCCGCCCTTCTCAACTTCAAACCACACAATAAACCAATTTGAAGTTGCCGGTCGTCATGAAAAGGGCGGAGCCAACTTCTGTTTGCCCCGATTTCTAATTGCCTGTGTCTTTACATGCCTTGTAAGTGTCATTGGTCACGGACTTCAAAAATGGATTCAAAATTAAATTCCATTTGTGCATGCACAGACAGTGGCGCCCGCAGGATAATTTCATTGGGGGAGGAGCGGCGATTCCCAGCATTACTGCCTGGGTATAAGGCGCCCTTGAAGTGCCGTAAATAATTATTATTTCTGGGGGAGGCAAAAGTAAAACTTACGCCCCCTCTCAAATTTTTAGTTGGCCCCACCACTATTAAACAAATTGGGCCGACTGAATAAGCGCCAAATTGAACAAACACCAAACTGAATAAGCGCCAAATTGAACAAATGCCAAACTGAATAAGCGCCAAACTGAATAAAAGCCAAAAATTTGGCAGTTATTCAGTTTGGCGTTTGTTCCATTTGGCGCTTATTCAGTTTGGCATTTGTTCCAATTGGCACTTATTCAGTTTGGCGGTTATTCAGTTTTTTTGTAAATTCTGATGGTCCAAATATTGTGAGCTTTTATAGACGTCAGACTGTACAGATTTACAAACAGAACATGCTAACCTAACCTAACCTAACAATGTGTTTATCACATTTTGGCAGTTATTAAGTTTGGCGTTTGTTCCATTTGGCTTTTATTCAGTTTGGCATTAGTTCAGATTGGCATTTGTTCAATTTGGCACTTGTTCAATTTGGCGTTTATTCAATTTGGCGCTTGATCAGTGCCACCAACAAATTTCATACCTTTAAAAATTGCTTCTTCCTGTCCGGCGAGAGTAAACTGGATTTTCTAGTCTTAATTATTTTCCATGTCCCCCTAGGGGACTTTGGTTTGTGTTTATGACACCATAAACTTCCTCAGGACTCTAGCTTCTGTATTTTTAGGTGAGGGGTGTAAACGTTCAGCATAAATGGCGCTAAGCTTTCTTTCAAAAGAACTTCGAAAAAGAAAACTACTTAGCAATTTAAAAAAAAATGTTTCGAAAAAAATTTTTTCGAAAAATTTTTTTTTCATTACAATCATTTTTACGCCCCCTATTCGTGTTTTGGGTGGGCAGTTGCCCCCCCCCCTGCCCTCCCATTATTTACGGCACTGCGCCCTTGTGCAAACAATCAAAGGTGCTCTCGACAAGAAAAAGGTGGACTTCTGGGGCCAGTTGAGCGCTCCTGAGGCATTTTTAGAGCATTTAAATATTTTTTGACTTTTGGCCGTTTTTTTTTGAAAAAAACGCCAAACTATAGACTTGGCTTTTGACTCATTTTTTCTAATTTTAAAAAATCTTGAATCCTTGTGCTTTTCCAGTCTAATCTGCAGCAGTGGCAACATACTCTAGAGCACAGAATAAGGATATATACAGAAGGGAAACTCGTGCGGCCCCTTTGAAATTGCTGTGACAGAATTTCATGACCTTGGACTGAAAGCTTCTCTTATTTTAACCGGTTACTTGATAGCCGCCATTTTGAAATGTATTACTATGTTTGGTTGTTTTGTGTTTGGTTGATTAAATGGAAACATGAGGAGTAAACAAATGCTTTTTAAATGTGAAAAATTTGAAGAAGAAAAAATATTTTGAAGAAAATGAATATCGAAATGAATAATCAAATTCAACTCGTTTTAATCTTAATTAATAAAAGTATATGTAATTAACATAAAATGATAAATGTAATTTTTTTATTCAGATTATTTTTTTAATAAATGTTATTTTTAAATTTCAGTTTTTATTTTTTTAAATAAATTTCAGTTTTTAATTTTGTTTCTAAATTTTAGTTTTGAATTCTATTTTTAATTTTATTTTTAAATTTCAGTTTTTCATTTCATTTCTAAATTTTAGTTTTGAATTCTATTTTTAATTTTATTTTTAAATTTTATTTTTAAATTTTAGTTTTTAATTTTATTTTTATATTTCAGTTTTTAATTTTATTTTTAAATTTCAGTTTTTAATTTTGTTTTTAAATTTCAGTTTTAAATTTTAGTTTTTAATTTTATTGTTAAATTTTATTTTTAAATTTCAGTTTTTAATTTTATTTTTAAATTTTAGTTTTTAATTTCATTTTTAAATTTCAGTTTTTAATTTTGTTTTTAAATTTCAGTTTTAAATTTTATTTTTTAATTTTATTTTTAAATTTTATTTTTAAATTTTATTTTTAAATTTTATTTTTAAATTTCAGTTTTTAATTTTATTTTTAAATTTTAGTTTTTAATTTTATTTTAAAATTTCTGTTTTTAATTCTATTTTTAAATTTCAGTTTTTATATTTATTTTTAAATTTCAGTTTTTAATTTCATTTTTAAATTTCGTTTTTAAATTTTAGGTTTGAATTCTATTTTTAAATTTTAGTTTTTAATTTTATTTTTAAATTTCAGTTTTATTATTATGTAAAATAAACACATGAGAAATATTAAACTTTATAAACACAATTTTAATTTAAAATTTTTCAACTTTTATATTTTTACAATTTGCTAACTTTTGAATCATTGCTGTTGCCACAGATGAACACAAATCAAAATGTAAGACATTTCAAAATGGCGGCAGCTGCATCACGACATAATAGCGACTAAAATTCTGGGGCGCCGCCGCACATGCGCAGAAAAATTCTGTCACAAGATAATGGCTCAGTTTCCCTTCTGTATATATCCTTATTCTGTGCTCTAGAGCATGCTGCGGCAGCAATCTTCTCCACTAGCATCAGCCGATTGGAGTTTTTCATAGCGCATGCGCATTGCCATCTCGATTGGTTTGTATAGGAAAGTGATGGCAAGTGAAAATTACGGTGCCCCTTGTAAGACGTAGGCAGTTTCCATTGGTCATCAATAGATGGCGCTGCTAACGCAAATCTGCCATCACTTTCCTATACAAACCGACCGAGATGCAATGTGCATGCACTATGAAAAACTCCAATCTGCTAATGCTAGTATCTTCTCCGAGTAACCAGCAGCAAATCTCTCCCCTATTTTAAACAATGGCGGTAAACGCCTTTAATCAGTGATACAGGCATCTGTAGAAAGCGTCAGAATTTCTTTGGCTCCGCCCTTTTGAGCGTCATCAACTTCTAATTGGTTCGTTTACTGGGTCTGATATCATATGCCCCGTCCTTTTTATCTCGAATTGGTTGATATTTGGTCTGACGCGCATAAAAGGGCGGAGCCAAAGAAATTCTGAAGCTGTCTACAGTCTACAGAACAGGCAATTAGAAATCGGGACGCACAGAAGTTGGCTCAGTGGCTACGCCTTTTTATGACGAACGCAACTTCTAATTGGTTGGTTATATAGTTTGGTTACATGCTCCGCCCATTTCAACGTCGAACCACACAATAAATCAATTACAAGTTGCCGGTCGTCATAAAAAGGGCGGAGCCAACTTCTGTTTGTCCCGATTTCTAATTGTCTGTGTCTACAGATGCCTGTATCAGTGACGCATGAAGAAAGTGTTAGAAAAAAACGAAAGAAAGTTGGGAGGGGGGGGGAGGGGAAAAAACTTTTTTTTCTCTTTGAAATTAAATTACGTTAGGTTACCGAAAAAAAAGTGTTTTTCCTCCCCCATCCCAACTTTCCTTTGTTTCCTTCTAACACTTCCTTGTTAAAATAGAGGAGAGAGTTGCGCCAGGATACTCGGATGAGATTGCAGTAGCAGCATGCTCTAGAGGATGCTGCGCGACTGAAGATTGCCCTGGGCTGCTAAGATTTCTACCATATATACAATAGAAAACGAAGTTCAAACAATGCAAGAACGAACCTCCCCTTCACAAATAAACTGCACTGCAGTGTAGTCAAGACTTGGAAGAGTTCATTTGTAATTATCCCCCCCCTTCTACTTCTATCTATAAAAAGGCCTAAAATATAAATTTATAAAAAAGCCGACAAACAATTACAACCCCACCCCCACCCATGGCAGCGGACATTAATAACATTTTTTGTTTAAAAAAATGCTAAAAACATACAACTATAAAGCGTAATTAATTACTTGTAGCAATTATTCCGTTTTCAATTTTATCTCGCAACGCAAATAACATCAACTGGCAACTGACGCCATTTCTTGTTTTTCAACCGCAGACACGCAACCAACCAACGCATCATGACAGCATCCGCAAGCCAGGTTTGACCGCAAGCCAGGTTTGACCGCAAGCCTAAAAGCCACGCCCACCTCAGCCAAATTTAATTAATAAATCCCCCCCCAAAAAAAAAATGAACTTAAAATCGGCCATATAAAAAAGGTGGGGCTTAAAAATCATAAATACTGTATATCCTCTAACTATACCCTCACATTCACGCAATACAATAGACAAATTATCTAGTTATCGTTCGCGAGTTCGCAACATGTGATGGAGGCTACATCTTTTTTTTTTATTTTATCAAACATGGTTCCCAACTTCCCCTTCTCCCCATCAATCAAAGAAACGATACAAAACAACCAATGAGAAAATGCAACACAGGAGGGTTGGTGAGAATGGAAAAGAAAAATAGCATCCAAACTAAGGACTCAAGGAGATACTAACGACAGCATTTTTTTGTCTGTCAAATCTCAGTAGTGACTCACCGTCTGATTTTTATAAGTAAAAAAAAATTAACCAATAGCAGGAGATCTCCGTTTGTCGTCACAAAAAAACCCGATTCATTTCAATGCAAACGCTTCTTGATGCCGTCAGCCAATGGGAGAGCGACGCCTGGGGAAGGGCTATCATTGGATTAAGCTGAGGGACGCGTCATTTGTATTAACTATATCGAACCGCCATCAAGAGAAGAACGATAGTGGCGGATGAGGAGAAAAAAAGGATTTTTTTTCTCTCTTAACAACTCTTTACTAAATAAAACATTTGTAATAATCGAATCAGTGCGAACAAAATTCAGGTAAGAACAACATTTAATAATTCTAATTGCAATATTATGATTAGCCCAGTGTAATATGTATTTTTAATTGAAATTGAAAGATGCAACGAACCGCATCACACCTTCCAAAAACGTCACCTCCTTACGCGTCTTGTGTGGTTGTTAAGAGGGAGGAGGAGGAGGAGGAGAAGGAACTACTTTTAACGTTGTCTTAGTTACCAACTAGTTTAAAGATGGCAATCCTGTTCGTTTCTCTAGAGAAAAGAATCCTCCTCTGTTTCGAATCAATACTAAACTCGTAAATTCATCGCAAAGAACTCCACTTATGCATGGCTGCATTAACTTTTCTACTCGTAATTTTCTTGTCTTAAAAGAAAATAACTGCACCTTACAATGATGGGTTTAGTGACTCCTGCTACGGAGCAAAACAGGGGCCCTAGGGATGCCCGATTCGATTAATCAGAGAATCGATTTTTTTTTTGGTTCCGAGTTAATCGATTAATTGAGTCGATTTGACAACAGGCAAGTGTAGCCAGCACTAGCTTTTCGTTTGCTCCGCCTTTTTATGAGCGTCAGACCAAATATTAACGAATTAAAAATTGACATCAGACCAAAGAACAAACCAATTAGACATTGATGACGCTCATAAAAGGGCGGAGCAAACAAAAAACTGGTGCTGGCTACACTTGCCTGTGATTCGACGTTTTTCGATTAATCGAGTGAATCGATTCAAACCAAACTGATTCAAATTTATTGCTTTCTTATAAATAGGGTCAACGGTTTCATGCCCTAAAAATCAAAGAAATATGCATGCAAATATGCTGTCATAAATCCTAAAATATGCACTATTGGATATTATTTGCACAATAATTTTTTTTTGGGATTGCAATACATAACAAAAAAACATTCTCAAATTTTCAAATTTAAAATTATGCAGATTGTTATTTAGTAGAGCTTTATACACAGGCATTTAGAAAACGGGACGAACAGAAGTTGGCTCCGCCCTTTTTATGACGACTGGAACTTCTAATCGGTTTGTTGTGTGGTTTGATGTTGAAATGGGCGGAGACATCAGACGTCAGACTACATAACAACCAATTAGAAGTTGCATTCGTCATAAAAAAGGGCGGAGCCAACTTGTGTTCGTCCCGATTTCTAAATGCCTGATACTTCGAGAAAGTACGTTCTACATCACAAGATGTAACTGGTGCCACTTAAAACAAGCAATATCAGAAATAGACAAACTGATATCTTCATTAAGATTTTCACCATTGAAAAAACTGCACAAATCTTATGGAGCTCTTAATAGCCTTTATTTTTCTCTAATACAGTGGTCAATTTCTTTGTTGCTTCTTTGGAAGTATTCCCAATAGCACATTTTAAATTGTCTTGCAGTTCTTGAATGACTGAAAATTTGTTCAGTTTCTTGAACTAAAATAGAAAAATCCTAATTTTTCTAGAAAAAAAAAAGTTTTAAATATGCCCTTAACATGTAAAATTCCCAAAATATGCATGCAAAATACAAATACCCTTAAATATGCAAATATATGCAAAATAACTAGTGTTATTCGACTTCATATCACATGAATCGTGCTTAAATCTGACACAGCATGAAATATAAAGCAGCAAAAAGTATATGCATTTTCGTAAAATCGTTGACCCTACTTATAAATAAAAGTCCCCTAAACATGATTATTTTCCCCATTTATTAGGGATATTTTTCTTTTTGTTTGGTTTTGCTATTTTTCAAGTTTCAATCTTTTGATTATTCTGTTTTTAGTGAAATCATCACATCATTATAAAGAAGAAAAAAAATTAGTTTTATTTTCCAGTCCCACCCTTATGTTATAAAAAACGAATCGGTTAATTTTCCGATTATTAATCGGAATCGGAACATCAGATGCGATTCGATTCAACAAACAAATTTAGCCATCCCTGTGGTTTTTATAACACTCTCAATGGTTGTTGGCGCCACTTCACTGGCACCACTAATCACTGCGGCATTGAACTGGCCTACTCCTCCTGGCGCCAATAAGCAGTGCATATGGAAACCATCCTTTACAGATATTGTGATAAAATTTCTTCGCTAGATGTCACCACTTATCGTTATCTAAAAACGCAAGGTTGTCTTTATGCCAATTATGGTTACATACTGTCATAGCCTCCTTTAGATACTAAGGAGGCTATCAGTGCCGGTTTAAGGTTAATTTCTACTGTAGGCCAAATGTGAGTTGTCCCCCCATCCCCGATTTTAGTGTTGAAGCATAGTGTCCTGCATATGTGGGTTGTAAATACATTATCAGATCCCTGTTTACAGTGGATGAGGCTGTGACTCACTGATTTTGGCGCCCTTTTTTTCAGTGCGCCCTGGCGCCTGTAGGCGGCTGCCTACGTCGAATACGCCTTAAACCGGCCCTGGAGGCTATGATACTTTACATAGAGAATAGAGTTGGGAGCCGGCGCTGACGAATTTTGGCTGCGCCATGTTGCCGTTGATTTGGTCAGCGGAGAAAACAATGTCATGTCACTACTTTATCATGCAAGTTTTTTGTGCCTCGTCTAGTTTTTCTGGGCGCCATTGTTGCACAGATTTTACAACGGTGTTGTGACACCAGCCATGCCTGTGCACCAGATGCAAATGTGTGAGTGATGCCACGTATTCCAGGCAAAAGAAATTCTAATGCTGGGCACAATTGCCTGTGATAAACTGTAGTTTAATTTTGCTACCATTATCCCCTCCTGTGCGCATGCGCGTCGATTGTTCCTTTTTTACTCCTTTCATTTCAATTTCAGTCGCCCCCTCCCACTTTTTCCCCCTCCACGTTTCTCTCCCCCTCCCTCTACACTTTCCAACCTTTTCCCTCTCCAATTTAATACCATGGGGTTCTTGGATGGGAAGGGCGCAACATATAGTTGACCTTAATATACACTGTGAACGGAAGAAAAAAACGAACCTCTTCATATCTTATTGTAATATTTATAGAGGTTCGTTTTTTTCCGTTCACAGTATATATATAATTTTTATCATATCTAAGGGCGTCAATGGGACAGGATCGCCTCTGTGATCTCGCAGATCTCCGTTGATAAAATAGACTAAAGTGACATTATAAATAAATTTGCGGGAGTTAAAAGCCAGAAAAATTAATTTGTTATATTTTTTTAGAATAGATGAATACAATAATATATAGAACTGTTACTAACATTGTTATTGTTGTTGAAAAGATAAAAATTAAAATGTATTTGAGTTAGACTAGCGGTTTTTTATGAGAAAATTTTAATTATATTGTATATTTTGTGTTAGCTTAGTGGTTATGGGGGGCGCCATATTTATACCTTGCCCCCGGGCGCCAAAAAGTCTAGCTACGCCACTGGGGCTCCCACCTCTTAATAGAGAAGCTATACGTGAGCTTTCAGAGCTTTGAAGCTTGTAAAAATTAGCTCCACAAAGCTTAGCTTGTTCATACAAAAACGTTGTCTTGCAAGCTTCACTGCATTTTATAACCTTTTTACCCTATAAAAATATCCAAAACAATAGAACTCTTTCCCTTCTGGAAGCAAAAAAGGTGTGATTTGTTCACCCCATTTGTGTATCTGTTTCATGATTGGTGCTTTGAGTTGCTAAGCTTTGAAAAGTTGAACGATTTCAAAGCTAGCTTAATTGCTCTAGCGAAGGCAAAAACCTGAAGCTCTGACATCATTTTTTAAGCTTCGCAGGCTGCTTTGCTGCTTAGCAAAGCAGCAGTTATACTCCCGTGTAAACCAAACCCAATAGGAAACTCGCTGCAGCCATGACAACGAGAGGGAAAAATGCATTTTTTATTTATCTTAGTTGCGCTATGTGAGAAACGATGCAGCCTAGATGCACGTCCTCCATTTTGCTGTTTTGAGCAGCCGACAACGAGACAAATGCGTATTACAATATGGTGTTAACTAAACTTGCAAGAAGTAATCTCACAATCGCTCAATTAAAATACAGTAAAGCGCAAAATACAATAAAAAGTATTGTTTTTTGAGTGTTCGCTTTATATAAATTTTGAAAATGTCCTTCTATTTTTAAACAAGGTTCAAAATCGTACGTTTTTTTAATTCCATGTTAAATCCCTTTGGACCAAAATACCGTCCCACAAAGCAGCTATAAGATTTTCATTTCTTTTAGGACATATAATTATAATAGATTGATTTATCATTGATATTATTGATATATATATATCTGTAGTTGGGAGTGGCTATCATTCCGACATGGCCGACAAGGCAAATCCTCCGTGTTCAACTCCAAACATGGTTCAAAGCAGTCCACAGCAGATGCATGTCACGATGCCCGTCTCTGTGGCAGCTCAAGCCCAACCAATAGCAGTGTCTACGATTGGAGCTGCAATTGCAACACCGCATACAACGTCCACCGTCACTGTCACCGCGACTTCGGCCAATTCTCACCCACCTACGCCCCATGTTCATCAGACGATAGCTCATCCGAGTGTGCCGCAGTCACCCATACCACAGGTAAAAGACCACGTCTGTCGTTCAACATTGTCGTAACTCACTTCCTGGTGCCATTGGTCATTATTCTGAATATTTTTTTTTGTTTTTCTCATAGCATTTCCACTGTCCACAAGTCCAAGTGATTCAACAGCCAATCCACAGTCCGACGTACTTACCTCAGATGTACAACCCCCAACAGCAACTTCTTATGCCAGGAAACATCACAATGGGTCCTGGGATTCAGGTCATTGCGGCCGGAAAGTCGTGTGTTCCTAACCCGCTAGCCAGTCATTTGCTTTCGGGAAAGTCTGTCTTGCAAGGACAATCTAATTACATTCCTTCCACTACCAATCAGACACTGGTCATCGGTCAGTTGGGGATGTTACCGTCGCAGTCGCCGATGCTTAGTCAGCACGCGGCCAAACAGATGGCAGAGTCACAAAAGGTCAGACCTTATGTGAGTATAATTGGTTTTTTTTCATGTTCGTTAAGAATATTCATTACACTTTTTACCTTGATATATTTCACTTCGGTTACTGTATGTTTCATCATTTGTCTGAGCGAGTGGTTCTCAGAATCGGGTGGCTATATTATTATTATGAAAATAGCGAGCAACCAATTAAGAGGCTACATGGCAAAATTACTTCGAAAAATAACCGCAAAGAGCTCTAGCATCGTTTGTCCATAGACCCAATGTTAAAGAAAAAATGTTACTTTTTAAAATACACAGTCGCGGACAATATGTTTATTTTTCATATTTAAAGTTGTCCAATATTAGGTTTTCAAAGTGCAATGTGCACCTTAAATGTATGCGGATCGAGTGATAGAATGACAAAAAAAGTGTGGTTCTATTTTTAAAAAACTATTTCAAAATCACGAATTTCTAACTCTATGTTAAACTCCATTGAGTAAGTATGCGCTCGTAAGCAAAAAAAAAAACATCCATTAAAATGCTCTGGTTTTTTAAAATTATCTTTACGTATTTTTAAAAACATTTTAATGGATGTTTTTTCTTATTTGGGCTTACTAGAACTTAGCGATTTTTAAATAGTTTTTAAAAATAGAACCGCACTTACCAATTTTTTGTCATTCTAACACTCGATCAGCATATATTTAAGGTGGACATTCCACTTTGAAACCCTAATATTGGACAACTTTAAATATGAAAAATAAACATATTGTCGCGACTGTGTATTTTAAAAATTAACATTTTTTCTTTAACAAAAAAAATACACGATGCTAGCGCTCTTTGAGGAGATTTTTCGAAGTAATTTTGTGATGTAGCCTCTTTCATATTCTGCGGTTAAAGTTGTTCAGTTGGTTATCAGCGATTAATCGTTACTGTTCTTGCACCCTCCCTGGGAGCATCTGCAGGATTGCTTTGGGAGGAGAGGAGTGCAAGTCACAAAAAGAATATGTGAAAACCACTGGCTTATTACCATATTTTATAATGTTCATCTATGTGCAGTAAGCACACACACACACACACACACACACACACACACACACACACACACACACAATCATAACAGTCACTTGCACGCACCTGTTTAATGCTTTAGTGTTTGCTTTAAGCAGGTGATGAGTCAAGCAGGCACCCTTCAGTCTAAATCTCCCATCCTTCCTCATCCTCAGTCTCATGCGGCGGTTACGATGGCTGGCACACAAGTACTCAACAGTTCACAATTCAAACAATTGACGAGCCAAGCGACGTTGGCATCTTCACCACAGCTGATCACAACTCAGTCGGGACCAGCAATGATTGCGTCCCAGTCACAAATCATCAACAGTCTGCAGGCCATCAGTACGTCTCTTCCGCCGGGTCTCACGTGGGCCACTCACGGAGGTCTTCAGTCTCATGCCGTCATCACGGCTCAAAACCCAATCTATATCAGGAGCAACCAACAGCAAGATATGTACATTCAGTCGTCTCAGCCACAGTCTATCCAACCACAACCGGGAATGCATGGACAAATTCTGCAACAACATCACCCAAATGCAAAGCCAAAGCAGGTATTCCTGCATAAAGTGAGATATAATTCAACAGCGATTTTTGTTTTTCATTTTTTTGGGGGGGGGGGGGGATTTATTTTCCAGAGGCTACATCGCAAAATTATTTTGAAAAATCTCTGCAAAGAGTGCTAGCATCGTTTTTCTATTGAGCCCATAGACCCTATCTTAAAGGAAAAATATTAATTTTTAAAATATGCAGTCGCGGCAATATGTTTATTTTTCATATTTAAAGTTGTCCAATATTAAGTTTTCAAAGTGCAATGTACACCTTAAAGATATGCTGAGCGAGTGATAGAATGACAAAAAATTGGTAAGTGTGGTTCTGTTTTTTAAAAGCGATTTCAAAATTGCGAATTTTTAACTCTTATGTTAAACTCCATTGAGTATGCCCAAATAAGAAAAACAAAACATCCATTAAAATGCTCGTAAAAATACATAAAAATAATTTTAAAAAACCAGAAAAAAATCAGCACGTGCGCCAATGTGTTGGCTTCACTGTGGTTTAAATGTGGTTTTTTAACATTAGTTTTTGGTATTTTTTACGAACATGTATTTTGCTTAAGGGCGCGCACTCGATGGAGTTTAATATAAGAGTTAGAAGGTTTTTAAAAATATAACCTCACTTTTTTGTCCTTTTATCACTCGATCAGCATATCTTTAAGGTGTACATTGCACTTTGAAAACAATATTGGACAACTTTAAATATAAAAAATAAACATATTGCCGTGACTGTGCATTTTTAAAACTAACGTTTCTTCTTTAACATAGGGTCTATGGGCTGAATGGAAAAACGTTGCTAGCTTTTTTGCGGAGATTTTTCGAAGTAATTTTGTGATGTAGCCTCTTAAATGGAAATATAAATGTGGAACGCTCAAGTTGTCAGAGTTTCCAGTTCTTTGCCCTTTCGACATTGTTAACTAAAGTTATTATTACATTTTACAGGGTGTTGAAATAGCCCCAAACATTCATCCCAAGACCCAAATGACTACCATGGGTATCAAAACCTTGTCTTCCATCCTACCGTCCACTGCTGCTCCGATAAGACCAGCCAGTTCAGTTGCCACTCAAACAAACACAATGGTGCACGCTCCTCTTCACCCTCGGCCGCAGGTCGCTTATCTATCTATCGATAAAACCATGGTCAAGATTTGATCAGATATCTTTCGAATTTAAACTGTAGATGAAACAGAGAGCAAAGAGCCATGTGAATAGGGTCGTTCCTGGTCCCGGAGGAGTTCAAATGCAACAGAAAGCGGATGCTGCCAACCAAACTCGTAGCCATACATCAATGCCTCAGATCCAACCGAAACCACCGATGGAGGCAAAAGCAATTGCTGCGAAGCCTCCAACACAGAACGGTTTTTTTACATTAAACATTCACATGGTAAACAGTTAATTTGAAATTTGTCTTTCTTGTGTTAGTGACAGCACTACGAACTGATAGTCCAAGTGGAAGTGGTGCCACCTTTGTTCCTTCAAAGACAAATCCTGTCCCTTATTCACAGCATAAATCTTCAAACAAGAAAACAGCCGAGGGAATGGACATGGGAGGTTTAACTATTGTGCTCAACGGTAAAGACGAAACAAACAAAATACCAACGTCCGAAGGGATGTCGACGGCTCCGATGGATGTCGACAGTTCGGTAGTTACAATGTTGCCTCCAAAGTTGACAGCCGCCGTTCCATCGACGATTGGAAAAAATAATGTCACGAACGAAGATCTTCGTAAAGATGTTTCGCCCGTTCAGTCGTCTATATTGGGAATGCACATGCTTCCGGTTACATCCATTTCTGGACCTGAAGTCATCAGAGACAAACAGCCTCAAAAGGCCATCATAAAACCACACGTTCTGACTCACGTCATTGAAGGTTATGTCATTCAAGAGGCGCCTGATCCGTTTCCTGTAAATATTTCATTCGGTCCCAATCAATATCTTTTCATTTAAGCAAAATGAAATTATTTTAAACAAAATTTAGAAATTTTTAAAGGTGAATCGTTCGTCGCTTCTTACGGATTCCGTGCCTCCGAAACCCGTGATGACGGTCGAGAAAGAAACCAGAGTTTCGGAAACGGAAGTGATCACCAGTGAGTTAATCCTGTAAGGAACCTATTAGATGTGTTTGATAAAATATAATTTTTTTCCGTGTTTAGATGATAAAGAAATGTCAACGCATAACAACAGTGCAGAACAGATGCAGTCTCAAGAGGTGCCCACTGACTGTTGGGCAGGACGAGGTATGTTTTTTCAGAATATTTCCACGGTTTCATTTAATCTAGTGATTTCCGTACTAATTTTTTTCTAGTTTTATTTTCATTTATTTTATTTAAGAGGCTACAATGCTACATCACTAAATTACTTCAAAAAATCTCCACAAAAAGCGAAGTTTAGTTTAGCATAGTTTTTTTCTATTGAGCCCATAGACGCAATGTTACAAAAATGTTATTTTTTAAAATACACAGTCGCGGCAATATGTTTATTGTTCATATTTAAAGTTGTCCAATATTAAGTTTTTAATGTGCAATGTTCACCTTAAATATATGCTGATCGAGTGACAGAATGACAAAAAATTTCTAAGTGCAGTTCTATTTTTAAAAAATATTTCAAAATCGCGAATTTCGATCTCTTGTGTTAAACTCCACTGAGTATGGGCTCGTAGGCAAAAAACATCCATTAAAATGGTAAAATGCTCGTAAAAATACCTAAAAATGAATTTTAACAAACACAATTAAACCATAGTGAAGCCAACACATTGGCGCACGTGCTGATTTTTTTTTCTGGTTTTTTAAAAATTATTTTGATGTATTTTTGTGAGCAATTTTAATGGATGTTTTTTTCTTCAGTGGAGTTTAACATAAATTCGCGATTTTTGAATAGTTTTTAAAAATATAACAGCACTTACCAATTTTTTGTCATTCTATCACTCAATCAACATATATTTAAGGTGCTCATTGCACTTTGAAAACTTAATATTGGACAACTTTAAATATGAAAAATAACCATATTGGCCGCGACTGTGTATTTTAAAAATTAACATTTTTTCCTTAACATTGGATTTATGGGCTCAATAGAAAAACGATGCTAGCGCTCTTTATGGAAAATTTTCGAAGTAATTTTGTGATGTAACTCTAAAAGAGTTATTTTAAATTAAATGTTTAATTTTGAAAGTTTATCAAAGGATATGAGAGAGCTGATTTCATTTCATTTGTATCTATCACGAACATATTTTTGCGTTCAATCGGAACAGTCTCATATATATTATCATTACAATTAATTATGCTATTGTTAAGTTAATTAATTTTTCAACTTATTTCTAGTAACAAGTTTTTTTTTTAATTTATTTTTTTTCCAACTCTGCCGATGTTCTTTTTTTGCTTATGATTCATTATAAGTTTAAACGGTTTTCATGAACCCGCACGAACACAGACTCGTTTCATTTCACTTGTAGTCTTGCCATATCGCCTTGTGCCATTAGTTTTGAGGGTTGCTCCAAAAAAAAATGTGTTCCGAAGATATCGGTTTTTTATGTTTTTTGGAGCATCTCTTCTGGGTCTCATGTCAATTAATTTGGCAATTCTGTGTTCCGTTTTGGTCTTGTGGATATATAGACAAGCGAGAAGAACTGGACGTAGGACTATCCAAGTGTGAGTTCTGTGGTAAACCCGATGCCAAGTCTCGTTTCAAACATTCAAAACGTTTCTGCTCCACTTCCTGTGCCAAACGCTACAACGTCGGCTGCTCGAAACGTCTTGGGCTCTTCACGTCACCAGGAACTGGTTTCCAACCTCCTACACTTTTTTTTTACGTGTTGTGTGTCTTTGTCTCTTTTTTTATTGGTTTGCTTGCTTTTAACACTTCGTGTAATTTTTCTTTTTGTGCGTCTCTCGCATGACGTTTATTTATTTCTCATGGTATCCTTTTTCTCGCTTGCATCCCTATTTGATTGTTAACTTTGTACGAATGCGGTTTGTAATGTGAAAAGAAACTCTGAATTCGGGTGAAATTGAATAAGCTGTGAATATACTAACAGTGCTAAATTAGGAAAGTTGTTCGTGATAAATGCTAAACTGAACAAGCGCTAATCTGTAAACCGACAATTTACAACATTACATATTGTAAGAAACTAAATGAATTTGCTTAAGAAATTTCATGATGAAAATGTATGTTTTAGCGTATATTAATTAACAAATTTATATACTTTTTCTTGTTCGAGATTATTGAATTTTTTTTAACTTCAATAAGAAGGTTGTTTTGAAAATTATGTATAATTGACGTCTATTCAGCATATTTAATCACTTAACGCACACATTGCACCTCGCGTTATAACTTAAGTGATTAAATATGCCGAATAGACATAATTTAAACATAACTTTTAAATAACCTTCTTGTTGAAGATTAAAAACAAAATTCAATAATCTCGAACAAGAAAAAGTATATAAATTTGTTAATTAATATACGCTAAAACGGTCATTTTCATCATACAATTTCTTAAGCAAATTCATTTAGTTTCTTACATATGTCATGTTTAGACATAGTATGCAGGCCCGGCGTTAGGGCAAGGCGAGCGAGGTATTGGGCACCGCACTGCTGAATAAACTTTTTTCCCCCGGGGCCCTCCTTCCGCTCATCGCTTGCTGCCTTGGGCTCGCATACTCTAGGCCCGGCCCTGATAATATGTGGTAACACCAATAGCATGATTGAATTTTGAATTGAAATGTGCGTGTACAAGTTGTAGGGGGTTTTGGGGTTTAGATGAAGTTGGTTTAAGAGGCTACACATTGCAAAATTACAAACTAAGTGTCTGATGCTGTGGAATATCATCATCAGACAAAACAATTTCATGAAACAAAACAAAAAATCTCCTCTGGTAGCCAACATGGCGACAGGTGATCATGCATGTGCAAAATGGCATGTTTGGCAAACATCTCCTTCGAACAATATACAGACGGACTTCGTCAGACACTTATTCAAAGTTTGACGAGCTGATTTTTTGTTTGAAACTAAAGTTTCGTTTTGTGGACGCCGTTTCATTTGAAAAAAAAAAATGCAAACACTTTGAACAGTTTATCTTGTTCGTTGAACAAAATGTTTTGTTCGATGATGGTTTTGTTTCGACCAGTGGGTAAGCGGCCTAAAGTGTTTTTATAGTTCAGATTAGCATTTCTTTTCACTGCTTGAATTCAGTTTGAGCAATGCTTTATTCATACCCGAAAATCACACTTAATTTGCTTTTTGTGTCTTTGCAACTTGCATCTTGCTGTTTGTGTCAAACTTTGAAACTCTTAACACTTTTCTTTCTTTTGTTTGTAAAACTTTATAAACATGTTTTTTACAATACCACATGGTTAACTCTTCACACTGGATACACTGTACAGACCTTTACCTTAAGAGGATACATCACAAAATTACTTCGAAAAATCTCCGCAAAGAGCGCTAGCATTGTTTTTCTATGTAGCCCATATACCCAAGGTTAAAGAAGAAAATGTTAATTTTTAAAATACACAGTCGTGGTAATATGTTTATTTTTCATATTTAAAGTTGTCCAATATTAAGTGCAATAAGCACCTTAAATATATGCTGATCGAGTGATAGAATGACAAAAAAATTGGTAAGTGCGGTTATATTTTTAAAAAACTTATTTCAAAATCGCGAATTTTTAACTATTATGTTAAACTCCATTGAGTACGCCTAAATAAGAAAAAACATCCATTGAAATGCTCGTAAAAATAATTTTAAAAAAATCAGCACGTGCGCCAATGTGTTGGCTACATTGTGGTTTTTTAAAATTACTTTTAGGTATTTTTACAAGCACTTTAATGGATGTTTTTTTGCCTATGAGCGCGTACTCGATGTAGTTTAACATAAGAGCTATAAATTCGCGATTTTGAAATAGTTTTTAAAAAAATAACCGCACTTACAAGTTTTTTTGTCATTCTATCACTTGATCAGCATATATTTCAGGTGCACAATTGCACTTTGAAAACTTAATAATATTGGACAACTTTAAATATGAAAAATAAACATATTGCCGCGACTGTGTATTTTAAAAATAACGTTTCTTCTTTAACACTGGGTCTGTGGGCTCAATAGAAAAACGATGCTAGCGTTCTTTGTGGAGATTTTTTCTAAGTAATTTTGTGATGTAGCCTCTTAATAACACAAGAAACAAACAAAACAATGCACGATATTTTAATGTGGCAATCACAATTTACAATCTGAATTTACATGTATGCATAATTCTGCTTGAATCTGTATTTCTGTCCTTTTTTATATAAAGTTTCAAACATCTTTCTGTACTATCAGGCACATACTGGCTACATAATTCTTGGTTGGCAAAAACCATAACCAGGCGCTGTCCCCTCATACTTTCTGCAATATGTTATTTTTCTGTTTGCGAGTGAGCCCCCGAAAATGGAAAATTTGGAATTTTAGATGTGCTGTTTAGATATGATCTGAACAGTTATGAACACCATGGTGCAATACCTGTTTTTAACATACGGTGCTCCAGATAGTATTTTGGACAAGTCTTAAAAACATATTATTCACAAATTAAAAACATTATTAAAATTTAAAAACGTTATTTATAAAAAAAAAATGGTTTCCGGAGGCTGAAGGCAATGTCTCTTGAACTGGGTTCTTAAGGGGCTACATCGCAAAATTATTTCGAAAACCCTTTGCAAAGAGCGCTAGCATCGTTTTTCTGTCGACCCCATTTTCAATAAAACAATAGATTTAATTTTTAATAATTATCGTTAATATTATGTACAGGTATATTTTTATTATGTTATTGTCAACTACCTAAAATTACAAATATGTAGCTGTTAATATTTTCGAAATATACTTTTTCTCGTACAAGACACTTGTGTGCGAGCCACCCAACAATACATAAAAGGGAACAATTGGCAAACTAGCTGAAGTGATATTTTCCGCAAATGCAGCACACGTACCAATACGTGCCTTTCTGCCATGGTTTTATTTGGCTCTACAACAAATTGCGAGTTGAATAAGCACTTTTGATGAAAATGTAATATTTGAAGTCGTTTTTTGCAGTTCTTTCATATTATTATTGCCATGCATATCTTGGTGTTTTTTCCCGTTCTACTTACATGTTAGTTTTCTGTGCCAATAGTATGACCGTGGCACCAACCAAAGCGGGTGACTTCGGTATCAGTTTCTGTTTGAATAGTTTAAAGCCGTTAACTGGGGCGAGTATTAGTGAGACACCCCCTCCTCAAGGCGCAACGCTTAAGGTCACACAATAACTAGAATTATTATGATACTAAAGGTGCGCCACTTTTTTTCTTGTCTCGGACGTAAAATTAGGTAGTTATGGATCTGGCATCGTTTAACACTCTTACCATATTTGGTGGCTAGGCGGTTTACTGCAAGTCCTACTGTAGGCCTACTTTTTAAAGTCATGTCTCGAAACGGACACAATAGGTTTGACGCTTTTTACACCAAGGAAAAGATATGTTGGAGTATGTTAAGAGTCTACATCACAAAATTACTTCGAAAAATTTCCGCAAAGAGTGCTAGCATCGTTTTTCTATTGAGCCCTTAGACCTAATGTTAAAAGAAAAAATTTTAATTTTTAAAATACAATCATGGCAATATGTTTATTTGTCATATTTAAATTTGTCCAATATTAAGTTTTCAAAGTGAAATGTGCACCTTAAGTATATGCCGATCGAGTGATAGAATGACAAAAAAATTGGTAAGTGCGAATCTCTAACTCATGTTAAACTCCATTGAGTACGACCAAATAAGAAAAAATAAAACAGCCATTAAAACCACAATTAAACCACAGTGAAGCCAACACATTGGCACAAGTGCTGAATTTTTTCCAGTTTTTGAAAATTATTTTTACGTATTTTTATGAGCATTTTAATGGATATCTTTTTTTCTTATTTGGGCATATTCAATGGAGTTTAACCGCACTTATCAATTTTTTGTCATTATATTACTCGATCCAGCATATTCTTTAAATGATGATTCAAAAACAGTTGCATCGTATCTCGGCACCGTGACCCAAAAATGAAAGGAAAAGAACATGGCAGCGTTTTTAAAACTGACTTTGTGCTAATTCGAAAGGAACGCTTAACTGAGCATACTTAGTTATACTGCTGTTATTTTCCATATGAACCTATACAGCAATATCCACAAGGGTGCTAATTGTCTGACGTTGAATTTCTATTCACTAAAAAAGCTTTAAACACATTTGAATTACATAGTTGTAATACTAAACACGTTATTTACTATTCTGTCATTTATAGATTCACCTGGAAAGTATGTTAAAAAGAAGAAACATGGCATGAAGATGAGAAAAGGGTTGCGTAAAATACAGCAAAGTGGGCGTTTGACGTATAACACGGACGAGTGGGTTCGATCTCAGGTGAGTTTAACTCATCGACCGTGCCAGTGGCGTCACTAGGGTTGGTGTCACCCAGTACGGAAACTCACGGTGTCACCTCCTCCTGACTTCCTCCATGGACCTCCTCCAAATCCTCCTGTACCAACCCAAAACAGAAGCCTTAGTAATGTGGGTAAATGGTTAAATTTAGGCCCTAAATTTACAAAGGACATACGAATTAAACAATAGAATGCGAGGTGAAAGCGTTTAAGAAGTACCATCAAAATTATGTTAATTTTTTTTTTAATTTTAACATTAAACATTAAACTATACAGTTAATCACTATAAAGTAACTGCCCAAATAATATACTACTTCTTCTGGAGCCTGTCAATTAGAATTGCATCCTCATATTTCCTTGTTTTTTCATGCTGACGAAACGGCGTCTACGTCAATGACGTAATTATAGAAATAACGTTGCGTCATTTTGACGTAGACGCCGTTTGTTGTTTAATAATTTTTGTATTTAATATATTTTACGCTAGAATAAAATTTCTATTTTAGAGTAAAATATATTAAATACAAAAACGTGTGCACACCCCTGTGATTGGTGTCACCAGGTGCGGTCCGGACTCCCCCCCCTATAGTGACGCCACTGGACCGTCCAAATTATCAAGCCCATTTCATTCGTGCCTCCATTGTCTTGTTTTGTATATTGAAGAATGCCTCGGAGTCAACTGCAAAAGAAGAAGAGACAAACAGTTCAAATTCGGGTGGCGATAGTTCTCTGTCTCCTGTGACTCTTTCCAGTCAGAAGGACATGGATGTGGACGTAGTAGAAGCAGAACCGAATAAGAATCCTTTGAAATGGACGGTAAATAACTCGGTGATATCTTTTATCCGGTTCCGTTTCAGGTAGTTCATCTTATCGTTGTGCCGTACATTACAGGTTCAAGATGTTTTCGAGTTTATCAAAGTTCTGCCAGGTTGTTCAGACTATGCGGACGAATTTCGCATGCAGGAGATCGATGGCCAAGCTTTGTTGCTTCTCAAAGAGGATCATTTAATGACGGCCATGAATATGAAGCTTGGACCAGCTCTTAAGATCTGTGCTCGGATCAATTCCTTAAAGGAGGAAGTTCAACGGCAGTGAATGTTGGAACGTTCTAGCCGGTTTTTTTTAAATGTTTCAGAAGAAAACAAATAAATTAGAGGTGATCGGTGAGATAAAAGGTGTTGTGTACCTGGAACCTTCTACGTACAAAACGCACTGCCTCTTAAACTAATTCCGCTTTTAGTACATATTTATGGCACTGATTTGTGAAGGTTTTTAAAAACTGAAGAAAGGAACACATCGAACGCGTTAGTGTGGTTAATGTAGGATAAAGTAAAATGACAATAATTCAGTTATGTGGCATCGATCTTTAAGAGGCTACATCACTAAATTACTTCGAAAAAATTATCCACAAAGAGCGCTAGCATCATTTTTCTATTGCGTCCATAGACCCAATGTTAACGAAAAAATGTTAATTTTTAAAATACACAGTCGTGGGAGGTCTTACAGAAGGGGGTGGGTGAGAGTTCTAGAGATTTGGCGAGGGACATGTATAGGGATGCACGGACAAGCGTTAAGACTGCCTGGGGGTTCTCTGACAGTTTTCGTGTTAGGATGGGTGTGCACCAGGGCTCAGCACTTAGTCCATATCTATTTATTTTGGTCCTGGATGAGTTACTGGCAGGGGTGAGGCAGGAGGTCCCCTGGTGTATGCTGTTTGCAGATGACATAGTCTTAGTTGGGGAATCCAAAATGGAACTTGAGATAAGGTTAGAGGAGACTAGGAATGCCTTGGAATCAAAGGGGTTGAAAATAAGTAGGGCAAAAACGGAGTACATGAAATTTCAGTGGGATGGGAAAGAGCAGTTGAATGAGGGGATTAGTCTTGGGAACAGTTTAATGCAGCAGGTGCATGACTTCAAATATTTAGGATCTGTGCTGCAAGATGATGGAAGCTTAGACTTAGACATCACAAACCGGATAAAAGCAGGTTGGCATAGGTGGAGGCAGGCTAGTGGGGTTTTATGTGACAGGAAGTTACCTGTAAAGTTGAAGGGAAAGTTTTATAGAATAGTCGTCAGACCAGCTATGTTGTATGGTCAGAATGTTGGGCAATCAAGAAGGTGCATGACGATAGAATGCCGGTAGCTGAGATGAGAATGCTAAGGTTTATGAGTGGGGTGACCAGAAGGGATAGGATCAGAAATGATTTTATTAGGGGTAGTGTAGGGGTAACAAATATAGTAGAAAAGATGCAGGAAAATAGGCTGCAGTGGTTTGGGCATGTTCTCAGGAGCAGAGAAGATGGGCTGCTGAGGCAGGCAATGAACTTAGACCTGGGAATAAAACGGGGTAGAGGAAGACCCAAGCAAACCTGGGATGTGATAGTAAAACGGGATATGGTGGCATGTGGGGTCACTGGGGGCTTGGTGCAAAATCGGAACGAGTGGAGAGTTAGAACCAGCAAATCCGACCCTGCTGCTTGCGGGATAAGGTACAGGAAATGATGATGATGATGACAGTTGTGGCAATAATTATTTGTATTTTTCATATTTAAAGTTGTCCAATAATAAGTTTTCAATGTGCAATATGCGGATCGAGTGATAGAATGACAAAAAATTGGTAAATGCGGTTATATTTTTAAAAACTATTTTAAAATCGCGAATTTCTAACTCTTATGTTAAACTTCATTGAGTACGCCCAAATTCGCGATTTTGAAATAATTTTTAAAAATATAACCACACTTACCAGTTTTGTGTTATTCTATCACTCGATCACCATATATTTAAGGTGCACATTGCACTTTGAAAACTTATTATTAGACAACTTTAAATATGAAAAATTAACATATTGCCGTGACTGTATTTTTAAAATTAACATTTTTTTTAAATATTGGGTATATGCGCTCAATAGAAAAACGATGCTAGCGCTCTTTGTGGGTATTTTTCGATGCAGCCTCTTAATATTAGATAAAATATTTAAATAATATTATTTCTTTATTTTCAAGATGATTATTAGCTTATCCAAATAAATAATTATTTTTAAACATTAAAAAAAAATTGTCATTTCTGTTCAGAACACCAGACACTAATTATTTTACCACGCGTAAAAATATATGTGCATGACAAATGTGCGTTTGTGTATGTTTTCAAGATGAATTTATGTTTTAATAGTATACGCTCGTATTCAGGACAAATGTGTCGAGTTGTGATCGACGGTTTAAGATGAAGAGAGACATGTAAAGATGACCAAGTGACAAAGGTGCAAATCATTACACATACCGTATGTGTTTATGGTCAACATCAGTGGGATTACGTGATAAGGAAGGCTAGTACAGGGTCCACAAATTAGAATCTCAATTTTAAATTTCGTTTAAAAAGTTTAAAATAACTTGAGTGAAGAAGCCAACAACAAACAATGAATTTATTACTTGTGTTAGTTATTTCTTATTTTGTTTAATTCACATCTAGTTTCATAAGACGTATTCATTTTCGCATTGCTAAAAAAACTCGTCATCCTGCTGTTTCTTTCGTATATGTGCTCATAAAACGACCCATAATTCAATTTAATATAAATGTGGTAATGAAAATACATCACCTTGATGAATACTGTTCACTTTTATATAAAATGTAAAAAAAAATGTGTGTAGTGAATTTTTTTATGTTTGCATATTTTTTAAGAGGCCATATACATCACTAAATTACTTAGAAAAAATCTCCGCAAAGAGCACTATCATCGTTTTTCTATTGAGTCCATAGACCCAATGTTAATAGAAAAATGTTAATTTTTAAAGATCACAGTTGCGGCAATATGTTTATTTTTCATATTTAATATTGGACATATTAAGTTTTCAAAGTGCAATGTGCACCTTAAATATATGCGGATCGAGTGATATAATCGCGAATTTCTAACTCTTTATGTTAAACTCCATTGAGTACGCACTCGTAAGCAAAAAACATCCATTAAAATGATCGTAAAAATACCTAATACTAATTTTAAAAAAACACATTTAAACCACAGTGAACCAAAACACACGCTGAATTTTTTTCTGGTTTTTTAAAATTATTTTTACAAGCATTTTAATGGATGTTTTTTTTTTTTAATTTGGGCATAGTCAAAGGAATTTAACATAAGAGCTATAAATTCGCGATTTTGAAATAGTTTTTAATAATATAACCGCACTTACAAATTTGTTGTCATTCTATCACTTGATCAGCATTTATTTCAGGTGCACATTGCACTTTGAAAACTTAATATTTGACAACTTTAAGTATGAAAAATAAACATATTGTTGCAACTGTGTATTTTAAAAGTTAACATTTTTTTAACATTGGGTCTATGGGTTCAATAGAAAAACGATGCTAGCGCTCTTTTCGGAGATTTTTCGAAGTAATTTTGTGATGTAGCGTCTTAAAGTGTGACTGACAGTGTTCGGCATTACAGTTGGGGAATTTCGGGCATTGGACCAAAATTGTATTTTTAATGTTAAGTACAGATTGAATACAAAAAAAGTTTACACTTTCAAAACTACTGAATTTTAACGTACGAAATATCACATTTAAGCCAGATTTTTTAATCCAAATGGATGATTATTGTTACATGCATGCAACAGCCATTAGTATATACCGTATTAGCCCGAATTTAACGCGACCTAATAAATTGTTATTCAGAATTTCAGAAAAAAAATTGTTTAGTCCTAGAATATAACGTGGGTCTTTACTATATATAATATTGATTTAAAGAATAACATCGCGTTATATTCAGGTTAATACGGTAGTGTGTGTCACCATGTGACCACTTTTGGGGGAGACATAAAAGACAATTTGTTTGTAATGATTTTTTGTTATTAAATTTCGTATATAGGGTTCCTTAGAAATAGCAAAAAAAATGTACACATTGTTTGATGGAATTTATGGCAGGAGGCATTTGAAAATGTAGGTGATTTGTTTTTTAAAGACTGCAGTGAGGCCCGTAATACGATAGAAGTGACACGCTCAATTCCAGTGCCGAAACTGAAGCTAGTGTACTCTATGGTGCCATTCTATTTTTTTCTGTATGTAAAAACAGCATTGATGCTGGTAGAAGCAAAATAACCGTTTACTATGCCTACCTCTTCAACATACGTGAACTCTCGTACGTTGTACGGGCTCAATAGAAAAACGATGCTAGTGCTTTTTGCGGAGATTATTTGAAGTAATTTTGTGATCTAGCCTCCTAAGTGTTAATGAAATTATGCACTGGTACGTTTTTTATGCCATTTTATTTTTAATTTTAATGGGTTTCAATTATCTGTGGAATTTAAAAGTGTAAACATTTTGCATTCATACTGTACAGTCTTGTGCGTGTTTTATCACTTTCAAAACTGATACAAAACAATCTTTTAACAATTAAATGTACCATTTGATTCATTTAACACTATCCTGGCATAAAATTTTAAGTTGTGCATAAAATATTTAATCTACATGTGTACAGAGAAATGAAAAGCCCTCATAAAGTTGTTATCTTACGGTTATGCTCGAATCGTTTTCGTAAATGCTGGCTCATTAATTTTCTGCAAATTTTGTTTATTATGAAAACAATATTAGAAAAACCACCGGTTAAACTCTTCTACCGATTATCAAATACGAGTATATAACTTAAAAAGAATCAAAGCCTTGCCTTTTTGAACGCTTGCTAATTCCAGACTACAAATCATTGTTAAATGGAATTCTTACTAGAAACCCCCATATACATAGAAATGGCCATCCAAAGGCTATTAGAGAAATAGGACCTAGAACTGATGCATATTTGTGGTCTTTCTTTCCAAATGTATTTAGACTACGGAATGCTCTTCCAGCACATAAGTTCTGTTTTAGGACAAGTTCCATTTGACGATGATGTCTATGCCTCAGCTCAGTGACAGCCATTTGTGATTGGGAATTGTTCCTGCCAGCCACATGGCTCTTGGGCTGATTGCAGGTGTACTTGATTCAATTGATTTGAAAAGGCAATGGTTAACAAAGTGGACATTACAATATTACACAGAAAATCTTACAAGAGGTTTATTTTCCTGTTAGAATATTGTTCTCCAATTTGGAACCCATTTGGAGTTATTTTAATCTAGTCACAAAGAATTTTAAAAATTTAATTTTTTTCATAATTTTTTTGTAAACGTTTTCTTTTGGATTTTGTAGTCAACATGTGGGAAATCTATGGTGAAAAAATTCAAAACTGGACAATGAACGAAAATCATTAAATCCTATTGTCCAAATCAGAATTCGCTTATTTTCACATAAAAAAGCTTACTGCCACCACTTCAATGTCAGGTTTAGGGTACTGAAATTCCAAGAGCTTGTGGTGATCAGCAGTTATTCATTTTCTCTTTTAAAACCATATTCAGTAACTTGGTGCATGACCGTGCATGTTTACAACTGCGCGCACATTATTTAGTGTAAATATCATTATGTCTTAACTTATAGTTTATCTGTGTTATGATTATCTTGTTTAGATTGTTTTTGACAATATGTGTTTTCTGGTTGTTTATCATTTCATGTTCTTTGCAGTTCATTATCATGTACGAATTATTTTATACATGTTCACCACTACAGTAATGGTCAATAACACAAGCCCTCTGCATTGACCACTACCCGCCAAAGCATGGTCCCTAGGGCATGGGTACACCTGAAGAGGTGTACATAGGCCTTGGGTATAAAAGACCATGTTTCGGTATATTCTGGTCCATTCTCTGATTTCGAAAACATGAAGTTATAACTCATTCAATGGTCCAGTGGCGAAAGCATGCCACACTATTTTCTGATTTGATGTCTCTTATATGATTGTGAACATTAAATTATGTACTCTGACAATCTGGATTCGTCTTGCCTGTGTTAAACCATTTCTCTTCCAGCATCGTCGATACCACGAAATATCTTGGAGAACGACCCCGGCACCGATCAGACTCAGGTAGTTTACCACAAACTCTTAACAAAAAGCGGTATCCGCTCTAGTCAAGAGAGCCTACAACCTGAGCACTGTAACAAGAGCTCTACATTGTTACACAGGGTTGTGGACTTGAAACACTCCCAACAACAAGTCGACAGAAGGACCTGCAATCACCACTCAGATAAGTCAGATAATGGTGGTTACTGTCAAAATATGAAGAACACAACTGAAGCTCCATCTATGCAACCAGGGAAATACCCCATAGAAACCACAGGTTAGTTTAGAACTCAATGGGATGGGTCGAGTCCTGGATGGTGTCTATAGAGCCCCACCTAGAATCCATACTGTTCAGGAGCTTAATAAGAAGTATGGCAGCCACCACCCGGTCGACTCCATAAAAAAGTTCGATGGGCTGACCTTCTGCATCTTGAAAGAATTAGAGGAGGTTGATAACATACAACGATGAAATGATACACACAAGGAGGACTTCACAAGGCCAGCACAAATGTGGTTGAGCAAGCTTCCCCGAGAGGCTCGGGATAACTTTCCTCCAGGACTTCCCCAATATCAGAGAAGAGCCAGAAGGAGAAGCCACAGCATTTCACTCAAGGCATGACCCAGGCAATGCTCTTCCAGGCTAAACATCCAAAGCTCTCCGGGGGTGTGGAAACTGCACACTCTGCTCCCACTGAGGCCAATCCTGCTGCCACCACCACAATGATGACATCACCTCCTGTGGTAGCTGCCAGGAGGAGAACTCCAGTCTGGAAGTCTCTTAGACAACAGATATGTGCTGTGGCAGCAGCAAACCAAACCTATGCAAACACTTTACATCAGCCATTACAACCTGGAGGAGGGTTTTTTCCATCTGGTACTCCTGGAAAAGGAATGGTATGTCATTGGCATGATGCACAACTGCCAGCTTCACGACCCCTCTGTCCAGAGGAATGTTCTTTATTAATTGGTGTTGTGAGGCTCTCGGGCTCCCTCCCCATTGACCTCTGCCCTTTCTCATTGCCCTCCTAGCTGCATGCCCTCCTGGCTAGTGAAGTACGAGGGCCAAGTTGGGGGTATGTAACACCCTGTATTTTGCCTTCCCTTGATTGTCATAGCCTTGGGGTCCCTTGTAGGGCTGGTCCGGTTCTGCATTTTGGAATAACCAGTTACTATCCTCCAGAGACAGGTTAACCGGTTCCATAACCGGTTCTGTCTCAAACACCGGTTATTAAACAAAAACCGGTTATTTTGCATTTAACCGGTTATTTGATGCTCAGCTGAGATATCAATTAGTTATCTACTGAACTCTGAGGACGTGAAAATGGCGTCAAAGGCTAAGGATGCGAAGAATGAGAGGAAAAAGGTTAAATCAGTGTTTAGCAAAACCTCAACTGGCGAATGGAAGTGTAATTTTTGCTCCAAGTCTCCGTCGGCAAAAGGAGGGAACACTTCTAATCTCTGGAGGCACGTCACTCGTCAGCATCCCATTCAAGCAAAAACGTAAGGAATAGATATTAGATAACAATTAGATATCTAATTTGCTTGTTGCAGCCTCGAAGATGATAACCAACTACAGGCTTCTCAGTCACCGCTCATGAAGAAGTACGGCTGTCTCCAGGAAAAACAGGTCGACAGACTTAACCAAGCAATCGCCAGATTCATCTTTCCCTAGGATTGCTTAAATATTTGTGCATTTTAACCGAAATAAATGTTTTTGGAAATCGGCTGTTTTTTTTTTTAAACCGGTTATTTCTTTATTTATAACCGGTTATTTTTTGCCAAGCAGTAACCGGTTAAAACCGGTTATTCCCAGAACCGGCCCAGCCCTAGTCCCTTGTACCCCAAGTGTCGCATTTCTGCCCCTTTTCTGACTATCTAAGACCCCAAAGACTAAGGTACATTCTGGTTCCGGTATAGGTGCATGGATCTCCATCGAGGTACGTTCCATTGGGCATGGGTGCACCTGTGTAGGTGCACACAGGCCCTAGGTATAAAGGTCCGTGTCTTGATCAATTCGGGGTCCATTATCTGATATCAAAATATGAAATAACTCATTCAATGGTCCGGTCGCTAAGCAACGCCACATGTTATAACTCTTGTTTGTTTAGTGTAGCCTAATGATTGTATGCATTAAATAAATAAATCGACAATCTGCATTTGTCTCACCTGTTAATATTATTTCGCTTCTTTATAATTGCATCTACAGAAGGTACCAAAGAAAACGACTCTGGCACCATTCGCAGTCATGTCTAAATCATATACTTTCTCAGCATAAGGCGGTATCCTCCCCAAACTAAGAGGATCTAGACCCAGTGGCTCCGGGGGCTGAAGCCCCCAAGACAAAAGAAATTATATTAAAAAAAATACGTAAAATATAAAATTACAAATGTCCATATTTAAATTTTAGAGAGAAAAAAAACCAATACTGTTAAGAAATTAGTATCAAAAATTGATAATTTTAGTCATAAATATAAAGAAACAAGCCATCTATTTGGTGGGTTTAAATCTTTGATAAGGGAGGGGGGGAAGTATGATTTGAGTCACATTTTGATCATTTTGTATTTGATGTTTCTGGTCGAAAACGTAATCGGTTTGCACAAACTGAGCATAGGTTAATTAGGTGATATATGAGAGGACTAGGATCCATTCTCTTGAGTTTCTTAAAAGCGATTTCTTGTTGCTCTCTTCATCAAGTTTCATCCATGTTTGTTTTGTTGTTTCGGTTTTTTCCCCATCGTAAATAAACGTTGTATTGCTCTATTTCTGAATGAAAGTTATATTTAAAAGTATTAAACAACGTAATATAAGGACAACCACGAATAAGAGTTAAAGAGTTTTTGTTAAGTATTTTTAAAATACTTTTAATATACTATAAAATACTATTTTATCATTTTTATGAGTTTAGAAACTTAGGTTCAATAGAATTATAGAAAGTTTTTTTTCAGATTAGTTTCAGTTTTTGACATTGTATTTCTCACTTAACCTGTAAATCTAATTTTGTTTTCAATTGATTAAACCTATGGTATTACCAATTTTCTCGCTTTATTTTCTAAAAAATGTTTTGAAAAAATGGGAGGGGGGAAGAATGTGGAGCCCCTCCAACCCCTGTTACTAGATCTGAGTCTAGTAACAGGGGCTCTACACCGTTACAGTATTGTGTAAAAAGGTGCTGGAAATGATAATTATGATGATGACTCACCATAGCTTTAATAAATAGATATAATGTATTTCATTAAGAAAAGAGAAGTTTGACAAAAAAAAAGTGTTTGCATAACATACCGTAATAGGAAATGGCTTGCTTATAGATGACTAACACAAACCTCTCGGTTCTTGCTTTGTTAGATTGGCTATCGGAAGCGACTCGCTTGAACTAATACCTTGTACACACATAAGTTAAATGAATTCAAATTAAATGTGTTTAGGTGAATTTTACGGAATCCAGTTAAGGACATGAACCAAATTGAAATACTAAATCAATATTTTGTCAATAGTTTATATATAACTCAATATTTTGAGATTATTAACTGAATAAATTGAATTCAATATACTGTTTGTTTGCCGTTCACAGGAGGCTCTGTAGATCACGTTTAGTATTTAAATGCATTTAAATTATATATCAGGGGCCCGTTTCACAAAATTACAAGTCTTGTCCATAACAACTGTAGGTTACAAGTCCTTGTAATCACAACTTGTTGGTTAAAGGTGTTTCAAGAATATTTGTAAACAACTACAAGTCTTGTGAGTAACAATTGTAGCTTACAAGTGTAGGTAACAAGTTGTTAGGAACCAGTGAAATTTGACTTGTTTGTAACAAGTGTAGTGTGTCAGTATTTGTCCACTACACTTGTTAGCTACTAGTGTTCTTTTATGGTTTACAAGTAATTCACTTGTAAAATTGTAAAAATTCACTTGTAATTACAAGTGTACACTTGTACTTTTGTGAAATGCTAATAAGTGGAGATTTACAAACTCCAAGACTTTACTTGTTACTAACAAGACTTGTATGTTTTGTAAAACGGGCCCCAGGTGGGTACTAGGTATAAGAGGCGTCCACTCTGATACTGTTGGATTTGAAGAAGTTTTTTTGGAGTGGCAATGTTTTATATAATTACTAGTGGGGTAACCCGTCATAAATGACGGGAGCAAAATTCGCAGGCAATTGTGCCCAGCGTTAGAATTTCTTTTTCCTCCGGCCTTTTAAAATAAATCAATAAAACCGTTTAAAAATGAAGTCAACTGATTTTTATTTTTTTTAAATTATATTAATGACTTACTTTAAATTTTAAAAATCGTTTTGGTAATCGTTGAAGAATTCTTGATAATATTTTGAAAAGAAATTTTTGGAGGTATTGGTCTCTTTAAATAAATCGAATTATTATGACTTTTTTTAAAAAAATAAAATCATTATTAATTACTTTGAAAAAAAAACCTCGTTCATATGTTAGTTTGTCTATTAGGGTATATCGTTTAAATACATTCCGTTTGTCAACCTCAGAAAAACTTGAAAATGAAACATACTGTAATCGTTGAGCAAAGAAAGCAAACGTTGAAATTTCCTGTTTGGTATTTTTTTTTCCTTTTAAAAGGAACTTCCTTACTAACGAGAATTCTGACATAGATTTCAAAGAATTGAGATTTCTAATATTAAAACAATTCAATTTACACAGTTTTTTTTATTTTGTGTTTTGATGAGAAAGGTGTCTAAAATTATTTTTGTGAGACTTACAAACAAACAAAAAAGAGAATATGATTTTAGTAATATTGTTACTATTTACAGCCACCAATGGTCAATTTCAAGGTAAGTTTATTCATAATCTTGTATTCTGTCATTTCACAATGACCGAACCCATTGTTAGTCCCGGTATCTACAATGTTAAGAATCAATTTGTATATTCTATACAGTATACATGAATATACTAGAACGAAAGCCCGTCTTCAACGGGTGTGACTATTGCAACACTCAGTGAGTCATAATCCTCCCGGAACACTAGCCTGGGGGTGCGTGACTCACCACCCTTACTCCTTCTATATTTAAACTTAAGTGGCCGAGTGATACCTTTAGGACCATGGTCACTTGGACCTGGTTACATCTCGTAGGTGTACACAGGTCCAAGGTATAATAGGACCATGCTCCTCTTTGTTCTTCGCCCAGTCTTTCGCTCATCTTGTGTACTACGTCGATTATTTTCATATCACATCATGGGCACATGGACGCACCTTTGATCCAAAACGTTCGTTCTTGTAATGTTGATGTTTCGATACAAGAATGAATAATGTGTTTATAATAAGAAACTGTGTTGTCTCTATGTTTGGAAACTAACCCTTCACTGAACAGGCTGGAGACACCATAGGGCAAGAAGACATACGGATCCCTTATGGAGCACGTCTTCAGATGGAAGAAGAAAGAAGAAACACCGACGATCAGAAGTGGATGGTAACCATCCTTCTGAGAGATTTCACCGCTACTCAGGAGGACGACTACAATCCATCACCATTCGCCTACTTCGATACCTCCAATTTTCCTCGTGTGGTTACCACACGATCAAGGGAAGAGATGAGCTACAGATTTAAAGGTCAAAATCGCCGATACGCTCATACAGTCTTACATAATATCAAAAATTGAAAACATTTCACGATGTATACAACGTTTCGAGTAAATACTTTGCTTGAACCTAGTATAAGCCTGCAGTGAGTTGAAAAAATGAATACACAAAAACTCCAGCCAGGACTTGAACCAAGGACTTCTCATCACTTCTCTGCCAAAGACATAACCAATTTTTGCTACCAATGTAGATTGTGAGATTATAAAGGTTACCTTTACCATAACCAAAGTGGGTTAAGATTCTACATCACAAAATTACTTCGAAAAATCTCCGCAAAGAGTGCTAGCATTGTTTTTCTATTGAACCCATAGACCCAATATGTTAAAGAGAAAAAATTTTAATTTTTAAAATACACAGTCGCGGCGGCAATATGTTTATGTTTCATATTTAAAGTTGTCCAATATTAAGTTTTCAAAGTGCAATGTGCACCTTAAATATATGCTGATCGGTTCTATATGCGGGTCTATTTTTAAACACTATTTCAAAATCGCGAATTTCTAACTCTTATGTTAAACTCCATTGAGTACGCGCTCGTAAGCAAAAAAACATCAATTAAAGTGCTCGTAAAAACACCTAAAAGTAATTTTAAAAAACCACAGTGAAGCGAATCACATCGGCGCACGTGCTGCTTTTTTTAAAATTATTTTTACGTATTTTTACGTAATGTTACGTATTTTTATGTATTTTTACGTATTTTTATGTATTTTTACGTATTTTTACGTATTTTTACGTATTTTTACGTATTTTTACGTATTTTACGTATTTTTACGTATTTTACGTATTTTTACGTATTTTACGTATTTTTTACGTATTTTTACTAGCATTTTAATGGATGTTTTTTCTTCTTATTTTCACAATTCTAGAGTGTGTAATTTCCGAGAACACAAAGGGAGGGAGGGAGGGAGAGAAGAGAGATAGTCAGCCATCCCCATAGCAAATTATGATATTATAAGATAGATACAATGTATAAAAAAATATTTTTAAATTGTTTCACATAATGTTCTTTTAAATCGTACAGATAGGCCTAATGATACTGAATCTATGATCTGCATCAAAAACAAAAAAATAGCATCACCTCTTTGTCAAATAAAACGACGACGTTACGATATTGCAGATCTGGGAGACAAAACATACTTTCACGGATGGGCCGATGTCCAAGGCCAGGGTATGGCCAATGACTACTGCAGGTAAAGCAACTAGAAATCGTTTTATTTATTTTTATTGCATATAAATGTAAGTTTTTCTTGTTGTATAAAAGGGTCAGACTAAAATCATAGGTCACTATAGGTAACATGCACTTTCAGATAGATATTTGGAGAAGAACCATAGGTCAGTCAGTGACCTATAGACTTTTTAGATATGAACTGTGGATCACTCAGTGACCTACACTTTTTTACATTCTGGGGGCTGCTCTCCTCAGACCCCCTGCAACAAGCTTAATTTAGTGTAATCCCACATAATCACCGATATAAAAAATTACTAAAGTGTAGGTCACTGAGGGGTGTGGGATATTTTCCCTAGACACTTGCCCTATGAACACTTGCCCTAAACTGACATTTGCTACAGACACTTTGCCCTATGAACACTTGCCCTAAAGCCACTTATCCTAAACTTACATTTGCCCTAAACACTTGCCTTATAATCATTTGCCCTAAAGGGACATTTACCCTAAACCACTTGTCCTAAAACTACATTTGCTCCAAAACCACTTGCCCTAAAACTATATTTGCCCTAATCAGTAATGTCAATTTATGTCATTTGGCGTTTTTTTTTTCACGCCTGTGGCACGAACCTATTTAACATACTCTGCCAAAAGACACTAAACCCATATGAAAGGAGAGAACCAAAAAGTGGTTTTAGGACAAATGTCCCTTTAGGGCAAATGTTCTTTTAGGGCAAATGTCCTTTTAGGGCAAATGTCCTTTTACGGCAAATGTCCTTCTAGGGCAAATGTCACTATAGGGCAAGTGTCTGTAGGGCAAGTGTCATTAGGGAAAACGTCTATATCCCATCATTGCGTGACCTACAGTTCTGAAGTGTAGGTCACCTAGTGACCTACGATTAGCCTGTTCCGTGTAATGAACGTATGAAATGAACGAAATGTACATAATGAACGAACGTATAATATACATACATTTTAGGGCTTTATCTCACATTCAAACTATAATCAACTTACAATTAAGTTTTGTAATTTTTTATTTTAAAGTTTCAACTTTTAAGTTTTTGTCTTAAGTTTTTGCCTAAAGGCAAAGTTGAACTATACACAAGCGATTTGACATTTCATATTAATATGGAATCATTATGAAATTATAGACATTATGATAACAAAAAATGTTCACATTCATTGACAAAAATAACCTCATTTTTCATTGTAGGCATGACAATTGATCTATGAGGCATTAATAATAGTGTTCAAGTAGTAAAATGTTCGAATTTCTCCTCGTAAACATCTTTCATTGTATTCAGCTGTATATAAAATATAATTGACTTAATTATATTGCCAAAGTTTATTTCGGGATATTTCATTATAAAAGATCCCAATTTGCACAGAATCTTAAGAAGAAAAAAATTGCTGAAATTAGTAACACTACATATTTTACGAGGCATTTCAATATTTCTTTCAAGTAATGAAAATATGAAATATCAAGTTGCAAACGGACGTCCTTCTGAAAACCTAATATATAATTTCTACTACCTTTAACATGCGTTAGGATTTTATGGTTTAATTTGTAAATTTCCGGGAGATTACGGTCATTTCAGGGATATAGACATTGGCCCTATAGACACATGTCCTATAGAGACATGCCTTAAAGACACTTGCCCTAAAGCCACTTTCCCTAATGCCAATTGCCCTAAAGAAATGATTGTCCTAAAACCATTTGCCCTAACAGTACATTTGTCCTAATGAAGATGTTGCTGGTATGGAAAACATTAGGGCAAACTTCCTTTTAGGGCAAGTGGTTTTAGGGCAAATGTCTCTTTAGGGCAAATGGTTTTAGAACAAGTGTCTACAGGGCAAATGTCTCTTTAGAGAAAATGGCTTTAGGGCAACTGTCTGTAGAGGAAGTTTCTTTAGAGCAAATGTCACGCGAGGACAATGCCATCTCGGTGCCTTCGCACTGTGATACAGTCCCCACCTGGAGGTTGGACCGCAGGACCAATATTGGTCCTGCGGTCCAACCTCCTCAGTGGTGTCACTGTGCCTGCTACAAATGAGCTCAACCTCTTCCTGGTGACGCCCATCGTCCGGCCATTCTTAATGGTTAGGCAACTCCACCTGAGACTTGGGGGCAGTGGTACCATCTGACCTCTCACCCATTGAACCCAAAGGTGAGAGGCCGGCTGGCACCAATATGGCATCTGCCTGGCTGCCAACTCCTAGCAGCCTAGCAGACCACCACCAGGAATTCTTCTGCTCCTTCAACTTATTAGAAGGAGACAGACCAGGTCGTCACACCAGTTAGTATTGTTTTCAACTCTGCTCAGTTGTCTAGTCGTTAAACTAGTCCAGCCTCAGCCTATAACCAAAATATGGGATAGTTGATGGAGGCCCAACCAAAAATGACACGTTAGTCCTGAACATTTGAAAAGTCAACGTCTGTCTGTTTACCTGCCAAATGCTAATTTTGTAACTTACTAAAACTAAACATATTTTTCAGAATTTTGGGCAATTCACCCAATTTGCATCTTTCTTGTGCCTTGGCTGGAACTCATGGATGTAGTGATACTAACTACAATTCGGGTAAACATGGTTTTGATGTGGGCCACAAAGACACTTGGTATATGAGGGATGAAGATAATGATGGGAGAGACGACTACTGCAGGTGAATTGAAATTTTTAGAACAAAACAAATGAATAATTAACATAAAATATTGTTTATTCGGGGCACCAGTGTCCAGGGCTGGCCCTGCCTAAATTAAGCTAGCCCACCAATGCAACATACAGAAAATTTTTTTTTAAAAACTGAAAGCCTATACATGTTTCATGTTTGTGTCAAACATTTTTTTGCATAAAAAATCTTTCAAACAGCTATAATTTATTTTAATCGGCAATTTGGTAAACCAAATTGAAGTAGCCTACTAAATTAATATTTTGTTACACTATAGCCCATTATATTGAGAAACAAATTTATATTTTATATATTAAAATATATATTATATATAGTATAAGGTTATGTGTAGGGTTACTGACGGAACGAAGGATATACGGAGCTTAATATATATATATACATGTATATATTTATATATATTTATATATATATATATATATATATATATATATATATATATATATATATATATATATATATATATATATATATATATATATATATATATATATATATATATATATATATATATATATATATTTTTTTTTATATACGATATTATATATTATATATATAATTATACATATAATATCCCCGGTCTGTGTGTGTGTGTATGTGTGGAGTAACAAAAACCATTGAAGCACGTCGGAATTTATATAAATTTGAATAAATGAACCGGTTTTTTTTTCTCAAGGTCAACTATATGTTGAACTCTTCCTTTGGAAAGTGTAGAAGGGGAGGGAGAGAGAGAGAGAGAGAGAGAGAGAGAGAGAGAGAGAGAAAAGTGGGAGGGGTGAGGGGAAAAGTTTGGAAAGTGTAGAAGGGGAGAGAGAGAGAAAAGTGGGAGGGGGTGACTGAAATTAAAATGAAAGGAGTAAAAAAGGAAAAAACGACGCGCATGCGCACAATTGCCTGTGAATTTTGCTCCCGTCATTTATGACGGTACCCCACTAGTAATATATATAATATCCCAGGTCTGTGTGTGCGTGTGTGTGTGGATGTCTTTCCTCTAACCCTGGACAAACACCTTTGTCAGAATTTATATAAATTTGAATAAATGAACTGCTTTTTTTTTCTCAAGGTCAACTATATGTTGCACCCTTCCCATCCAAGAACCCCATGATATTAAATTGGAAAGGGGAAAAGGTTTATAAAGTGTACTGTAGGGGGCGAGAGAAACGTGGAGGGAGGAAAAAAGGTGGAGGGGGTGACTGAAATTGAAATGAAAGGAGTAAAAAAGGAACAAACGACGCGCATGCGCACACCAGAGAAAATGAAAAACTCATTTTCTCTTTCAAATATAAAAAGGGGAGGGGATAATAGTAGCAACATTAAACTAGAATTTATCACAGGCAATTGTGCCCAGCATTAGAATTTTTTTTGATCCGCCCTTTTATGAACGTCATCAATTTCTAATTGGTTTGTTACTTGGTCTGACGTCATTAAAGGGCGGAGGAAAAGAAATTCTAATGCTGGGCACAATTGCCTGTGAATTTTGCTCCCGTCATTTATGACGGGTTACCCCATTAGTATATATATTAAGCTCCGTATATCCTTCGTTCCTTCAGTAACCCTATACAAACAAGGACAAAAACCTTGGAGCACGTCGGAATTTATATAAATTTATTAAATGAATAAATGAACCACTTTTTTTCTCAAGGTCAAGATTATGTTGCACTCTCCCCATCCAAGAGCCGCATGATATTAAATTGGAGAGGGGAAAAGGTTGGAAAGGGTGGGAAGAGAGAGAGAGGGAAAGGGTGGGGAGAGAGAGAGAAAGAAACGTGGAGGGGAAAAAAGGGGAGGGGGAAACTGAAATTGAAATTAAAGGAGAAAAAAAGGAACAAACGACGTGCATGCGCACACCAGAAAAAATGAAAAACTCATTTTCTCTTTCAAATATAAAAAGGGAAGGGGATAATAGTAGCAACATTAAACTAGAATTTATCACAGGCAATTGTGCCCAGCATTAGAATTTTTTTTGCTCCGCCCTTTTATGAATGTCATCAATTTCTAATTGGTTTGTTACTGTGTCTGACGTCATAAAAGGGCGGAGGAAAAGAAATTCTAATGCAGGGCACAATTGCCTGTGAATTTGTTTTCCGTCATTTATGACGGGTTACCCCAGTAAGACTTATATATATTTTTTCCTTAAGAGGGTTGTGAAGTAGGTGAATTTCTGAAAAATATTCATAGAGGGTGCTCGCATCGTTTATTATGTATATAGGACGTTATGGTTATTCTCTAATATGATATGCAGCTTATGTATAAATGGTAAATTTTTGTGGGGGATGCATTAGAGGCTACAATATATGTATATTCTCTTATTATATTTTGTTATGAAAACTATGTTTTACCTGAAAAATGTTGACCCGCCATATTTGTTTTTGGTGGGTTTAAGTGCTGACAAAAACTTAATTTTCTCTATTTCCATGCATGCTAGAAAAAATCTGTTCAATCCAACTAAAAGATCTGGTGGGGTTTTATAAATATCTAAAATTTTATGCTGAAATATTCATATATAACCTTAGAAACTTACCTTCAAGTTCATGAAAAAAACCGTTGGCATCAAATTTCAAGTTGTAGGCATTTGCTATAGAGTTACTATAGTCTATAGTATGCAATAGTAACTGTCAAATTTAGAATTGGAGCCATTTTTCTGCTAAAAGGTGGGATGGGTAAATTTAAAAATTAGAAAACAGCAAGAAGGAAAAGAAGAGACAGCATAAAATTTCGATTGTATTCCTCTCAACTATAGCCTCTCATAACTCCTGATAGGAGGCTATGTCTCAACATAGTTGGTAGGTTGCCATGGAAACAGACAGCCTACATTTTATAAACAAGGGAGACATTACAAAAAGAATAATAATGTATTTTCTATATAGAGAAACATCAAGCCATCTAATCTATCCAAGGATGTATGTAGTGTCACATTCAAATGCTATTTTTGAACATGATGTCATATTCACTATTATTTATATGTATCTGTGTGTGTATATATGAATAAATATGTATGTTACGGCCAATGTATAAAATGCCTAGGCAATCTGCAAAATCACTCTTTTGCTAGTAAATATTCAAAATTCAGCAATTTAGGTCATGTGCATACTAATCATCAGGCAATGTGTTAAATCCGGAATTTCCCAGGCAATAGACAAAATTCAGAGTTTTAGGCAATGTGCAAAATTCGTAACTTCAGGCAATGTGCAAAATTATCGACTTTTCATAAAATGTGTAAAATCACAAACTTTCCAGGCAATCTTTAAAATGACTACCTTTTCAGGCAATGTGCAAAATAATTAATTTTCTAGGCAGTGTACCAATTTTTTTTAACTTTTCAGGCAATGTGTTAAATCCAGAATTTCTCAGGCAATAGACAAAATTCAGAGTTTTAGGCATTGTGCAAAATTCCTAACTTCAGGCAATGTGCAAAATTATCGACTTTTCATAAAATGTGTAAAATCACAAACTTTCCAGGCAATCTTTAAAATGACTACCTTTTCAGGCAATGTGCAAAATAATTAATTTTCTAGGCAGTGTACCAATTTTTTTTAACTTTTCAGGCAATGTGTTAAATCCAGAATTTCTCAGACAATAGACAAGATTCAGTGTTTTAGTCAATGTGCAAAATTCTTACTTCAGGCAATGAGCAAAATTGTTAACTTTTCAGGCAATTTGCAAATTGTTTGCGAACCTTACGGGACGGCTTGCGAACCTTTGCGGGTCGGAATGCGAACTTTTGCGGGTCGGAATGCGAACCTTTGCGGGACGGATTTGCGAACCTTTGCGGGACGGATTTGCGAACCTTTGCGGGACGGATTTGCGAACCTTTGCGGGACGGATTTGCGAACCTTTGCGGGACGAATTGCGAACCTTTGCGGGACGGATTGCGAACCTTATAGAGCCTTTCTGTAGTTTGCAAGCCTTTTTGCATGCTTCGCAAGCCGTCCCGCGCGCTTCGCAATCCGTCCCGCGCGCTTCGCAATCCGTCCCGCGCGCTTCGCAAATCCGTCCCGCGCGCTTCGCAAATCCGTCCCGCGCGCTTCGCAAATCCGTCCCGCGCGCTTCGCAAATCCGTCCCGCGCGCTTCGCAAATCCGTCCCGCGCGCTTCGCAAATCCGTCCCGCGCGCTTCGCAAATCCGTCCCGCGCAGGTTCGCAAATCCGTCCCGCGCGCGTTCGCAAATCCGTCCCGCGCGCGTTCGCAAATCCGTCCCGCGCGCGTTCGCAAATCCGTCCCGCGCGCGTTCGCAAATCCGTCCCGCGCGCGTTCGCAAATCCGTCCCGCGCGCGTTCGCAAATCCGTCCCGCGCGCGTTCGCAAATCCGTCCCGCGAAGGTTCGCAAATCCGTCCCGCGAAGGTTCGCAAATCCGTCCCGCGAAGGTTCGCAAATCCGTCCCGCGAAGGTTCGCAAATCCGTCCCGTAAGGTTTGCAAATCATTTGCAAATTGCCTGAAAAGTTGTCATTTTGTGTCTTGCCTGGAAAGTTTGTGATTTTAGATATTCTCTGAAATAAGTTACGAATTTTGCACATTGCCTAAAACGCCCCAAATTTTGTCTATTGCCTGAGTATTTAACACATTGCCTTAAAGTTAAAAAAATTGGCACTGCATAGAACATTAGTTATTTTGCAAATTGCCTGAAATGTTAGTGATTTTGCAAATTGCCTGAAATGTTAGTGATTTTGCAAATTGCCTGAAATGATAGTGATTTTGCAAATTGCCTGAAATGTTAGTGATTTTGAAAATTGCCTGAAACATTTCTGTTTGTCCATGACCTAAATTGCTGAATTTTGCATATTTACTAGCAAAAAAAGTGTGGATTTGCATATTGCCTAGGCATTTTATACATAGGTGGTAAAGTGTACATATATAGATATATAGATATATATATATATATATATATATATATATATATATATATATATATATATATATATATATATATATATATATATATATATATATATATATATATATATATATATATATATATACAGTATATATATAAATGTCATGATGTTTTCCCTATAGAAAATACATTATTTTTTTTTTGTTGTAATGCCTTTTTTTTATAAAATATAGGCTGTCTGTTTCCATGGCAACCTATAAACCTAGGTTAGACATAACCTTCTATAAGGTGCCATAGAGGCTTTGGTTGAGAGGAACACAATCTAAAATTTTATGCCATGTCTTCTTTTCTTGCTCTTGTTTTCTTATTTTTAAATTTACCCATCCCACCTTTTAGAAGAATGAGCACGCCCATTTCAAATTTGACAGTTGCCATTGAGATACTATAGACTCCATAATAACTCTATAGTAACTGTACAATTTGAAATTGGGTGCTCTTGCTATGCTCTATAGTACAGGACATAGCTGTAATTATTTGATGCCGATGGGGTTTTTCATGAACTTCAAGGTAATCATCTAAGGTTATAAATACATATTTCTGCATGAAATTTTATATGTTTATAAAACTCCACCAGATCTTTTAGAGGAATTCATCAAATTTCTTCTAGCATGCATGTAAGTAGAGTAAATGAATTTTTAGACATCACTTACACCCAGCAAAAACAATCATGGCGGTCAACATTTTCTATCTAAAACAAAACATACACATAGTTTACATAATAGAATATTATGTGTAATGTGACGTCATGTACTCTCTAACCAGGCCTTGACTCAATCAGATTTTTATTGATCTGAAAAAATTGGCCCATTACGACTTTTACTTCAATATAAAAATATACACATGCAATTAGGTAATGAAATTTAATTGTTCTTATAGAAAACAAATAAATCTACCACCACATTTTTTTATTTTACTATTATCTCTTTTGTAAAACAAAGATAATGGATACCAAATATGTAGCTTTTTTTCTTCTATGAGATTTTGCATAGAAAAAAAAAACACCTTTTTAAATATTTAATTAAAAATATTTAGAGGCAGATTTAAAGTCTGAAAATTTTTTAATCTGTTCCATTAAACAATCTAATATTTATTACAGTTTTAATCACATTTTAAAAACTTATATGTCTCCAGATAATGACTACCAAACCTAACTGTATGTTTGAAATTTAAATTAGCATTATGTCTATGCTAATTCAATACAAGTGGCGCCTCTGACGTCAGACACTGCAATCATAGTGTCGTCTGTCAAAAAAACGTCCGTGGCGCTCTGTAACCCTCTTAAGAGGCTACATTGCAAAATTACTTCGAAAAATTTCTGCAAAGAGCGCTAGCATCGTTTTTCTATTGAGCCCATAGACCCAATGTTAAAAGAAAACAAGGGATTCAAGGAACCCTATAGACCTCCATTGCTTTATTATATGCTTTCATATATCAAATAACCAACTTTTTTTTTCATTGTTACATGTGTGCGCATGAGTACGCACATGAACACACATGCGCAGATGAGTACGCACATGTACACACTTGTGCGCACGTGTGCGCACATGTACACACTTGTGTGCACGTGTACGCACGTGTACGCACATGTACACACTTGTGCGCACGTGTATGCACGTGTACGCACATGTACACACTTGTGCGCACGTGTACGCACATGTACACACTTGTGCGCACGTGTACGCACATGTACACACTTGTGCACAAGTGTACGCACATGTACACACTTGTGCGCACGTGTACGCACATGTACGCACTTGTGCGCACGTGTACGCACACGTACGCACTTGTGCGCACGTGTACGCACATGTACACACTTGTGCGCACGTGTACGCACACGTACGCACTTGTGCGCACGTGTACGCACACGTATGCACGTGTGCGCACACGTACGCACACGTACGCACTTGTGTGCACGTGTACGCACACGTACGCACTTGTGCGCACGTGTACGCACGCGTGCGCACGTGTACGCACGTGTACACTTGTGCACACGTGTACGCACATGTACACACTTGTGCGCACGTGTACGCACATGTACACACTTGTGCGCACATGTACGCACATGTACACACTTGTGCGCACGTGTACGCACATGTACACACTTGTGCGCACGTGTACGCACATGTACACACTTGTGCGCACGTGTACGCACATGTACACACTTGTGCGCACGTGTACACACTTGTGTGCACGTGTACACACTTGTGTGCACGTGTACACACTTGTGTGCACGTGTACACACTTGTGCGCACGTGTACACACTTGTGCGCACGTGTACACACTTGTGCGCACGTGTACGCACTTGTGCGCACGTGTACACACTTGTGCGCACGTGTACGCACATGTACACACTTGTGCGCACGTGTACGCACATGTACACACTTGTGCGCACGTGTACGCACTTGTACGCACGTGTACACACTTGTGCGCACGTGTACGCACGTGTACACACTTGTGCGCACGTGTACACACTTGTGCGCACGTGTACGCACGTGTACACACTTGTGCGCACGTGTACGCACGTGTACGCACTTGTGCACACGTGTGCGCACGTGTACACACTTGTGCACACGTGTGTGCACGTGTGCGCACGTGTGCACACGTGTACACACTTGTGCGCACGTGTACACACTTGTGCGCACGTGTGCGCACATGTACACACTTGTGCGCACGTGTACGCACTTGTGCGCACGTGTACGCACTTGTGCGCACGTGTACGCACGTGTACACACTTGTGCGCACGTGTACGCACTTGTGCACACTTGTGCGCACGTGTACGCACTTGTGCACACGTGTACGCACGTGTACGCACTTGTGCGCACGTGTGCGCACGTGTACGCACTTGTGCGCACGCGTGCGCACATGTACACACTTGTGCGCACGCGTACGCACATGTACACACTTGTGCGCACGCGTACGCACATGTACACACTTGTGCGCACGCGTACGCACATGTACACACTTGTGCGCACGCGTACGCACATGTACACACTTGTGCGCACGCGTACGCACATGTACACACTTGTGCGCACGCGTACGCACATGTACACACTTGTGCGCACGCGTACACACGTGTACGCACGTGTGCACACTTGTGCACACGTGTACGCACATGTACACTTGTGCGTACACGTGCGCACATGTACACTTGTGCGCACGTGTACGCACATGTACACACTTGTGTGCACGTGTACACACATGTACAGACTTGTGCGCACGTGTACACACATGTACACACTTGTGCGCACGTGTACACACTTGTGCGCACTTGTGCGCACTTGTACGCACGTGTACACACTTGTGCGTACGTGTACACACTTGTGCGCACGTGTGCGCACGTGTACACACTTGTGCACACGTGTATGCACATGTACACACTTGTGCGCACGTGTACGCACATGTACACACTTGTGCGCACGTGTACGCACATGTACACACTTGTGCGCACGTGTATGCACATGTACACACTTGTGCGCACGTGTATGCACATGTACACACTTGTGCACACGTGTACGCACATGTACACACTTGTGCACACGTGTACGCACGTGTACACACTTGTGCGCACGTGTATGCACGTGTACGCACATGTACACACTTGTGCGCACGTGTACGCACTTGTACACACTTGTGCGCACGTGTACGCACATGTACACACTTGTGCGCACGTGTACGCACATGTACACACTTGTGCGCACGTGTATGCACATGTATAGACGTGTGTACATGTGTATATAGATACATACACATGTATGTATTCAAGTACATGACATAGTTACATGTGATGCGCATGCGTCATTCATTTGTAATAATATGGTTTAGAATGAATATACGTCACATGTATTCTAATATACAAAAATAATAACAGAACATAGAAAGGAACACCCCTCCTAAATAATAGAAAAGTCCCCCTTTCGAATGCTACAACTGGAAAGAGGAAGAATCGAGATTTTTTTTGAAAAAAATTACGTTTTTAAAAAATCGAAATTTTATATATCGAATCGCTCTAAAATTCCAATTTTTTTCCAGTTTCATCGTCAGAATGTTTACATCATTTTAGGTCTGATGACATTTTATTGTAGGTGGCCCCGTTTTCGAGTTGTTCGACCCACTAAAAATTATGACCAAAAACTCAAAATTTGTTTCTAAAAAATTCATAAAAAAATAACCCCTGGGTAAAATTTTCTAATTTTTTGTCAGGAGCTTCATATTGACCCACGGAATCAAATAAAAAATACTGCATGTCTTTATCTCATTCTGTTCTTGAGTTGTTCGAGGAACTAAATCGGTTCCGGACACACACACACACACACACACACACACACACACACACACACACACACACACACACACACACACACAGTGTGTTTAGAGCAATGGAGGTATATAGGATCATGCAAGAAAAGGGGCAAAAAAGGATGTCTGTGTGTGTGTGTGTCCGGAACCCCGATTTGTTCCTCGAACAACTCAAGAACGAAACGAGATAAAGACATGCAGTATTTTTTATTTGATTTAGTGGGTCAATATGAAACTCCTGACAAATTAGAAAATTTTTAGAAAAAAATTAGAAAATTTTACCTAGGGGTTATTTTTTTATGAATTTTATTGAAACAAATTTTGAGTTTTTGGTCATAATTTTTTGTGGGTCGAACAACTCAAAAACGGGGACACCTACAATAAAATGTCATCAGACCTAAAATGATGTACACATTCTGACGATGAAACTGGAAAAAAATTGAAATTTTAGAGCGATTTGATATATAAAATTTCGATTTTTCAAAATCGTAATTTTTTTTCAAAAAATCGAGATTCTTCCTCTTTCCAGTTGTAGCATTCGGAAGGGGGGACTTGGGTGTTCCTTTTTATGTTCTGTTATTATTTTTGTATATTAGAATACATGTGACGTAGTTTCATTTTAAACCCATATTATTACAAATGAATTGTAACTATGTCATGTACATGAGTACATACATGTGTGTTTATCTATATACACATGCGCACACGTGTGTACATGTGCGTACACATGCGCACACGTGTGTACATGTGCGTACACATGCGCACACGTGTGTACATGTGCGTACACATGCACACAAGTGTGTACATGTGCGTACACATGCGCACAAGTGTGTACATGTGCGTACACATGCGCACAAGTGTGTACATGTGCGTACACATGCGCACAAGTGTGTACATGTGCGTACACATGCGCACAAGTGTGTACATGTGCGTACACATGCGCACAAGTGTGTACATGTGCGTACACATGCGCACAAGTGTGTACGTGTGCGTACACATGTGCACAAGTGTGTATGTGTGCATACACATGCGCACACGTGCATAAATGTGCATAAACAAGTACACACGTGTACGTTTGCATACACATGCGCACACGTGTGTACGTGTGCGTACACATGCGCACACGTGTGTAAATGTGCATACGCATGTGCACACGTGTGTAAATGTGTATATGCATGTGCGCACGTGCATAAATGTGTATATGCATGTGCGCACATGTGTTCATGTGCGTACTCATGCGCACACATGTAACAATGAAAAAAAGTTGGTTATTTGATATATGAAAGCATATATTAAAGCAATGGAGGTCTATAGGGTTCCTTGAATCCCTTGTTAAATACACAGTCGCGGCAATATGTTTATTTTTCATATTTAAAGTTGTCCAATATTAAGTTTTCAAGGTGCAATGCATACCTTCAATATATGCTGATCGAGTGATATAATGACAAAAAATTGGTAAGTGCGGTTCTATTTTTAAAAACTATTTAAAAATCGTGAATTTCTAACTTATGTTAAATTCTATTGAGTACCGCGCTCTAAGCAAAAAACATTCATTAAAATGCTCGTAAAAATACGTAAAAATAATTTTAAAAAACCAGAAAAAAAATCTGCACGTGCGCCAATGTGTTGGCTTCACTGTGGTTTAATTGTGTTTTTTAAATTAATTTTATGTATTTTTACGAGGACTTTCCCCATCCAAATGTCACTTGTAATTTGGATGCTTCTAATTCTGCTGGGTCAGTTATTCCCCCTGATGTTGGGGGATTCTGGTCTAACAACACTGTCCAAGGGTCAGACACCCCTGACCTGCCGTGCCAATTGGGGCTAAAATGTCTTCTTATAAATGCTCGCAGTGTGTATAATAAACTTGACCACTTGCATCACTTTTTGCTGTCACAATCTGATGTCAGCTGCATTTGTTTCATCGAAACATGGCTGTATGACTATACCTGACTCTTTAATTGTACCTGATGGGTTTTCAGTTCTGAGATGTGATAGGGAATCACGTGGAGGTGGGGTCTGCCTAATATTATCCAGTGGTGTCCAGTATTCAAAAGTAACTTGCTTTAGACAAGGAGGAGAATTACTTTGTGTTGATCTTCATAATCATGGTTCTGCCTTACGATTAATTATATGCTATCAAAGCCCACTGTTCTACATCAGAAAATGCAACCAATAGCTTAATAGATAGCTTGCAGTCAGTCTTCAATGTCCGTGGTCCAACAGTGATTGTAGGTGACTTTAATAGACCACACATTGACTGGCATATATTCCAAACGAATAATACACTGGATATGTCTTCCGCTAATTTTTTGTTTGAAAACATTTTCTCCCAATTAGTGCTGTTTCCAACACATGGAGACAACACCCTATCTTTAATTTTTTGAGATGTCAATACTGTTGTTTGTAATGTCTATGGGGATGAACCTTTCTGTATGAGTGACAGTCACCCTCATTTAGCTGTCTGCTTTGCTATTCCCCATTTTGGTCTACTTGAAGCACACTCTTTACCTAGGCAGATATTAAACAATCATGCCCTAGCACAGATTAAATATCATCTGAACTCAATAATCTGGTCCAAAGCAAACCAATGTCTTGGTAATGAAACAGTCTGGGTAGAATATCAGTCCATTGTTCCTAATGCAGTAAATAAATATGCCCCAATCATTTCTACTAGATGAGTGTCATATGTTCCATGCAGTACCTGTAAGGCACTCAACCATAAACTGAAAAGTTGGAAGAACTGGAAGCTAACAAACGACCCTATAGCTCTGACTATATAAGCAATCAGCATCTTACTATCATCAAGCAGTTAGAGATAATGCTGCCAGACTTGAAATTGGTGCAGTTAGTAGTCGTGATATTACCACCTTTTTTAAATTTGTGTGCAGACGTCTTTGCCATCACGCAAAAATTCCCAACCTGGTTTCAAAATCTGGGGTGGTTAGTTCCTCAGAAGCAGAACAGGCAGAGTTCTTAAATCTTGAATTTGTTAACTCACAAAATAACCGTATTAGAAACGACTTTATTATTGAGAACTCTTTTCTTTTAACGTGCACATAATTTATGAAATGTTTAATAGTATACATCCAAATTGTACTCCTGGGCCTGATGGAATTCCTGCTATAGTACTAAAGCATTGTGCTGCAGAGCTTGCCAGTCCAATTTGTGATTTATTTAAGTTATTTTTACTATCGGGCAGTTTACCTTCCGACTGGAAATTGGCCATAGTACACCCTGTCTTTAAAAAAGGTGATTGTACACTGCCGAAGAATTATAGGCCAATATCCCTCACAAGTATTATATTTAAGCTAATGAAGAGGATAATTATGGGATATTTATTAAATCACATGAAATCAATGCAAACTGTCTACTAGAAATTGTGGACTGCGTAGATAAAAAGAAGTCTGTAACTGTGGCTTATCTTGATTTTACATCTGCATTTGACAAGGTTGATCATGGTCTTCTGATGGCCAAGCTTGCTAGACATGGTATAGCAAACCCTGTTTATGGATGATACAGGCTTTCCTGATTAACCGCCTCCAGTCAGTCCAAGTGGGATCAACCCTCTCGCATGTTAGCTCAGTTGGTAGTGAGGTAATCCAAGGTAGTGTATTGGGACCAATCCTATTTGGTATATTTATTAATGATATAATACAAAACAATCTCTAAGACTCTGTTTTATGTCGTTGATGTTAAATGTGTATCCAGTTGTTCTGAGAAACTGCAAGGAACCCTATCTAACATATCAGACTGGGTAGAAACTAATGGCATGTCTCTGTCAATTGACAAGTGTATAGTGCTGGACTTTAAACCCAAGGGGCTGGCACCAAGTCTACCTGTATGGGCAGTGCCATTAAATTGGTTCCAGAAGCCCAAGATCTGGGTGTCTTATTTAATGACAAGCTGAATTTCTCATCACATTGTAACATTATGTGTTCCAAAGGCCATCAAAGGGTAGGCATATTATTTAAAGTATTGCCCAATAGTCCAATTACAGTATTAGTTATGGCCTTTAAGGCGTTTGTAATCCCAATCCTGAGTTATGCCTCTTCAGTGTGGTCCCCATATCTCATACGAGATATTGACGCAATAGAGGCAGTTCAGCATAGATTTACTAAACGTTTAAAGGGCTTGTCTAATATGTCGTATAAACAACAATTACATTCCCTTGGAATGCACACTCTTGAACTCAGACGCCTTCATACTGACTTAGTAATGTTATACAAAATAATGGCTAAGGATGTCTTTTTTCTTCCGAGTGGGAGTCCTTTCTAAAATGTTCTCCAACGATCACTAGGTCCCACTCGAAAGGTATCATGTTACCTGTCGCTCGTATTAACTGTAAACAAAACTGCGTTTTTAATAGGGTTATTCCTATTTGGAATTAACTCCCACAATATGTAGAAGACTCTTCATCTGCTTAACATTAAGTAATTGGACCTAGCTTGATGGTTGAGTGGAGAGGCTGAAAGGGGAAATTAAAAAAATGAATGATAATGAAATGATTATTTTCACCTCCTTGTATATCTCCATGTATTTCTGTGTTTATTATTTTCTTTTGTCTTTTATATTGATTAGGCATAAGTGTTGTTGTAATGTACACCGTGAGTCAGGAAATCTGGCACCCTTTTTAAACATTTAATAACTCGGTTAAAAATCATCCGATTATTATGAAATTTGGCACAACTGTAGATGAGAATGCCTTCTTTTAGAATTTAAATAAGCATGCCTTTAATTTCTCACCACAGAGTTTTTTGGTCTGCAGAGGGCGCTGTAGCACAGCGGCGCGATAACCAATTGGTTTGTCTGCTAGCTTGAAAATGCCGTTCACTGAAGAAGACAAAATTGCCATCAAATTTCTTCGTGAAAACAAAAATTATGGTGCTAAACAAATTCTTAAAGAATTTCCAAACAAAAGATGGAGTGTATGCGGACTGAACCACCTTCTTCAAAAGATAAACGAAACCGGCAGTGTTCTGCATCGGAAAGGCAGTGGGGGAAACCGGACTGCGCTCATTGACGATAACATCAACGCCATTAATGAGCTCATTTTGAGTCAGGAAGAACAACCGCAAACACATCGCTCCCAACGTGAAATTGCTCGTCTGACAGGTGTTTCGCAAAGTTCTGCGTCCAGAATAATCAAAAAAGAACTCAACTTAAAATGTTTCAAAAAACTTCAGGCAACGGAATTAACTGAAAGTAACAGTCTCTCGTCTTTCACATTGCAAACAACTTTTGCGTCGTTTCCCAGAACACAAAGTGAGCTTTTACAGATGAGAAAGTTTTCACTGTTGCTTGACCTACCAGTAAGCAGAACGATCGTGTTTACACGCCAGCTACCGCTAGAAAGAATGACATACCCGCTGAACGATTGCTGTGAATGAAACCAAAGTTCAGCAAAATCAGTAATGGTGTCGGTGGGAGTGTCATTGTTGGGTGCCACAGGAATTCATTTTGTTGAACCGGGAGTCAAAATTAATGGTGAATACTACCGCAACAAACTTCTGAAAAACTGTCTTCTTCCTAACATGAAGGAAATGTCAGAATTCTTCATTTTCCAGCAGGATGGAGCACCTGCTCACACTGCCAAAGATACATTTGCGTTTCTCACCCAGGAAACACCCGAATTCTATCGAACCGACTTTGTGGCCACTCAATAGTCCCGACCTCAACCCCGTGGACTATGGCATTTGGGATGTCATGCAAGAAAAGGTTTACCGAAGCAAAATAAACAGCGTTGATGAGCTAAAAAATCAGATAACGCAGGCTTGGAGTGAGCTAGACCAAAGCATCATAAACGCTGCAGTGCAAAAGTGGCGGATCCGACTAAATGCGTGTGTTGCAGCTGGCGGTGGACATTTTGAACACAAATTGAAATAGGCAAAATGTTAGTTAACATTTCATCTACAGTTGTGCAAAATTTCATAATAATCGGATGATTTTTGACCGAGTTATTAAATTTTTAAAAAGGGTGCCAGATTCACTGACTCATGGTGTACATCCTGTAAAACCCTTAATAAATTATTATTATTATTATTTTAATGAATGTTTTTTTGCTTACGAGTGCGTACTCAGTGGAGCAATTTTGAAATAGTTTTTAAAAATGTAACCTCACTTACCAAATTTTTGTTATTCTATCACTCGATCAGCATATATTTAAGGTGCACGTTGCACTTTAAAAACTTAATATCGGACAACTTTAAATATGAAAAATAAACATATTGCTGCACGTCTGCGTGTATTTTAAAAATTAACATTTTTTCCTTTTAACAGTGAGTCTATGGGCTCTATAGAAAAACGATGCTAGCGTTCTTTGTGGAGATTTTTCGAAGTAATTTCGTGATGTAGCCCTCTCAACAGGCCTCTGTAGAACATGTTTAATGTTGAAATACGTTGCGTACCCATTGGATACCATATTCCTATTTTGAAATGCTAGACAAGGCCACAAGCCTGGTTCACTTCAATGTGCAAAATAATTGATAAGCGTACGGCATCGTGTAGATCAATAGTCTTTATTCAAAAGCATTGAATTAAATGTTAATAAACTGCACTATGTCAAATAAGTATTACCGGGTTCCATGTTTATTCAATATTTCTGTACATTTTTATCTTAATTTCACCATTACAATTTGAAAACGCACCACACCCTCTTGCTGCACCCTGTATATATGTTTTTTTTTAAATTTATTAATCTGTTTTCTATAAAAACAGGATCTGAATTTTGTTTCGATAAATAAGAGCTTATAAGAGATTAATTAATTATTAGATCTGAATGAATGAGTGAATGAATAAACATTAAAGAAGAGATGTTTGTAAGCTGAGCTCGTGTGTGCGTTTTAATATTCCAAAATCTATAAATCTGCTTTGTTAAATATTATTAGGTGTGTTTCTGATTCTGGACATTTGAACCGTTTTCAAGTAGTATGCACCAAAGCTGGACCAAATGGATTTTATGGTTCGAATGAACAAAAGGGTCAACAGAATACATTCACCATGTTATTGGGCTCAGAAAGTTGCGAAAAGCTACAACTAAGACCCGAGTTTGGAAGAGAATATATAATACCCTAATTATTGCAAATAACACCTTTATATTTTTTTTTAAATATTCTCCAATTAAAAATTACAATCATAGACACACATCAGGAAACAAACTCTAGGACTTTTTTTTATAATTAAATTTCATATTAAATGTTACTATATTAAAATATATTTTAATTGATTTTAAATTAATCAATAGAAATTGTTAAAAAATAAATAAATTTTCTTATTGATACATTTTTAAAATAAGCTTTATGTTTCATTTTGGCCTCAATTTGGATTGAAACACCCCTTCCCCCCAAAAAAACTTGAATTTGATATTTTCAATAAAAGGGATGAATATTATAACAGTGTAGAGCAGCGGTCGCCAACCGGTGGTCCGCGATAAATTTTTGGTGGTCCACAGAAAAATGTACACAATATTTGCATTTTTTTTTGTTTTAATAATAATAAAACAAAAAAAATATTCTTAATAAATTCTTTTATTCTGAATGACAATTTTCGCCTTTATATTGCACTAAATTCACGAAACTAGTCTAGTACAGTTCTTGTAAAATGCGGCACGCGAAAGCTACACTTCGTTCAGTTTCCCCCAACACACGCTTCTCTCCTAAACTTCAATATGTATAATATCCCAGGTCTGTGTGTGTGTGTGTGTGCGTGTGTAGAGTAACATCGAAATTTATATAAATTTGAATAAATGAATAAATGAACAGCTTTTTTTTTTCTCAAGGTCAACTATATGTTGCACCCTTCCCATCCAAGAACCCCATGATATCAAATTGGAGAGAGTGGAAAAGGTTGGAAAGTGTAGAGGGGGGAGAAAAAAGTGGGAGGGGTGACAAAAATTGAAATGAAAGAAGTAAAAAAAGGAACAAACGACGCGCATGCGCACAATTGCCTATGAATTTTAATCCCGTCTTTTATGACGGGTTACCCCACTAGTATATATATATATATATATTTTACTCCCGTCATTTATGACGCGTTACCCCACTAGTATATATAATATATATATATATATATACTAGTGGGGTAACCCGTCATAAATGACGGGAATAAAATATATATATATTGTGAGCTTTTGACATCAACCAATATTTATTACCAACCTTTAGATGACATTTTCTGTACCTCGATTCCTCTCTGAACAGTACGGTGCCCGCACGGAGAAGATTCGAGTTGCAGAGAGAGTTGGATGGAGACAGATTGTGGTCACTCCTCTGCATGGGGGTGAAATCAATGCAGGAGAGTGGCGGCCATCTCTCTCTCTTCCGGTTGATGCTGATGTACATCTTCTCCATCGGTATCCCGACAAGAGAAGATGTTGTAGCTGCTGAGAATCGTACATCTCTTGCCCTGTGGAGTCTCCGGCCTCTGAAGAGAAGTTGGTTACATTACAGAAAGACAACGCTGTTTCTTGTTATAACACTCTTTATTCATCACTTGTAAGAAACACAGAATACAAGGATGAATAGGTAAAATACTAACGGTAAATCCTCAGGCCCATAAGGGCCGGAGGTGGCTGCACGGAACGGATGATCCAGCGGTAACCGCCCCAGAAAAGCCCCGGCAGGGGGTACAGTGGGCGGTGCGGCTGGTCGGGCTGGTGTTGGAGCCGCAGGTTCCAGGGGAACCGATGCGCCTGCGATAGGCCTGGCATGGCGCAGGGCGGACCAGGCCATATCGCGGGCCTGCTGACGTAGTCGCTTCGACGCTGATTTCCTACTCAGTGCCTCTAGTGGCTTGGCACTTCCTGGTGGACGACCCAGCGCCTCTATGGGGTCACCTCCCTCTTGCATGACACCTTGCAGAAGGTCTGTGATGGCCTTCTGCTTTTTCAAGAAGGTGGCACACTCGGCGGAAGGTGGCGGCATCAAAGGTGTGGGTGTAGGTCTTCCGGAAGGGCGGCCCAGAGGTGGCGGAGAAGGAGAGCGGTGCGGGACCCGATTAGATGGGCCCCAAGTCTCGTAGCGATGGTCACGGTCCAGTTGGACGCATAGGTCCTGTAGATCCTGCCTGGCCCTTGGGTCGAAGTTATCGCGCGGCGGAGGGCCGCGTCCAGAAGAACCACGTTGTTCCTGCTGGCTTCTTCCGTCGGGTCGGCGTCAGAATGAAGGTTGGAAACCACGAGGCGAAGAGCGACGTGGCTGCGGCCGTTGAAGAGTTGAGTTGAGTGATGGCCCCTGTAGGCCTGTTGAGGTTCCTTGGGGCGAGCCCCAGTGAAAACCTGAACACCAACAGGTCGGGGGACCACCACTACTGATGCTAATGTCGGGGTTGGTGCGGCGATCTCCTTACGTGGAGGCGTGGCACATCGGGAAGTTGGTGGTGACGATAATGGTGTATGAGGAGGAGGTGGCGGAGAGATAGACGGCACCGGTGAGTGGTGTCGGAATGGCTCTGGTGGCGTTACAGATGGGGAAGGAGACGTAGAGAGGCTAGTCGACAGGGTCGCTGGTGAGTTCAAGGGCGGCGGCAATGGCGTGGCCGATGACGGAGCTTGTGTGGCCTCTTGGAGTCGGGCCTCGATTCGCAGGAGCTCCTCCTTTGGGAGTTGCGCCGTACAAGGCAGACCCAGCTCGGCGAGGCAGACGCAAACTGCACGGAGGTACGCCAAGTTGTCCTCCCCTTCCTTCTTGTCTTTTGCTGCCTGACGAAGAGCATCCTCCCTTTGTAGCTCCACCTGGGATGGGTTGGCCAGGCGCGAGGCTATCGCGGACTGCCTGGTTGACCCCCATGCCATTGTGTTGATATCGATGCAATCTTCCCGCTCCTCCCAGTAGTGTTTTGATGTCGTAATGTCAAAGGGAACAATGCTGCTTGGAGCAGCAGGTTTCCCTTCGCGTCCGACATTTGCAGGTCGCTTGAAGCTTGCTTTTAGGCACTTCTCCCCACGCCGGTGAAAATTCTCCGGTTCAGAGGAGGTGCGGCACCTATCTATTGTTTGGCGACTCTTCTGGTTGTGGGCGCACTGGCGGTGCCCGCCTTTCGTAGTTGGCAGGTAGATTGAGAGAGGGGTCCAGCGGTCCCCGCCGTTCCACTCTCCATCTCATCTTCACTAGAAGAGGCAGACATCATTCTGCCTCCTCTCCATGAGCCTCTACCTGGCATTTTTCAAGAGTTAAAAAGTTCTTACTTTTTGAAAAGTCCCGCTTCTGGTATTTACTTCTGAATAATAACAGAAATCGGTCCCCGATCACTCTGTTATTATTTCAAGAGGTCCAAAGAGGTCTGGAGATCTGATGCACTGCACTTGAGTTCAAAGGCTTGAAAGTGGCACTCAAGCTATCGATGAACACGAAAACTGAAGCAGTCCGAATTTTAAAATTTGAGACTTGGCACAAGAATAACTTGAAGACTTGAAGATTGAAGGTGAATATAGTCGAGATGAAAGGATGAATAAAACGAGTGCTACTTTGAAGAGAGCAAATCGAATGGTAATTAACCAGGTTTGGTCACTTGTATATATTTTTATTTAATTTTAAAAAGTTAGAAGGGCCGGCCCCTTTTAGAATAAGACACCTTACTCTAATTGGTTTCTTCACGACTTTATTTATTGGGGGTGGGGATTGTCCCACCGATATTAGATGTGAGAGGTGTTGATCTACTTCTTATCAGAGGCAGGTCCTGTTTATTATTTTTGTATAAACAAAAGGACTAAGGAATCTCGAGGGAGAAGGGCCATTATTTTATTTCACACTGAGGTGTGAAGTTGCCCATTAACTCTCTCCCCTTCCTTTCCTTAATGTCTTTTGAAAAGGCAATGTAGATGGGTCAGCAAGGTTACAACTGTACCTTGCTGTTTGTTATTGTTTCTTTTGTGGGAGTTGATGTCCCAGAAATTCGATTTTAATTGAGAGGGTGACAGGTTTTTCAATTTTATTATTTAATTGAAGGTGTCCGCTCTCACAAAATCTTCGAAACTGATTGGGTTTTCAAAGGAAAACAAACAACGAAAAAACTGCAGGCCATAAACGGATAAAAGAAGAAAATTCTTTTATCCGTTTATGGCCTGCAGTTTTTTCGTTGTTTGTTTTCCTTTGAAGTCTCAGTGTATTGGTCTGGCCCCCAGAGCAATTGTCTCTTTGAAGTTTTTCTGTCTTCCTACTGTCAACAGCATGGTCAATGACGTCTACCCATAATAAAGGGGAGCACGGTGCTTTCTTTTGCTGACCCTTTTATGGCTTTTGATTTTCTTATTTTTTCTAAACGTCCTTGCCTGGCCTTCGGCATTTATCTCAGGTGTACCACGTGGTTGACAGTTGTTTGTGAAGGCCACATGGTTCCGGTCAAGTTATTGCAGTGTGAAATGGTTGCCAATATGTAAATCTTGGTGGCCATTGTGAAAAGTTTAAAATTGTTCCAAAAACTAAAGTTGTGTGAATTTTGTAAAGTTTGGGAGTTATTTGAGAGTGTTTGTAGAGGGTTGTTGACGTTGTGGGGTTATTTATTCGTTGGGGGTTCTTTTTACCCTTTCCCCCACCTCTTGATAACTGTCCTCAGTTGTTTCTCAACTCAACTTCTCGAATTCCTCCCGCTCTTCTATTGTTGATATTTGATGGTTGCTAGTGTTTATTTCCAAAGTCATGGAGTAAACACTGGTAAATTATTGTTCTATTTCTGTCGCGTTTGATTTCTCAGAAGGGGGTGCTCCGTGGGCTGAGTTTGCGGCTGGAAGCGGAATCTGGTGGATTTGTCCCACCACTCGTATCAAGGCAAACTCAACGCCGTTCTCAGTGATGATGTCTGTTTCCGGCACCTCTCCTTCGGTGTCATAGTCGGTAACCGGCTCTCCAAACTGCTTGATTGCGACCTTCTTCTTCGGTAGCCGACACTCACGGAGAAAATGCCCCAATTTCCCACAATTATAGCACATTGACTTGCTCTTGTCGAATGTGCGAGTGGTGTCTGGTTGGGGATCCGTTGCAGAGTGGCGGTTTGAATTGGTGGCAGCAGTTTGACTAGGCTTTTTATCGTGCCTAGACCGGTGTGTTTTGTTTTTAGGGCTGGTGGCTGCCGCCGGCTCCTGGTCGGTCTTCGATGCTCCTTTACCCGACTGTGAATCAGCTGCGGGTTTCGGTTCCGTCGGCCATTTATTCAAGGACAGCAGGACCACCTCCATATTGAGGACGGTGTTTGCAAAGTCCTTGAATGACGTCGTAGATGCGTGATGCGCGGCGTTCTGTATGGTGGGATGTAGAGCGCGGCGCAACTGGCTTATACGCAGCTGATCGTTAAGTTGTGGGTAAACTCGGTCGCCGAGTATCATGAACTTCCAGATGAAAGCTTGTGTACTCTCGCCTTCCTTCTGGAGAATCTCTGTATACTGCTTCTCCAAGATGGCCAGTTCATTCGGTTTCCCGAACGTATCCACCATCTGTACTCTCAGGGCTGGCCAAGGAATGTCTTGAAGCTCATACCTCAGCTTGCTCAACCACGTGCGGGCGGCCCCAGTGAAACACCCCGTGATGTATTCCTCCTTATGGTAGTTTTTCCAACCATACAGGTGGGCCACTTCCTCGAATTCTTCCAGGAAGGAATGGAATCCTGTCAATCCGTCAAACTTTTGGACGGAGTCGGCTGGGTGACGACCGCTATATTTCTTGTTGAAGGCTTCCACGGAGTTTTCTCTGGGGGCTGGTCGGTAGATGCCATCCTGGACGTTTGACATTCCAGAGGGCATTAGACCTGCCCCTTGCGATGGAAAACGTGGCGCATAGACTGAAGTGCCTTGTGTTGCTCCTTGGTGAGGCTGTTGTTCCGGGGGTGCCGAGCGGCGACCACTACGTGCAACCCGGACAAGCGAGTGAGGAGAATCAGCACGTGTCATAATCGGTATTTCCGCATGCTCATCTCTGTGACGCAGATTATCTGACTGCTCTTGGTGTAGCCAGTCAGGGTTATGCGGTAGATGACGTGTGCGGTGTGTAGTGTCTGTCGTAACAATCGTGACGCTTTCTGTAGCCAACATAGGGAGCTGAAGAGGCGTCCGAGACATCGTCGCGACGTCGGTATGTGCATGTTGTCCGCCGTGGTATAGTCGGTCGATTCGGCGTGAATCGGTCGCCTATGAGCTGAGACATGCGAGTCGATAGTGCAGCCACCTGTTGTGATAGGTGGTCAAACTCGGCCCCAGTAGGCCGCAGCGGTGGTGTCACATCAGTAGTTATGGGTACTTCCAACAGATCCTCGTGTGAACCCTGGAGATCAGGCAGGGACTCCGTATCGTCGTGTGAGGTAGCCATGATTAATGATGTGGCTTGTGTAATGTGGATGTGCGGTGACGAACGAGTCCGACAAAGTCCAAGTCGGTGTGTGCAGCTCCAAGGGTTCTCGAGTACACTCTGAGTTATACTTTCGAGTTCCAGTATGATGGGACTCGTTCAGTTCGTGAAGTTGTAGGTCGGTGATGTCACTGTGCGCCGAAAAGTTAGTGCTTGTCGGTAACTGACACTATCGTACCCTTATACACTGAGTAACGATAGCTTACCTACGCTTGTGACGTGTATAACGAAGTGGCCGTTCACTCCGTTAGTGTGGTGATGGTTGTATCGTATTGGCTGTATCTTCAGTTGGGCGTGTGGCGATATTTGGTTCCCAACTGATGTAGAGTCGTGAGTTCTTTATTGAGTGTCAGATTTTAGAAGGATCTCTCTCAACACGTGATGTTTGGCGACCACGTGGAGGTTACAAGAATTCCAAAGGTCTTAATAAAGAAACAGCAGATGTACAATGCAATCGCGAGCGTGATACACCACCCAATCGAAATTGCACTGCGGAAAGTGAATTGGAAATGAAAGTGTATTGCAGTTGCCTAAAGAAAAGGCAAGCAATACGAAGAGTAAAACTAGAGCACGGTGCCCGCACTTTTAGTTTTACTTGAAAACAAGAATTAAGAATGTGTGTGTAGAGAACACACAAAGAATCGAAAGTTCAAGATGGCTGAACTTTCTAAAGAGGAACAAACAAAGGAGAAGTTCAAGATGGCTGAACTTTCCAAAGAAGCAAGAAAAGAAAGCCGATTTATTTTAAAAGTATAAAACCTAGGTGCAGCTACCGCACGTCAAAAGTTTTAATTTAGATTTATTAAATAAAAGTAAATCAGTGTAGAAATGGAAGTGTGTTCAACAAGCTAGATGCTTGGTGAACTAGAAGAATTGTTCAGACTGTAGAAATTTTGTGTCCTCCTGCTGGATGGCTCTGGATAGAAAATACAGTCAGTGCCCAGTGAGGGACTATGTTGAGTAGAATGAAGAGGTCCGTAGGTGGTGCTGTGGTGGCCACTTCCGGTTCAGTTTATTGCAGTGTCCAAAAAATGATGACTTGAAGAATTCCTCCGGGGCACGTTTTTATGGCGGCCGGGAGAAAGAACACAAAAAGAGAGAAAATTCAAAGAAAAGAGAAATTTTCTCTGACAAGAGGAACTCTACCAGGGGGCGCGTCAGTGCAACCCTCTGGAAGAGAAGAAAGAAGAAGAGAACACAAAAGGATGAGAGAAGGTACAACAATGAGTCACATGGAGCGAAAAACCGCTCTGTTGGCACTTTTTGAAGAGTGTCCGGTCGATCCAAGATGGCGGCCGGGCATCAGTGCTGTCCAATGGCGAAAGTTCATGTGATGATGCATTGAGGTGATGATGATGAAGAAATTGAAGAACATGACTTGGGACATAGAGGGTGCCAAGGGAAACACAATGTGAAAACAGGGAACAAAGAGAAGGGGGGACAAGAAAGTCCCAGTGATGTGTGTATTCACTGAGTCTCTCTCAACACACAATTTACATAAAACACAGAACACGCGGTCGACCATTGAGGCTATCTCCGGTCTCTCTCAACACGTGTTCTACAAAAAAACGGCGCCGCGTGGTTGGCTTTGACATGATTGAGGGCCTCCATACACGGTTCCACACAAAAAGGCGCCACACGGTTGACTTTGACGTGATCGAGGGTCTCCATACGTGGTTCCAACATAAAAGGGATGGACGAAGCCTCGTGAGGCACAATCACGAGACTTAGGACAAAGGACTGCTTCTGTTTACAGGTCAGAGAAGGCAAATGGAGCTATACCCCGCACCTCCACCAAATGTGAGCTTTTGACATCAACCAATATTTATTACCAACCTTTAGATGACATTTTCTGTACCTCGATTCCTCTCTGAACAGTACGGTGCCCGCACGGAGAAGATTCGAGTTGCAGAGAGAGTTGGATGGAGACAGAATGTGGTCACTCCTCTGCATGGGGGTGAAATCGATGCAGGAGAGTGGCGGCCATCTCTCTCTCTTCCGGTTGATGCTGATGTACATCTTCTCCATCGGTATCCCGACAAGAGAAGATGTTGTAGCTGCTGAGAATCGTATAGCTCTTGCCCTGTGGAGTCTCCGGCCTCTGAAGAGAAGTTGGTTACATTACAGAAAGACAACGCTGTTTCTTGTTATAACACTCTTTATTCATCACTTGTAAGAAATACAGAATACAAGGATGAATAGGTAAAATACTAACGGTAAATCCTCAGGCCCATGATTCGGAATAAGATCACGTAATACAGGCAAAGGATAAGAACTGAAGACAAAGAGGAGCGCGGTCCTTTTATACCTTGGACCTGTGTACACCTGCGAGGTGTAACCAGGTCCAAGTGACCATGGTCCTATTTGTAGCAATCCGCCGCTTGGGCATGAGTCAGAAAGGTGAGTCAGAGGGGAGGGAGGGACGGGTTAGAGTTGTTTACCCCCCGGACTATGGTTTTGGCGGGATCACGATTTACAGGGTTTATACATATATATATACATATATAATATATATATATATATATATTTGGGGCGGATAGCATACGCCAAGAATAGGTATGATTTAGACTTAATTGCTAATGGTGCCGGGGTCGTTCCCTTTGGTATTTCCTTTAGATGCAGTTGGTTGGAAGAGAATAAATGAAGACAAGCGAGATAAATGCAGACTGTCGAGTTATGTATTTAATGTACACAATCATTGAATGTTACATTAAATAGAGAAGAGTTGTTACTGTAGCGTTGCTTGGCCACCGGACCATTGATTGAGTTATTTCTGCGTGCACCTACGCAGGTGCACCCATGCCCTAGGGACCGTGCCTTGACGAGAATCCATCTGCCGATACCGGAACCAGGATGTGACTTATGCTTTGGGGTCCTAGATTGTAATGAAAGGGGCGGAAATGTAGTACGTGGGGTGCTCGTCAAGACTTGCAAACTGTTATTTCTCTGTCTCTGAGCATTGGCTCTCGGTTTTTCCTAGTAATTTCTAGAGATCGTTCTTTAAAACATGGTCTGAACCATGGGTTTTCTGTTTTTAACCATTAATTCACAGCATTAAGCCACTACTTCCCACGTGAAACAGTACTGGAGGCAGTCTTTGACCGTATGGTACCTGGGAAAGACAGGTACTGGCAAGCCATAGGCTAGTCAATTCGTTTAGCAGTGTAAACAGAAAACCTCAAGTTCAATTGGTGGGAGGTACACATCAACGTACTATGCCTGGGGCAGTGTGTGGTCTGTATACGACCATGGCTGAATGCTCCAGGTTACCCTTTGATCCGATAGACCTAGAGGAGGTGGCTGGGTGCTTGCCAGACAGAAGCTTGCTGACCTGGATAGGGGCCAAAAGCTCTGTGACCATTTCTTGCAACCATCGTATTCTTTGTCTCCCGTGCAAGAAGAGTCTGAAGAGACTGCACGGTGGAAGGTGCCACTTGACTTGTGGGTCGAACACATCTCTGGGCAAGGTCTGAGGACCAACCTGGTGCACATTGGTGACCCAAATCATGTGCATATCTGGCTGTTTTGGGTGCATGTAATGTCAATAATGAAAGCTTCTGAGCTAGAAGCAGTCACAGCTGAAGCCAAGGGCTGTACCAAGGAATGTTAGCCATTCTAGCTGGTAGCCAGCTCCAGTTCAGCCTGCAGACTTCCAATTGTTAGGGTTTTATAACCAAGTATATGCTTTCCTATGGTATGATGGGCTAGTAGTCTGCTGGTAGTCTGGATGGTAGTCTGCTAGGCTGCATAGAGTAGGCAGCCAGGCAGATGCCATATTGTTAGGCAGGCATTGGCAGGCCTCTCACCATTGGGCAAAGGGCCAGATGGTGCCACTATTCTACCAGGTGGAGTTGTCGGGAGGTTTATAATGGTCAGGTTGGCCATTATAGGAGACAGTGTGTAGTAGTGAGAAACAGGGAGGCCATACCTCTGCTGGAGGCCAGGTTGGCCTCCAGGTAATCAACCATGGTGCTCATGTTTTTAAAAGCATTGTGTAATGGTTGTCCTGCTGGCCAAGTAGGCCAGCAGTTAATGTATGTACTGTGTTCACTGAGTAAGTGTTTAATTAGATATATTTTGTTTATTCTTGCTACTGCTGTGCCCGTGTCAAGTTATTGGGGAGTTAACCATGGGAAGGGGGATTCCGAGAAGGAAACTGCCACTCTCTCATCAGTGCACAGTAGAACTGTTCCTTCCTCATATGGATGCTGTTTTTACATCCATCAGCATTGGCGAGGTGTGACTGCAGTGGCCGGTGCCAACCTATGGTTCTGTGGAGGTTCCACAAGAGCAATCGTGCCCCTAGTCGGGTTCAGGACTGGTGAGTTTGGGGACGAAACTACCGCGGATTTGTGGACCACCAGTTGGGTCATTGCAGTTGCCTAATTGACCATTTGATATGAGTAGTTTCAGTTTTGTAAATCAGTAAATAAACCACGAGTTGATTGAGGCAATTGTCTATATACACCTGCATGGTGTACTCTACTCCATGCAGCCTAGTAGACCACCATCAGGAGTTTCATCTACTACTTCAAATTAAAGAAGGAGCTAGACTAGGTCATCACAACCCTCTCAACTTACCTGTTGCAACCCAGGAACAGGCTATTCAAGCCAGCAAGGGTTGCTCCTGTAGACCTGCCTACTCAGTTCCAGACAGTTTATCTGGCAGTGAAGCAAACATGAAGCCCATCTATGCTGCCACCAACCAACAAGCCCACCACAGGCTGATCTGGGTGTTATGCCACCCTGACTGGGATTAAAAGCCATCCGCTGAGCCTCTCCTCCTCCACATGTCGAAACTCTTCGATGCCCATCTGGAGGAGCTGTGGCCTCAAATGCGGAGTCCAACTTGTTAAGAGGTCTACCAGAGTATTGGTCTCACACCCTAGTAGAGGCAGCATCACAAACTACTACCATACTTCTTAAGTGGCATCCTAGTCACTGTTACCTAGTCCCATTACATCTAAAATAGTGTACTCCTGCCATACCAGGTTGATGACCATCAACACTGGATAACTCCCACAACTGAATGCAAGTACATGGTTCATGTTGTAAGGTGATAACATGGATACCCATGGGTCTGGAAGTGGCTCATCCAGGCGAAAGTACCCATGGTATTGGTAGCTTTCCATTCCCAGCTGGTCCTGCCACAGGCCAGGCTGGTTATTCAGAAAAAAACACTTCTCCTGAATATGGAGGCTCTGCACCAATATACCTACACTTGCCTCAGGTTGGCGGAGCTGGATTGTAATTTTATGTGAGTTCAAACAGTGTAACAACCCGGCTGGGCCGTTACAATACCCTGGGTTCGTTTTCTTCAAACTCACCCAGCCAGACTCCGTCGGGAACAGGATCACAGCCTTAGCTGCCTTTTTGCACATGAACCTGGGCGGCGCCGACCAACCCGGAGTCCTCCCTCGCCAAACATCGCCGGACGGCTGTTCGACAAAACCACGATGATAAACCCACGGTGAAATCCAACAGAGGTTCACCGTGGAGCCGACGTGAACGAAGTACCGGCCATAGCCAAAACAAGATGGATACAGGATGGTGGTGACTGGGCAGACTCCTTCCCTGGAACCCCCACCTCCCATGGTAACTTCCCCAGTAAATCACATGGACCACAGTGTAGAAATATAATATATAATATTTAATATACACTTACTTAGTGAATGATTATATAAATATACAAGTATCTGCTGAACAAGGAGTTCAGCAGGGAAAACCCAAAGCACACAAACAGCAAACGAAGAGATGAGAATTGATGATGTGGAGGCCATCTTGGCTTCCAGCAGGAACAAGCTTCATTATCTTACTTCCATGGTTTCACTACACTGTCTAGTATATAATGGCAGCTGCCATTATATACCCCCAGGCTACTCCACCTGGGGGAGGACAGTGACCCTACTTGGGGTTCATGTCGTCTGCCGGGCTGCCTACTATAGCAGCCTAGCAGACGACATCAGGATTTAGTCTGCTCCTTCTAATTAAAGAATGAGCAAAATTGGGTCTTCACAAGTGCTATGGCACAGCACACAGGAAAATATCACACAAACACAGCTCGGAGCTGTGTAATTGTTTACAGCACAACTGAAAGTGGCTGCCAACTCTTATCATGAAAATGCAGATGCAGTGAACGAGCATACTGTTGCTGCACACCAGAGTATTAAATTTGGTGAATTTAACTGGCTTGAATCAAATCCAAATCTTCATTAGACAAATCCAATCAAATCCAAATGTGCCTTTTACAGTTTCCTAAATCCAAATCCAAACATAACATTCATCATGTAAATCCAAATCCAATCATAATTTTATTTGTCATTATTTACTACATTACTACATCCAAATCCATTTGACCGTTGTTCACTAAATATATTCCCAACGGTTGAAAACGACCTTTTCACACTTACAGATGAGACAGGAATGCAAAATACATTTTGTGCAATGTATTGTAATGTTGGCTTCCATAACTGCAAAAAAGACCATGTGCAACAAAAAAGTGTACAGCATACACTGTACAACACAAAGTCCAGAATAAAAAACAGAATAAATTCAAATCCTTTCATTTACATTACACAGAAATACAAATTTCAATCCAAATCTACTACATTTGTTCAAAATCCAAATCAAATCCAAATCCACAAATCCTGCTGCACACAGCTGAAGAGCTTGAACTTGGAAGCTCAACACGTGCATGAAAACCCACCTTAACCCTTCTCATCCACCTTTGTACGCCACTTATTTAATGGGTTTCTTAGATGTATAGGTAAAAAAGCTGGAGCATGTGTGGTAGAAATCTGAGCAGCCCAGAGTAACCTGCAGCCGTGGCAGCATCCTCTAGAGCATGCTGCTACTGCAAATCTAATAAGAGTATCTTGCAGCAAGTCTCCTAACCTAACCTAACCTAAGCGAACCTAACCAAATTTACTTTCTAAGAGAAAAAAGTGTTTTCCCTCCTCTCTTCCATCTTTCTTCGGTTTCTTTCTAACACGTTTACCGCCATTGAAAGACTGGCTGCAGGATACAGGGAGGAGATTGCTGCTGCAGCATGCTCTAGAGCAGTGGTCGCCAACCGGTGGTCCCGCAAGAAATTTTTGGTGGTCCGCAGAAAAACCTGGACAATATTTACATTTTTTTGTTTTAATAATAATTATTATTATTAATATTAAAAATAAATTCTTATATTCTGAATGACAATTTTCGCCTTTATATTCCACTAAATTCACGAAATGTACTAGAGTCTAGAGAGTCTAGTACAGTTTTCGTAATATACAACGCGAGAGATACATTTCGTTCAGTTTCCACCGACCACACCTTCTCCCCTAAGCTTCAATTATTATATATATAATAATAATATCCCAGGTCTGCGTGTGCGTGTGTGTGCATGTGCGTGTGCGTGTGCGTGCGCGTGCGTGTGTGTGTGTGTAGTAACAAAACCATTGAAGCACGTCGGAATTTATATAAATTTGAATAAATGAACCGGTTTTTTTTCTCAAGGTCAACACTCTTCCTTTGGAAAGTGTAGAAGAGGGAGAAAGAGAGAAAAGTGGGAGGGGTGAGGGGAAAAGGTTGGAAAGTGTAGAAGGAGAGAGAGAGAGAAAAGTGGGAGGGGTGAGGGGAAAAGGTTGGAAAGTGTAGAAGGGGAGAGAGAGAGAGAAAAGTGAGAGGGGTGACTGAAATTGAAATAAAAGGAATAAAAAAAGGAAAAAACGACGCGCATGCGCACAATTGCCTTTGAATTTTGCTCCCGTCATTCATGACGCGTTACCCCACTAGTTATATATATAATATCCCACGTCTGTGTATGTGTGTGTGTTTGTGTGTGTGTGTGCGGAGTAACTGTACAAAACCATTGAAGCACATCGGAATTTATATAAATTTAAATAAATGAAGAAATGAACCGCTTTTTTTTCTCAAAGTCAACTATATGTTGCACCTTTCTCATCCAAGAACCCCATGATATTAAATTGGAGAGGGGGAAAAGGTTGGAATGTGTAGAAGGGGGAGAGAGAGAGAAACGGTTGGGGGTCACTACAGCTACCAAGGCTCACAAGCGCTACTAGGGGGAGAACCGCTACTTGGGTCACTACAGCTACCAAAAAAATATATAGACCTTTTGTTCATCAAAAGGGTCACTACAGCTACCAAAAAATAGGGGGACAAAATATAGACCTTTTTTATCACTTTCTCGTCACTACAGCTAAAAAAATAACCCTTTCTCCATAACCTAACCGAACCTTACCTAATGAAACCTTACCGAACCATACCTAACCGAAAATTAACGATCCTAACCAAAAAGTACCGATACTAACCGATACTAACCAAACCTAAACGATCCTAACCTAACCTAACCGATCCTAACCAAACCTAACCGATCCTAACCAAACCTAACCGAACCTAAGCGATCCTAACCGATCCTAACCAAACCTTACGAACCTTACTGAACATAATGAAACCTAATCGAACATAATGAAACCTAACTGAACCGAATGTAATCTAAACTAAACGTATTGATAAATAAAAAGGCCTATATTTTTTGGTAGCTGTAGTGACCCTTGGTAGCTGTAGTGACCCTTTTGATGAAATAAAGGTCTATATATTTTTTTTGGTAGCTGTAGTGACCCTGGTAGCTGTAGTGACCCAGTTAGCTGTAGTGAGCCAGTCCCAGAGAAACGTGGAGGGGGAAAAAGTGGGAGGGGGTTGAAATGAAATTGAAATGAAAGGAGTAAAAAAAGGAACAAACGACGCGCATGACCAGAGAAAATGAAAAGCTCATTTTCTCTTTCAAATATAAGGGGAGGGGATAATAGTAGCAAAAACTACAGTTTATCACAGGCAATTGTGCCCAGCATTAGAATTTCTTTTACTCAGCTGTTTTATGAACGTCATCAATTTCTAATTGGTTTGTTACTTGGTCTGACGTCATAAAAGGGCGGAAGAAAAGAAATTCTAAGGCAGGACACAATTGCCTGTGAATTTGGCTCCCGTCATTTATGACGGGTTACCCCATATAATTAAACTAACTTTAATAATTTTGTTACAATTAAACAACCTTTAAAGATTTTCTATTAATAAAATGGAAGTTCTCTGATCATTATTTGACAAACGTATCTTTTTTTTTTTTTTTTTTAAATTCATATTAGTGGTCCGCGGGATTTAAAATTTTGAATTTAGTGGTCCATGAGGTTCAAAAGGTTGGCGACCGCTGCTCTAGAGGATGCTGCCGCGGCTGCAGATTACTCTGGGCTGCTCAGATTTTTATGACACGCACTATTATTTTCCACAGCAGTACACCGTGTAGAATAATTCGGGTTTAGAAAATAATTTTTATCACCCTGTATATTTTGCGTTTTTTTTTGGGGGGGGGAGGTTTTTTTTTTAACTATCCAAAAGGGTTACTCTTCAAGACTCAAGTGTACATCTAGGAACATCCATAAAAAATGAACGAGTGTAAGTGATTCATAATATAACCTCCTACTGTATACTTGAGTGAATTTATAATACAAATAGACAGGAGGAGGAGGAGGGAAAACTGTCAAATTTCAAATGCAGTTTGTCAATTTTCTTTCACTTTTATTTTCTTTCTCTCTCTCTCTCTCTCTCTCTCTCTCTCCCTCAACATTATATTTTGTGTATGTTATGCATATTTTATTAAACATCATTTTTTTCCATACACAGACTAACTTTTCAGATGAACTCACACTATAAACTTCCAATTACAAACGAACATATCGCACAAGGAAGCGTGGCACAGCTAAAAAAAACACTATTTTTGGGAGAAAATGAGTTTAAAGTTTCATTTTTTCAATCTCAATCTATTGTAGGAGAGCCAAATAAACGGATATTGCGAATAAGTTAAGAGGCTACATCGCAAAATTATACTTCGAAAAATCTCCACAAAGAGCAGCTCGGCATCGTTTTTCTATTGAGATCATAGACACAATGTTAAAGAAAAAAATGTTACATTTTTAAAATACACAGTCGCGCGGCAATAATATATTTATTTTTCGTATTTAAAGTTGTCCAATATTAAGTTTTCAAAGTGCGATGTGCACCTAAAATATATGCTGATCGAGTGATAGAATGATAAAGAACTGGTAAGTCTGGTTATATTTTTAAAATCGCGAATTTCTAACTCTTTTGTTAAACTCCATTGAGTACGCGCTCGTACTAAGCAAAAAAACATCCATTAAAATGCTCGTAAAACTAATTTAAAAAAAAAAACAGAAAAAAATCAGCACGTGCGCCAATGTGGTTTAATTGTTTTTTTTTGTTTTTTTAAATTATTTTTAAAAGCATTTTTAAGAGCATTTTTAAGAGCATTTTAATGCAGGTTAGAAAATTCGCCATTTTGAAATAGTTTTTAAAGATATAACCGCACTTTTTGTCATTCAGGCACTCGATCAGCATATATTTAAGGTGCACATTGCACTTTGAAAACTTAATATTGCACAACTTTAAACATAAACATATTGCCGCCGCGACTGTTTATTTTAAAAATGAACATTTTTTCTTTAACATTGGATCTATGGGCTTAATAGAAAAACGATGCTAGCTGCTCTTTGCGGCGATTTTTCGAAGTAATTTTGCGATGTAGCCTCCTCTCTTAAATTCATTTTCGTCGGGGTTTTTTTTTTGTGTTGTGCCACTGCTCTTCTTGTCGAGGTGCGGCTAAAATATAAGAAAAACAAGACACATTTCATTTATGGTACTGGAGAGTCGCAATATCGATCGCTCTCGCTCTCTCTCTCACTCACTCACTCACTCTCGGTCTCTATATTTTTTCTCATAATATGCTGGTCTGGCTCTCGTGCCGCCACCACTATCATCATCATCATCATCGTCATCATTAACAACAAACTCCTCCCTTTTTTTTTTAGCTCCAACCACCCTCTAAAACTTCCATACACTTCCTTGCTTTCGGAATCGATCTGACAATTGCTCCATTCTAACCTCTATTTCAACACTAACACAGAAACACTCTCTCTCCTTCCCTATAGATTCATACATCTCCAAATGTATAAAAGTAGTCTATTAACTCTGCAGACCTCGACGACTACACACATTAGGCCGTAAGACACAAGAAGATCCCGAAAACACACACACACACACACATAGTGTAACAGGAAATCCATCAAAACCCGTCAATTTTGTTTATTCCACACAGGACGTGGAGAAACAAGTGCACCAAATTAGAAGAAGAAGAAGAAAAAAAAATACCACTTCTTCAAATGCAACAACTAATTTGTCTCTCTGTTTTTTTTTACGATGCAACATTTGAAACGCTGAAAAAAGTGCAAATTATAGTATAGTAGTCTTATTCGCATGCTTGCTTTTTTTTTTTTTGCAACTTGCTAAGAGAACAAACAACACATAATATTTTTTCTCGTGGTTGGTGTTTTTTGTTGTGTGTGTTTATATCGAATGCAAACACTACCAAAGGTTTCTTGATGTCCTCCTAATCCTCCTGGTATCCCGATCCGTGCTAGGACATAACAACATAAAACACATGCTTCTCGAGGTGCCGTGCCACCACCTCAACCACCACATCAGCCACAGTTCATGGAAGTAATGCTTTGGTAACTGGAATGAATTATCTCAAGTGGAATTCAGTACAAAGTAAGTATATAATGTAGTAGTAGTAGTACTAGTAGTAGTAGTAGTAGTACTAGTAGTAGTAGTAGTAGTACTAGTAGTAGTAGTAGTACTAGTAGTAGTAGTAGTAGTAGTACTAGTAGTAGTAGTAGTATTACTAGTAGTAGTAGTAGTATTACTAGTAGTAGTAGTAGTATTACTAGTAGTAGTAGTAGTATTACTAGTAGTAGTAGTAGTATTACTAGTAGTAGTAGTAGTATTACTAGTAGTAGTAGTAGTATTACTAGTAGTAGTAGTAGTATTACTAGTAGTAGTAGTAGTATTACTAGTAGTAGTAGTAGTATTACTAGTAGTAGTAGTAGTAGTAGTAGTATTACTAGTAGTAGTAGTAGTAGTATTACTAGTAGTAGTAGTAGTAGAATTACTAGTAGTAGTAGTAGTAGAATTACTAGTAGTAGTAGTAGTAGTATTACTAGTAGTAGTAGTAGTATTACTAGTAGTAGTAGTAGTATTACTAGTAGTAGTAGTAGTATTACTAGTAGTAGTAGTAGTATTACTAGTAGTATTAGTATTACTAGTAGTATTAGTATTACTAGTAGTATTAGTATTACTAGTAGTAGTGTAAAAAGTAGTAATACAGTAACTGGACAAGTCGCACCTCGGCAAAAAGATGTGGCACAAGTCAAAAAACCACTTTTTTAGGGGAAAATCAGTTTAAAGTTCATGGCTTACTTTGCTGAGCTTTTCAAGCGCAGAAAACCGTTTTAACTATTCACAATATCGGTTTAACTGGCTCCATTACCATAGATTGAGATAGAAGAAAAAAAAATGCAACTTTAAACTCATTATTTTCCCCCAAAAAAAGTACTTGTTTGAGTTGTGCCACTCTGCTAAACCGAGGTGCGAAGTGTTTAGTAAGCGTAACGTTTGGTTAAGAATGTGCCACATATATGAATGAAATCGTTAAACATGGGTAGACGACCCCCCCCCCTTCCAAAAAAAAAAAAAAGGTGTCACGTGTAATGTAGGCACGGGGGCGGATTAAAGTGAAATTCCAAAAAAATTCTATGAGGTTGTCATAGTGCACATTTTTTTTTGATAAAAATTAATTTCGGAATTTAAGCGAGATCCAAATTGTCTCTGTTTCTATGTGTTTCAGGGCTGTGTGGGTGTGTAAGCGCTGGGGGCAGTGGCGTAGCTAGGGACCCGCCAAACCCGCAACTGCGGAGAATGGGTGGGGGAGAGGGTGCGCAGGAGGTTTGGGGGCGCAAAAAACGAAATGAAAGTCGATGTATTTTCAAAAATAATTGAATAAATTAAGCAAGTGATTCCGAATCACTCGCTTAATTTATTCAGTTATTTTCGAAAATAAATCGAATTTCATTTCGTTTATTGTGCATAGACATTTTTTTAGGGGGTACTATTTTGATGAACAGCGGAACGGTCCGAACAACGGTTCGAACAGTCGGAAAAATAGTAGGAACAGTCCGATGGTTTGGTTTAGTAAAATTAAGTTGTTGCAGGGAGTCTGGGGGGCGCATACACCGACTTCTTTTTTTTTAAAAAATTATTAAATCAAATTAGTCCATTGCTTCGACTGTTCCGTAATTTGTTCAATGGGAGGAACGGTCGGAAAAATAGATAAACTTGATTTAATAATGCTAAAAAAATGGGGGCTGCGCCCTCCAGGCCGCCTGCGACAAGCTTCATTTTACTAAACCTAACCTTCCGACTGTTACTACTGATCCGCCGTTCATCAAGATAGCCTCATACTGGGGGGGGAGGTGCTAAGTGGAGGTGTACTTAAAGGGAGCGCAACGTTTTAAGCAGCCTGGGGGGCGCAACCAAGCCTAGCTACGCCACTGGCTGGGGGAGGTACCCAATCCCCCTCAAAGCCAATAGAGACTTCACCCCCTTTCCCCCTTTGGATCTATTCTAAATGGGAAAAGTATGACATGCCGAAAGCATTTTTATAAATATTTCAAATAATGTTATTATTAGTTTCTAAATTATTGAATTTCACATTTTTTTTGCATGTACACATGGCCCCATGGCCCCACTTGTGGGGGGAAGGGGGCGGCTGACAGGACTCTAGCCTGGGGGCCCGAGAATTACGAGAGCCCAGCGTGGTGGCGGGTCCCCCAAGCTAAGTGAGAGATATTAACAGAAGACAGAAAGCGACTTTAGAAAATATTGACTTTTGTTTTGTCCATTTAACTAAAATTAATTATTTTATTAGGCACATTATACATTAGCCTCTCATCACACACAGGCAATTAGAAATCGGGACGAACTTCAGTTGACTCCGCCCTTTTTATGACGAACGCAACTTCTAATTGGTTGGTTCTTTAGTCTGACGTCACATGCTCCGCCCTTTTCAACGTCGAACCACACAACAAACCAATTTGAAGTTGCCGGTCGCCATAAAAAGGGCGGAGCCAACTGAAGTTCGTCCCGATTTCTAATTGCCTGTCTCATCACACTGATTTCTTGGGTTTGTCTTTGTAATTTATTGTCATTCATTGCTATTATTTATGCTGACACGAACAACACGTGCCTGTTTTTGATACATTTCAAAAGAAAATCAATCGCTTTTTTAAATTTAAATTGACGTATTTTTTTTATCCTAAATCCTTGTAGCTCCAAGAAATTTCTTGTCAAAATAGTGTCAAGTCTTACTCAGCGATTACCAAAATGATTGTTTTAAAATTAAAAAGAAGTCAAGTGACTTTTCCTAAAGCTTCGTTTTCACAGCGATAGTTCTATCGTGAGCGTATAGCTGTCATGAAAGTTGTGATAGTTCACTCTCACGATAAAAACTGTCTACACGTCTTGAAGTACCGTGATGGTTCTGTCACGACAGTGGGACGTCTACTTCATAGATATGATTGAGCCAGCAACAGTGTTGCCTCTCCCCCTTCAGAAGCCAAATTTCCCTAAAAAGTGGATATTTCTCTACAAGCGGTGGTCACTCAACAACTATTACTATTGCGACAGTACTATCAACTATATAGTCAAACGAGATAGTGTGATAGTGCTATCGCGACAGTGCGATAGTGACTATCATGTGGTTTTCACGATGATAGTTCTCGCGATAGTTGCTCTCATGACAGCAACTATCGTGACAACTATCATTGTGAAAACTGGGCTTTAGTCACCGATTTCAATTTAACAATGATGTCTTGTTTTACCTGAATGACAGTCATTTGTGTTCAGAAGCAATCCCCCTACCACGTGGCTTTTAACCTGATTGCAGGTGTACTCAGTTTATTGCCAATGTTTGTTGTTTATGGCGCATCTATCTGATAAAGTCAATTTATATGAAGTCAACTGACTTCATTTTTTAAATTATATTAATGACTTATTTTAAATTTTAAAAATCGTTTTGGTAATTGTTGGGTAGCTTTTGACAATATTTTGCCAAGAAATGTCCTTAGGTAATGGTCTCTTTAACAAACGTTTATGACAATTTCATTAAAATGTCACATTTTCAGGAATTTTTAATTATAATGACGAATTAAGGCTATATAGGCCATTCGAAAAGTACCATAAAATGTTTGTTTAAAAATCGCCACCATTTAGAATTATTTTTTCTCTCTAAACTATTCTAGTTTTCAAAATTGTTTCAGTGAAACTGTACACAAGTATGTTAGCAACAACTTTGTTAGAATTTGCTTGAGTATGAAACAGAACATGTTATCTGTTTTATTAATTCAACTGACAAAATAAAACTAATCATAAAATATATTTTGAAAAGTACACTAAACAATAGTCAGTTAATATAATAAAGGAGAATATGGAAGAATAGGAAAGTCAACTACGTGGTGCTATCCACTCACAGGAGTTGAGCATTTAACTACTCGAGTTGACGCAGTGCTGAGTAAAGCTAGCCGTAACCCCGTTGTAGTTGTGCATGCCGGCACTAATAATCTCAAGATGGATGCACCAAAGGGGGTAGCTGAGCTACTTAAGCACCTTTCTAGAGAGGTAAAGCATATCAGATCTAGTGCAAGGATTGTCATTTCGACTGTCCTGTCGAGATTTAAGCGTGATGCTAGGTGTTTGTTCGGTCCCAACCCTGCAGTCCTGGCAGATTTCACGAGATGTCTCTTCTTTGCCATGGTGCTGGTTACTCGCTTGTGGATGCTACTCAAGAGCTCCTTAAGGCACCTGAGCAATATTATGTGCAAGATGGGGTTCACCTTACTGCAGCTGATAAGGACGTACTGAGCTCTGTTTTCTAGATATCTGTTTGTAGTTATGTAAATGGAAACTTTTTTAATTTCCAAATGCCCTGCTTCAAGGAAGAAAACTGGTTCAGCTAATGCATACAAAGCACCAAAAGAAACTTTAGTTGAGTTTAACATGAAGTAGAACATTGAAGTAGTCTTTAAAAATAGAAGCACACTTTCTAATTTTTTGACGTTCCATCACTAGACAAAAGATATTAAAGTGCACATTGCACTTTGAAACATCAAAAATGGACAACTTTAAATATGAAAAATAAACATATTGCCACCACTGCGTATCTTAAAAATTAACGTTTTTTCTTTAACATTGGGTCTAAGGGCTCAATATAAAAAAAGATGCTATCGTTCTTTGTGGAGATTTTTCGAAGTAATTTTGCGATGTAGCCTCTTAATTCTAATTTCTGTTGGTTTTTATGCCTGTTTGATTATTTTATTAGGCTGGCAAACAAAATTTATCAAATATTATTGCGTAAAATAAACAAAATTGTGGAAAAATCGACAGAAAAAGCTACATTTTTACAAAATGTCCGTGTTATATTTCAACGTTGATATATTACGTGGTCTACTTTTTGTCCAAATTATTACAAAATTATAATTAAGAATATTTTGATAAAATATCTAAAAATTGGTACTTTTCTAAAACAAAATCTTGTAAGCACATTATTTGGTCCACATTTTTTTATGAAAATTGTGAAACACGGTAAAAAAAAGTATTGTGAAAACTAAACTAGCATTATAATTTATAACAATATAATATTTAATTGTCAATAAAGTATTGTTTGTTTTAAAGTTGCAACACTTAATAAAACGTTGTTATCAAATTCATTTGCAAGCATCATTAAATACATAAATGTCATAAACAACTTTTCCATTTGATTTCTGTTGCAACCTAACCATAAAATGAATAATTCTTTTGATAAAGTGAATGATACTTAAACTGTGGCCACATGTTACTGAAACACTTTGTAACAAGTGAGCAATCCTGACACAAATCTCTACAACTTTCAAACAAAATTATAGTAAGATAAATTTCAATCATCATCTACATCACCACACCAACAATCAAATAAAAAAATTACATCCTAACCACAATAAAACATGAAGAAAAATGACTATTATTCAACATATTGTCGTTTGATAAGTGATACCATGTAACTATAGAGACCTACATTGTGTAAAAATTTGAAGCTCAGCTCAGCCCAACCCATTGAGACTTTATACTGGGCCCAGCCCACGAAGCCCATCGGGCCCACGCAGACCACAAAGCCCACCAGGTCCACAAAGCCCATGAAGGCCCACCAGGCCAACGAAGCCCAACAGGCCCACCGGCCCAAGGGCATTATATAGGTCTCTACATGTAACTAACATTTTTGGTGCTTTTGATGTTTTATCATAAAAAAATTAGAAATAATAAGTGCATCATTCAGAAAATGTCGCAAAATTAATAAAAACTTTATTTTAAAAGATATTGACTGGTAGAGACATCTGGTTGAGGGTGTTCAATCCATTTTAATGTAATGTGATTTTGCGAATATTTAGAAAACAATTGTTTGTGATGTCATGTTCGTAACATAATTATATTAATTATGGCTCAAAAAGGCTTCTAAAAGGTTTCTAAAAGGCGTGGGTTACAATTAGTACTCTGCTAACAGCCAAATAGGCCTATGGCAGAGGGACAAATGCAGCATTAAGCATTGTCAAGCACATATACATACATGCACATATATAAAAACAAAATGAATATACAAATGTCAATCCCACAAAACAAAATTATCCCCATTCACCACTGCCTCAGGAAGAAAGTTCCATTGTCTTATAGCTCTAGGAAAAAAAGACCAATAATATGAATCTGTCCTATCAAAAATCTCCCTAATTTTTCTAGAGTGGTCAGCCCTGCCCATATATAGTGCTTTATGAATATCACTGGACTGTGGTTTAGGACAATCACCACGTGTAATTTTTCCAAACAATTTCAAACTTAACTCAGCCCTGCAATGTACCAAACTATGCCATTGTAGCACTGACAGCATCTCAGTGACACTATCTGTAGATTTGTGCCCCACGCTATGGGCCCCACACCTTTCAGGAACCCCCATAACGGATCAAAATAATATGATTTGATATTGGAAGAAAATTGCAATCAAGCTTTCTTAAATTTGTTTCCAGAAGATTTCACAGCAAGAAAAAAATTGGGGAAAGTGAAAGTTTTGTTGGGGGACCGCGTAATTTCGACTGCCCAGGGCCTTCACAGGTTTTACTCTGGCACTGTTGTGAGCAGCAATGCAAGTAGCACAAGTAATGCGAGCCAGGGGCTCGTCTGGCTCCGCTTGAATTTGAATTTGAATTTGAAAAATTACTCTGCAAGCAGCCATAAAGGCCTATGGCAGAGGGACAAGAGTCCAAGTGCAGCATAGAAAATGGTGTCGCTTGGTGTCGGTACATCAAAGAGTTGCTCGTCAAGACTTTGCAAATAACTGGACTGGGTGCCGTGCACAGTAGGGTTTCCATTACCGGACACCTTATAGCATTACCGGTTTTTCAGTAATGCAGCATTGTGCCCAAATCGATAATACCGGCAAATTTCGGTAATAAAGCTAAAAATTTATATTCCATTTAAACAAAAAAAAATTTATGATTTTTTTTAAATTCATATTTTATTACAAAGTATTTTTTATAACAAAAAGTGAACATAAGAAAATAACAATAAAACAAAAGAAATAATAAAATGAATGAAACAAAATAAATATTAATTAACTATTGGGATAACCCGTCATAAATGACGGGAGCCAAATTCACAGGCAATTGTGCCAAGCATTAGAATTTCTTTTCCTCCACCCTTTTATGACATCAGCCAAGTAACAAACCAATTGAAATTGAAAAGGGCGGAGCATTTGACAGCAAACCAAATAACAAACCAATTAGAAATTGATGACGTTCATAAAAAGGCGGAGCAAAAGAAATTCTAATGCTGGGGCACGTGATAAACTCTAGTTTAATGTTGCTACTATTATCCCCTCCTTTAATTGTAACAAAATTATTAAAGTTAGTTTAATTATTACAAAACTAGTGGGGTAACCCGTCATAAATGACGGGAGCCAAATTCACAGGCAATTGTGTCCTGCCTTAGAATTTCTTTTCTTCCGCCCTTTTATGACGTCAGACCAAGTAACAAACCAATTAGAAATTGATGACGTTCATAAAACAGCTGAGTAAAAGAAATTCTAATGCTGGGCACAATTGCCTGTGATAAACTGTAGTTTTTGCTACTATTATCCCCTCCCCTTATATTTGAAATTGAATACGAGCTTTTCATTTTCTCTGGTGCGCTCATGCGCGTCATTTGTTCTTTTTTTACTTTTTTCATTTCAATTTCAGTTTCCCCCTTTTTTCCCCTCCACGTTTCTCTCTCTCTCCCCCCTCGCCTTTCCAACCATTTCCCCCTCTCCAATTTAATATCACCGGGTTCTTGGATGGGAAAAAGTGGTTCATTTAAATTTATAAAAATTCCGATGTGCTTACACGTTTTTGTCCTTGTTTGCACAGCGTTACACATACAGTGAAGGAAGGAAGGATAGACAGGGGTTAATATACATGTATATATGGTGACGGACCTTTTTCCACAGGTAGAATCTGCTCTTTTGAGGTGATACGAGCGAGTTTACACTCGTATTAATAGTGAGTGGCTATGTCACTAACTCTACCGGCCCGTGAGAACTAGACCAATATAACGTCTATTTTGTGTCCTCACTAGTCTCTGGCTAAAGACTTTCACAGTCTTGAGGATCTTTAGTCTCTGTATATCTCGGACTTTCGCCCATAAATTTTCCCTGAAAATAGTGTGAAATATACTTACAATCTGGTGTTGCAGGTTTGCACCTGTTTGGAGTCGTAGAGTATTGATACTCTTATTCTTATTCTTATTAGGCAGGTCCCTGCTTATTATTTTAAACAAACAAAAGAGTCCTGAGGGAGAAAGGCCGTTATTTTCTTTCACACCGAGGTGTGAAGTTGCCCATTAACTCTCTCCCTCTTTCTTAATGTCTCTTTTTTTAGTAAGACAAATAAACACGGGTCAATAAGGTCACTAGTGTACCTCATTGTTTGTTATGTTTTTTCGGAGGGGTTGATTCCCAAGAATTTTATTACTTGATTGAAGGTGGCAAGTTCCGAATTTTTTTTACTTTAATTGATCCTTCGAAATTATTTTCGGTTCTTCTTGTTTTATTATTCTTCTGTTTCTTCTATTTTCTCTTGTGTGTTTTCCTTTGATGTCTATGAGGTGTGCATTGATTCCGCCCACAGACATAATATTCTCTTTGAAGTTTATTTTCCTATATTAACTGTCGGGATCGTTGACGTCCATCCATTGTCGGAGTGTGGGCTCGAAGAGGTTGTCCTCTAAGTATACTTTGTTGGTGGCCATGGACACAGCGAGGTGAAGGGCTCGGCCCAGATCTCAGCCTAAGATAGCCTTGGGCTGGCCGGCAATCACAAGTAGGTGCCCACGCACAGTGTGGGTGCCAAGTTGAACCACCGCGGCGAGTCGTCCCACCACAGTGATCTTCATGCCTCCCACACCCCGAACATCAGGTGGGATGAGAACAGGCTCGATTTTGAACTTATGTTCTTGTGCAAGTGCAGCCGAGATGACGCTGCCCATAGCTCCGGTGTCCACAAGCATACGTGTGACTTTTCTATTGATCGTGACGGCAATGTGCGGGTTTCTGTTGCTAGCATCGTAGTCTCCGACTTCCTGAGGTGTGCAGCTGTCTACCAGCTGGTGGTATACTGTCTCCATGTTTACCCCCCAGGCTATGGTTTTGGCGGGAATGGGAGTTACTGGTGTTACAATAATGATGAAAGGCGCGTTGGCAAAAATAATCCAACACGAAAAAAATAACAAAAACACCACTGGTTTTGTTTAAAGTGAAAATGAAAGTTTTATTCCAAACATAAATATATCCAAAATCGAACTGGTTAAACACAACACATAAAAATAGTAACTTAGAGAAATTTAATCTAAGAGCCTAGCCAAAATTGGGCATAGGTTCAATGTTTAGAAAATTGGTCCCAAACAGAAAAATATCACTTTTTATATACCCTGAGAATCCACAAGTCGGATTATCAGGGCACAAACTTCTGATTGGATAAAATAAACTTTTGGCCCAAATAGACCAATCAATGGAATACAGAAGAAAACGTAAACAAAACAATTAAAAATTAACAAAAACCCACTTATGTGGAAGTTACAAAAGGAGAAAAGAAAAGGTCAACTGTAAAAATAGAATCTGGGTCAATCGGTACCCAAAAGTACCGAGTGGCCCAGAAGCTACAACACGATTACAGGGTGGACAACAAGTTAAAATCCCAAAACGAAAGCGCGCTAATAAAAAAAAAGCTTCGGGCGCAAAACGTCTCAATATAATATAATTTGTCTTAAATAATTTCAGTACATGCAAAACAAAACAAAAACAAAAAGAATGAGACGCATATTTTTTAATACAAAGGTGAATGGCCCCATCACCTCTGAAGTAATAATCCAATCTATTGAGCAAATAAATTAAGACAATCGCATTTTTCTTTTCAAATACCGATTTTACATTGAGAAAAATCGTTTAAAAAGAAAATAAATAGCATGAAAAATCAAATAACACCAAATATACTTTTGATACGGTCCCTTATGTACAAATTAGCATATAATTAAAATTTTTAAGAAAAAAAATTCGTTTAACGTTAAACAGTTTCCTAAGCCTCGTTTTCGCGGCGATAGTTCTATCGTGAGAGTAGTTGTCATGAAAGTTGTGATAGTTCACTCTCACGATAGCAACTGTCTACACGTCTTAAAGTAACGTGATAGTTCTGTCATGCCAGTATGACGTCTACTTCATAGATATCACTGAGTCAAAAACAGTGTTGCCTCTTTCCCTCCATCAGAACATTCAGAAGCCAAATTTCCCTACAAAGTGGATATTTCCCAACAAGCGGTCACACAATAACTACAGTGTATTACTATGGCGGCAGTATTTTCAACTATCTAGTCAAACGAGATAGTGTGATAGTGCTATCGCGACAGTGCAATATAGTGACTATCATGTGGTTTTCACGATGATAGTTCTCGCGATAGTTGCTCTCATGACAGCAACTATCGTGACATCTATCATCGTGAAAACGGGGCTTTAGATCATTTTATGATGTCTGTTTTTTATTTTATAGTGTACTAGCAATAGTACCGGGTTCGCTGGGGTAAAGTAAACAATTAAAAGAAATAACTTTTATTGATTTTCATCTTCACTGTTAAGAAATTTGATCCAATTAGCAAATTCTTCTGCCACTTCTTGTCTAAGCAGTGAGCCATACTAAATATATATTTTCTAAATTTACTAAAGTATTGAAATTACGTATTTGTACTCTTATCACTTGTGTAGTACTCGTGCAACGTCTTTTTGAAAGAACTTAGCATGATAAAGCATAACTGATTATTTGTATTTGTCATTGAAATTCTTTGTCAATTTCCTTTTACAATAAAAGGACATTTGCACTAAAAACATTTGCCCTAAAGGGACATTTTCACCTAAAACAATTTGCCCTAAAGGGACATTTTCACCTAAAACCATTTGCCCTAAAGGGACATTTTCACCTAAAACCATTTGCCCTAAAGGGACATTTTCACCTAAAACCATTTGCCCTAAAGGGACATTTTCACCTAAAACCATTTGCCCTAAAGGGACATTTTCACCTAAAACCATTTGCCCTAAAGGGACATTTTCACCTAAAACCATTTGCCCTAAAGGGACATTTGCCCTAAAAGGCAATTTGCCATAAAAAGACATTGGCCCTAACCAGTAGTGTAAATTTATGTCAATTGGTGTTTTTTGCACGCCTGTGGCACACACAACCTATTTAAGATACTCCACCAAAAGACACTAAAGTTGCTAAACCATATGAAAAGAGCAAACAGAAAAGAGGTTTCGGGCAAATGTCCTTCAGGGCAAATGGTTTTAGGGCAAACATCCTTTCAGGGCAAATGGTTTTACAGCAAATGGGTTATGGGCGAATGGTTTTAGGGTGTGTCTTTAGGGCAGTTGTCTATATCCGCGACCTCTGCATTTTAACATTCCCATATGGATAATAAAATTTAAAAGATAAAAAAGTATCTGATGCAACCCCTTTCCTCCCCTCGACATATTGAAAAGTGAGGGGTTGATTTTATACAGGTCAATAGCATATTAAACATACAATGCCGAATTTAAAATTCTCATAACTCACGAACCACTCAACATAGCAAGCTGAAAGTAGCACCGTTGACCTAGAAATCTTGCGCACTGCAAGTGAGCCAAGTTTCACTTTGCTACGTTAAGCGGTTCGCGAGTTTTTAGCGTCACATCACGGACAAACATCCAAACTTTGTGTTTTATGTTTAAGATAAATAATTGAAGAAAAAAAACCAGACATATTCATCAAAACTTGTTGAATTGATTGGATATTCGTGTTCTCTTTTGAATTGACAACAACCATAAAAAAATTAATTAAAGCAGAACATACGATGGTGTTCCCACGCATACTGAATATGTGGGAGAATTAAATCCTACTACATGTGGTAAATTTGTGCTTTAGCCTACCCTACGGCTTAGCCTCCCGTGTGTTGGTAACAAACCTCAGATACTAATTGATCGAATGAGATAACAAGTTGTCGAATGTGTTAAGGCCTTGCTAGGGCTCAATGAAACACTCAGAAATAGTTTCTGGAGGTTTTTTTCTTCCGAAAACTGGGTGACACCAACCCTAATGACGCCACTGCCAATGCGTCAACACGCGCAAAACAATGGCATGGAAAACCTCGTAAATAAAGATTAGTACTGCAGGGGTGAAACATGTTGTGAATGAGTTTCAATTCAAAATTAAAACTAAAAGGAAAATTAAATTTTTTTAATTAATTTTAATTAAATTAAATTAAAATTAAAAATTTCAAATAAAAAGTATATTTTATAAAACTATCCTCAAATACTATTAAGTTCTTTACGTAGTAAAAAGTAATTATATCGTTTTGTGACAAAATAATTTCTTAGGGGGAGTGGGGCGATTCCCAAGCTACTATTATGAATTTAAAAATTATTAGCTCATACTATTATGACCCTAATACCTAGTACACACCTGATAATTCAAATGCATTTAAATAATAAACGTGTTCTACGGAGCCCTCTGTGAAGGGCAAACAAACAATATGTCGAATTCAATTTATTCAGTTAATAATCTGAAAATATTGAGTTAATTAACTTAAATATAATATAGAAACTATTGACAAAATATTGATTTAGTATTTCAATTTAAAATATTAATAATAAAGTCAATTTTTAGTTGGTTCATGTCCTTAACTGAATTCCGTATAATTCACCTAAACACATTTAATTTGAATGTATAATACCTTGTACACACACACACACATGAGTTAAATGAATTCAGATTAAATGTGTTTAGGTGAATTATACGGAATCCGCTAGTTATTATAAAAAAAAAAATAAAGTATTTGAAAACAAAATTTCAAGCATAACCACAATTATGGCGCATTCACACTAGGCTGGTTTATCAGCTGCTGGTTGCTGGTTGTAGCCAGCTAACGCCATAGTGTGAACCGCTACCAGCAGCTGCTTTCTCCAGCACGCTAGTGATTTTAACAGCGGCTGGTGAAGTTGAACATGTCCAACTTTAGCAGCTACCAGTTGGTCATGTGACTCCCTGTCTTTTGCTACCAGTCTGTAACTCCACTGCTTGGGTTGGTTGTTGTTAGAGTTTGTGTTTTTCCACAACGGTGATTGGATGACTTGCACTGCTAATACAAGCAGTGTCTGGAGAAGTGTGAACACAACGCAGCCGCTGCTTGCTGTTGCTGCTAATGCCTAGTTCTCACAACCTTCTTGTAGCTCGGGCTAAAATAGCCTTGGCTAAACGACTGTATTCACATGTGAGCAGCTACATATGGGCTTTGTGACCTGCCTAAAGGTGGCACTCACTACAGCATATTTATTTCATTTTTACAAATTTGGCACTGGCCATTATGTGTGGACATTGTGCTGTGTATAGCCTGCATAATGTATACATAATTGGAGGGAAGATGGCTGATATTGTCCATACTAACGAAACTGAATTGCATGAATCTTCATTGAACACACTAAATGCAACATATTTTAATTGTAGGTAGGTTGATGATTTAGAATTTATGGAAATAAGTAATTATTAAATAAAGATCAATGGATAATTTTAAATTTTTTTAATAAATTAACAAATAGACTGAAACATCTAACAATGGAAATAGAAACTGAATGACGCCATTTTCTATTCAGATTTATGACCACCAGGTGGTGTACGATCAAGTTAACTTTGTCTTGCATTCACACTAAATAATGTGTTGGCTACATATGGGTAACCAAGGCTACCTAACCAAAGCTAACATTTGACATTGACCACCATCTAGTGTGTGTTCTCACAACCCTTATACATAGGCTAAGTCCTTAGCCTGAGCTACATGAAGGTTGTGAGAACTAGGCATAATAGCCAGCTGCAACCAGCGGCTTGTAAACCAGCCTAGTGTGAATGTGCCTTTACAATTACAAAAAAAAATACTCTGCAAGCAGCCGGTTGGCCTGTGGCAGAGGGATTTTAAGAATTCAGGTTATACTGCAAGCACGCATGTGCACACTACAAAACTACACAGTACACACACACATACATACTGTACACCACAACCATAAAACGCACACTGATCTTTCTATTCAAAAGTTATGCAATTATGTGAACCTTCGAAACATAGATTATTATTTTTCTCTTGTGTGTGTGCCTCAACATAAAATCATTAGATTAGGACTGATTAGATTGAGTGCATGTGTGTATTGAAAACTGCTGGAGCACAAAATTCATTTTTTGCCAGTCTTGTTTGCTGTACTTCTTAATTGTAATTGCACAGATTGCAGTAGAGCGAGTAATAACGTTGAAACAAAATTGGTGCATTGAATTTCCTTCCTTTACAAAAAAAATGACTCAAATGAGACACCAAGTGTGTGCGTGTGTCTGTATGTGGAGAGGGCCAAGTGAAAAGAATCTTGGGTTCACTCAATCACACTGTTTTCCTCCAGTTACCATGGGAACAAATACTCTAATTAAGAGGACACAATGTACACACACACACACACATACATATACACATACACCACATTGGGTTCCATGTGACTTTGATGCCATGCAGTAAATTGTTTCCGCTCAAGTAAGTTTATATGCCAACATGTATAAAGGAAAGAAAAATTTATCCCTCAGAAAATATTCAATCCAATATTTTATAAAAATTGCTTTTGGTTACTTAGGATATATAATAATATACATAAGAAATGCACAACAATGCACACATGTTTGCATTGTACAGTGTAATTTGGGCGATCTACTGTACACTGTGGTATGTTCATGAGAATCATGAGATTTTCAAATATTTAAATATTGCAAGAGTCTAAATCTAAAAAATAAAAACCACAACAATGTTGAAAATTCAAAATTTCACTTTGTTGTTCAGAAAAAAAATTGCTATATAGTCAAGTAGGCCTACATTATTTATCAGACTCTATACACTTTAAAGTGGTTTATACACCACAAAATAACTTCGAAAAATCTCCGCAAACAGCGCCAGCAAAGTTTTTTTTTTTTCTTTCTATTGAGCTTATTTTTTTCTTTCTATTGAGCTTATTTTTTTCTTTCTATTGAGCTCATAGACCCAAATGTTAAAGAAAAAATGTTCATTTTTAAAATACACAGTCGCGCGGCAATAATATGGTTATTTTTCATATTTAAAGTTGTCCAATATTAAGTTTTCAAAGTGCAATGTGCACCTTAAATATATGCTGATCGAGTGCGGTTCTATTTTTAAAAACTACTTCAAAATAGCGAATTTCTAACTCTTATGAGTACGCCCAAATAAGAACCAAAAAAAAAAACAGGAAAAAAAAACAGAGCGTGCGGCAATTTGTTGGCTTACTGTGGTTTAATTGTGGTTTTTAAAAATTATTTTTTAGGAATTTTTACCAGCAATTTTTAATGGATGTTTTTTTTTTTGCTTATAATCAATGGTGTTTAACATAAGAGTTAGAAATTCGCGATTTTGAAATAGTTTTTAAAAATATAACAGCACTTACCAATTTTTTGTCATTCTATCACTAGATCAACATCTATTTAAGGTGCACATTGCACTTTGAAAACTTAATATTGGACAACTTTAAAAATGAAAAATAAACATATTATTGCCGTCGCGACTGTGTATTTAAAAAAATTAACGTTTTTTTCTTTTAACATTGTGTCTATGGGCTCAATAGAAAAACGATGCTAGCTGCTTCTTGCAGAGATTTTTTGAAGTAATTTTGCGATGTATAGCCTCTTATTGACGCATTTTTTTTTTGCTTGTGTTTTATGCAAAGTTAGACTATGTTGATGTTATTGTTGGAACGCGCGCGCGCACACACACACACACACATAAGATTTTTTTTACACACGCACAAATATCCGCACTCCTCTGGGCAACCATTTGAAGGTGAAAATAAATGTAAATTTGATAACGTGCCCATTAATGACTTAATGAATAAACGAGGATGAATCGAGAAAGAAGGGAGGGAGAGGAGGGAGGGAGGAGCGCGGCTAGGTTTGAGGGGCGGTTGAGATTGAGATCACATAAAATCGCAAACATAACGCAGAATTCAGTGGTCAAGGGACTTTCCCTTGACCACTGAATGCGTTTTAATCGTAGTTTTTTAATGAATTAAAAACTCTTAATTCATTTTGGAGGCAATTAAAAATAAGCTGTTTAAAGACTTTTTTTTTTTTTTTTTTAAAAAAAAGCTCTTTTAAGCATCCAATTTATTACAAAAAACAAGACATAAATTATTGTTGCCAACAGATAAAAATTTGATTCATATTTATTTTAACATGCAACCAACTATAAGCATTTGTACAGAACCCTGTTGAGGACATAAGATATTTTTTTATCTCGTCCGGACGACATACTAATTAGTCGTCCAGACGTGATAGTAAAGCCACATGAAATCACATGATAGTCACTATCGCACTGTGGCAATAGCACTATCACACACAGGCATTTAGAAATTGGGACTAACACAAGTTGGCTCCGTCCTTTTTATGACGACCGGCAACTTCTAATTGGTTTGTCGTGTGGTTCGACGTTGAAAAAGGCGGAGCATGTGAAGTCAGACTACATAACCAATCAATTACAAGTTGACGGTCATCATAAAAAGGGCGGCGCCAACTTGTGTTCGTCCCGATTCCTAAATGCGTGTCTATCACACTATCTCGTTTGACTAGATAGTTGATAGTACTGGCGCGATAGTACTAGTTGTTGTGTGACCACGTCTTCAAGTAACGTGATAGTTCTGTTACGACAGTGATGACGTCTACTTCATAGATATCATTGAGTCAACAACAGTGTTGCCTCTCTCTCCCTCCAGAAGCCAAATTTCCGAAAGTTGCGATAGACTCCGATAGTGAAGAGAGTGAACTATCGCAACTTTCATGACAGCAACTCTCACGATAGAACTATCGCCGTGAAAACGAGGCTTGTCTTGTCAGGACGAAAGGATGAATATTGTGGTGTAACTCTAAAACCTGAAACAATTAAAAATGCATATAGAATTGGTTGAACAATGAACTAACATGGGTGTGGAATAACTTTTTTTTTTTTTAAATTAAATCATGTGATTTTTTTACATTCTAGGAGGGAGGGGGTGTTGCGTCCCCCAAATCCCCTGCAACACGCTTCATTTAACGTAACGTACACCTTCTAATCACCGATATTTAAAAAAAAAGCATAGTGTTCCTCCAATTTGGGGTTTAGAGTCACCCTACAATGTTCATCCTTTTATCGAGACCCGACTTAATATCTCGTCCAGACGACTTATCGACTTATAGTATATCGTCCGGACGAGATACTAAGTAGTCCAGACGTGATAAAAAATAAAATATTGTCTGTCCTCAACAGGGCTCCGTACATTTGAAATTCAAGTATAGCTCTCTGCTATTTATCTAAACGAGTAAATTGAGAACCTTATTAATTATAATATATTAACATCACAATATTTATGAAAACAAACGGAATGATAAGAAATTATACAAGGTTAAACAAATAAATATATGTTGACATGAGTTGAACATAATAAACAGAAATAGGACAAAACACCAATGACCATGCAAAATGCAGGAAAAAGTCACCCTGGTGCTGACTTGTAGACAGACACCAAACATACAAAAGTGACCTACTGTGAATAGACATTTGCCCTACAGACACTTGCCCTAAAGCCATTTGCCCTAAACCATTAGTCCTAATGCCATTTGCCCTAAACCATTAGTCCTAATGCCATTTGCCCTAAACCATTAGTCCTAATGCCATTTGCCCTAAACCATTAGTCCTAATGCCATTTGCCCTAAACCATTAGTCCTAATGCCATTTGCCCTAAACCATTAGTCCTAATGCCATTTGCCCTAAACCATTAGTCCTAATGCCATTTGCCCTAAACCATTAGTCCTAATGCCATTTGCCCTAAACCATTAGTCCTAATGCCATTTGCCCTAAACCATTAGTCCTAATGCCATTTGCCCTAAACCATTAGTCCTAATGCCATTTGCCCTAAACCATTAGTCCTAAAGTAACATTTGCCCTAAAGACACTTGCCCTAAAACCATTTGCCCTAAATGGACATTTGCCCTAAAGAGACATTTGCCCTAAAACCATTTGCCCTAAATGGACATTTGCCCTAAAGAGACATTTGCCCTAAAACCATTTTTGTCTTCACTCATTTCATACGGTTTAGTGTTTTTCGGTGGAGTATGTTAAATATATTCTGCGTGCCACAGACACGCAAAAAATGCCAAATGACAAATGTACGCTACTCATTAGGGCAAATGCCCTTTTAGAGCAAGTGGTTTTAGGGAAAATGTCCTTATAGGGCAAACACTTTTAGGGCAAATGTCCCTTTAGGGCAAATGGTTTTAGGACAAATGTCCATTTAGGGCAAATGGTTTTAGGGTAAATGTCTTTTTGGAGCAAATGGTTTTAGGGCAAATGAGTTTAGGGCACGTGTCAGGGCAAAGTGTCTGTAGAGCAAGTGTATTTTAGGGCAAATGTCACACATCCTTGTAAATACAATCAAAGGCTAGAAAATTGGCAATGTACTACATTTTCTGACACATCCATCATGTATAAACATTAAATATTAAAACAATTGTCAAACGTGACATGACTCTAACCAAAAGTACCATTAGCAAGCCAACCTTGAAGAAGTAATTGGCCGTAAGCACATTTATGAGCCCCTCCTCCCCCTTTATAACTACTATACAAACAAACCACATTAATAAGTAAAATAATAACCACTCAAATAGTTAAGATAACATCAGTGTACAATTTGCGTCAATTGCAAGTATCAAACACAATTACAACATAAATACTGCATGATGAGCTCTTAGTTTGTAACAAACCTCCAAATGACGCCATATATAATATTTTAACATTATAACTAAGGCTCGGATTTTTATGCAATATCAAGCAAATGTTTCTCAATCTGTGGCCAAAGAGCCAATTGTGAAGTAACAATCCCCCCGCCCCGTTTTAGATCAACCAACAATTATACTTTTTATTCAATCAAAAACACTAGCTAGAACTTTTGTTGACAACTGATAGTAAGCAGACATCTAGCAACTAACCAACCTTTTTGATTAGAAAAAAAGCATAATTGCAGTTGATCTAATAATGATGATAATTATTTCACAATAATTGGCAGTTGGTGGGCCACAGATTAAGAAAGATGTGCTTGATATTGCATAAAAATCCGAACCCTAATTAGAATCTTCATATTATGGATAAACAAGTAATGTGTTTGAGTGCTGGGTTTGCCTCAGTGGGTTCTTATAATGCTGGCATTTTGAGAATCGAGCCTCATACATTCTTGGATTTAACATTTTTTTTTATCTTTTCATACTTTTTGGTTTCTGTTGTGTCTATGATATATTTTATAGGGGTGTGGGACATTTGCCCTAAAGACACTTGCCCTAAAACCATTTGCCCTAAAGAGACATATGCCCTAAAACCATTTGCCACAAAGGGACATTTGCCCTAAAACCACTTGTCTTACAAGGACATGTGCCCTAATCAGTAGTGTAAATTTATGTCACTTAGCGTTTTTGCGTGCCTGCGGTGTGCAGAACCTATTTAACATACTCCAACGAAAGACACTAAATCGTATGAAAAGATGGCAAATGTCCCTTTAGGGTAAATGGTTTTAGGGCAAACGTCCTTTTTGAGCAAATGTCCCTTTAGGGCAAGTGTCTTTAGGACAAATGGTTTTAGAGCAAGTGGCTTTAGGGCAAATGGCTTTAGGGCAAATTTCTTTAGGGCAAATTTCTTTAGGGCAAGTGTCTCTAGGGCAAATTCTATATCCCATTTTATAGGTGATTTCCTATTACTCCTATAGTTAACACCTGTCATTTGGAGGTTTGATGCAAGGGCTCCCCTCCCCACTTGCCTGTGTTTCTAAAACCTTTGATACATTATGATGAAATTCAAATTGTTGAACTGTGTTGCCACTCAAGTCAACTAACAGACAAGCTTGAAAACTTCCTAACTTAAGTGACAAATTACCAAGTAAACCACAAATGACACTTTAATCAATTTTGTTGCAAATACTGCATACATGTTGATTTTGTGCTTGTCAATAGTGAAACAACTGAAGAGAGACCATAACCCCCCAAAAAATTTTGTTTAAATATTGTCAAAGCTTACTCAACAATTGGCAAAATAATTTTTAAAATAGTTATTAAAATCATAATATTAAAAAAATTAAAAATTAGGTGACTTTTTGTGTGTCACCAAACATTATTTCAAACTAGTGGGGTAACCCGTCATAAATGACGGGAGCAAAATTCACAGGCATTTGTGCGCATGCGCGTCGTTTTTTTCTTTTTTTACTCCTTTCATTTCAATTTCAGTCACCCCCTCCCACTTTTCTCTCTCTCTCTCCCTCCCTTCTACACTTTCCAACCTTTTCCCCTCACCCCCTCCCACTTTTCTCTCTCTCTCTCTCCCCTTCTACACTTTCCAAACTTTTCTCGTCACCCCCTCCCACTTTTCTCTCTCTCTTCTCCCTTCTACACTTTCTAAATGGAAGAGTTCAACATATAGTTGACCTTGAGAAAAAAAAACGGTTCATTTATTCAAATTTATATAAATTCCGAAGTGCTTCAATGGTTTTGTACAGTTACTCCACACACACACACAGACCTGGGATATTATATCTATAAATATTCGAAAAACGAATGAGGCAACATTTTAAGTAGATAATTATAATTTTTTTATTGCCAATGTCTGTTCTTTGGTGGAATATCTATCTAATGTTAAATGAATTCTTACTAGAAACCCCCGTATACATAGAAATGGCCATCCAAAGGCTATTAGAGGAGCTAAAGGAGCTAGAACTGATGCATATTTGTGATCTTTCTTTCCAAATGTATTTAGACTATGGAATACTCTTCCAGCAGATATTTCTGTTTTAGGACGGGTTCAATTTGACGATGATGTCTAGGCCTCGTCTCAGTGACAACTATTTGGGATTGGGAATTGTTCCTCCCTGCCAGATGGCTCTCGAGCTGATTGCATGTGTACTTGGGTGAATTGAATTGAATAATAGTTGTCTTATTTCTGAAAAGTCAATTAGTTTCTAAATTTCTTTAAATATATTAAATACTCATTTTTTATTTTAAAAATCACACTGTCATAGTTGAACTTAGACTTAAAGACCATTACCCCCGAAATTTTTTTTAGATAATTTGTTACATTTTGATAGATTTTAATCAGTGCCATACTGATAAATCTATCAACTAACAGTGTAGAGCACCTGTTATGGTACTCAAGTCTGGATCTTCTTAGTTTGGGGCAGATACCGCCTAACGCCAAGAGTATGTATGATATTAATGGTGCCGGGGTCGTTCCCTTTGGTATTTTCCTTTGGACACAATTGTGGAGAAGAGTGAATGAAGACAGGCGAGACAAATGCAGATTGTCGAGTTACGTATTTAATGCACACAACCATTGACGATACATCAAACAGAGAAGAGTTACTACTGTGGCGTTGCTTAGCCACCGGACCATGAAATGAGTTGTTTCATAGTTACGATATCAGAGAATGGACCCCGAATCAATCGAGACATAGACCTTTATACCTAAAAACTATGTGCACCTACACAGGTGCACCAATGCCCAAGAGACCGTGCTTCATTTTGTATCCATCTGCCGATACCAGATCCAGGATGTGACTTTATACTTTGGGGCCTTAGAAGGTAACAAAAGGGGCGGAAATGCGGCACTTGGGGTACGAGGAAACACAAGACTATGGTAATACAGGGAATTCGAAATACAGGGTGTTACAATGTATATCGTCCGTTAAGAAGGGATACCGCATAACTAACAAAATATAAATTTTACACGAGAAACAAAACTTAGTGTTTTTGGTGGAGTATGTTAAATAGGTTGTGCATGCCACAGGCATGCAAAAAACACCAATTGACATAAATTTACACTACTGGTCAGGGCAAATGGCCTTTTATGGCAAATGTCCCTTTAGGGCAAATGTCCCTTTAGGGCAAATGTCCCTTTAGGGCAAATGGTTTTAGGGCAAATGTCCCTTTAGGGCAAATGGTTTTAGGGCAAATGTCCCTTTAGGGCAAATGGTTTTAGGGCAAATGTCCCTTTAGGGCAAATGGTTTTAGGGCAAATGTCCCTTTAGGGCAAATGGTTTTAGGGCAAATGTCCCTTTAGGGCAAATGGTTTTAGGGCAAATGTCCCTTTAGGGCAAATGGTTTTAGGGCAAATGTCCCTTTAGGGCAAATGGTTTTAGGGCAAATGTCCCTTTAGGGCAAATGGTTTTAGGGCAAATGTCCCTTTAGGGCAAATGGTTTTAGGGCAAATGTCCCTTTAGGGCAAATGGTTTTAGGGCAAATGTCCCTTTAGGGCAATTGTCCCTTTAGGGCAATTGTCCCTTTAGGGCAAATGGTTTTATGGCAAATGGTTTTATGGCAAATAGTTTTAGGATACATGTCCGTTTAGGGCAAATGTCCGTTTAGGGCAAATGGTTTTAGGATACATGTCCCTTTAGGGCAAATGGTTTTAGGGCAAATGTCCCTTTAGGGCAAATGGTTTTAGGACAAATAGTTTTAGGGCAAATGTCCCTTTAGGGCAAATGGTTTTAGGACAAATAGTTTTAGGGCAAATGTCCCTTTAGGGCAAATGGTTTTAGGACAAATGTCCCTTTTGGGCAAATGGTTTTAAGGCAAGTTTGTTTTGGAATCGCAGCCATCACTTACGTTTTATCATGCTAAGTTCTTTCAAAAAGACGTTGCAAGAGTAATACACTAGTGATAAGAGTATAAATACGTAATTTCAATACTTTAATAACTTAATAAGTTTAGAAAAATATATTTCTAGTTAGGCTCAGACAAGAAGTGGCAGAGGAATTTGCTAATTGGATCGAATTTCTTAACATTTACTTTACCCGAGCGAAGCCGGTTACTAATGCTAGTAATAATTATAAATTTAACATTTTTTTTAAACAGCTCAAACATCGCCACAGCCTCGTTGTAATATTGTCAACAGCAACAGCAGCAGCAGCACACCTTCAATGCACTTTGCAACAACTTTCGCAACCGAACGAGTTCTTTGTCGTTTTCGTATGTAATAAAACATATAATAATAAAAAAAACACAATCAATGCCCGACGTGCGCCAAACAGGCGTCAGTCACAGTCCAAGCCTCGTTGGCCGTGACCAAACTACTACTTCCTATACAATAGCCAATGGAGACATTGGTGGACATAACAACCATCACCACCATCGCAGTAAAGACAACAATGGTTCAGTTGCGGTCGAGAACATGGTCTCTCTTGCTGAAACGTGGACGGAAAAGAATCAAAAACATTTGATCATGGGCAAAGCAAGAGACTCTTCGATCAAACTCAACGGACAGATGGTGAACATTCACGAAAATCCGCTTTGTAACAAAGAAGACCGTGTCGAAAGAGGAATGAGCCACTTTCACGTCAAAGTTATCAAACCTTCTCCATTCTCTCGTATGACCGTGCTCGAACGTTATCTTTCTTTAGCAGTGTGTCTTCTATTTGTTATGTGTATCATTTTCATTTTCATAATAATTACAAAAACACCCGAAAGTGAGTAAAATCATTCAAGTCTTGACCAATGGTCCACGGCGGTCACTCTTTTTTTTTGCAGTTACACTAATAATCGTTTCTTGCAGAACCAACCACTTGTTTGACGGCAGAATGTGTTAAAACAGGTAATAACAAAAAAAAGACCAATTGTAATATGCATTTTTTTGTGATTTATAAATGTTTATTTTTTTTAAAGCATCTTCTTTAATGGCTGCAATGGACTTTGCGGCGGATCCGTGCGAAGATTTCTTTCAGTTTGCGTGTGGCTCTTGGAACAAACGGCACATCATTCCAGAAGATCGTAGCAGCATAAGCACATTTGAAGTATTAGCCGACGAGCTTCAGATTATTCTGAAAGGTAAAAATTTACTAACTACAAACATTGATTAAGAGGCTAACATTGCAAAAGTATTTCGAAAAATCTTCGCAAAGAACCAATTGCATCGTTTTTTTATTGAGTCCATAGACCCCAACGTTAAAGAAAAAATGTTAATTTTTAAAATACACAGTCGCGGCATTATGTTTATTTTTCATATTTAAAGTTGTCCAAAGTGCAATGTGCACCTTAAATATATGCTGATCGAGTGATAGAATGACAGAAAATTGGTAAGTGTGGTTCTATTTTTAAAAAACAATTTCAAAATCGCGAATTTCTAACTCTTACATTAAACTCCATTGAGTACGCGCTAGAAAATAATTTTAAAAACCACAAAAAAAATCAGCACGTGCGCCAATGTGTTGGCTTCACTGTTGTTTGTGTTTTTTAAAACTATTTTTAGGTATTTTTACGAGCATTTTTAATGGATGTTTTTTGCTTACGAGCGCGTACTCAGTGGAGATTAACATAAGAGTTAGAAATTCGCGATTTTGAAATAGTTTTTAAAAATGTAATCGCACTATCACATTTCTATCCCTCGATCAGCATATATTTAAGGTGCACATTGCACTTTGAAAACTTAATATTAGACAATTTTAAATATGAAAAATAAACATATTGCCGCGACTGTGTATTTTAAAAATTAACATTTTTTTTTTCCGTAAACATTGGGTCTATGAGCTCAATAGAAAAAATATGCTAATGCTCTTTGCGGAGAGTTTTCGAAGTGATTTTGTGACGTAGCTTCTTAAATGGCTATCGTAGCGATATAAACAACCGTTGACTCTTAGGTGTTCTCGAGGAACCGGTCGAAAACGTGAACGATGCAACGGCAAAGGCCAAAATCTTTTACAAGTCGTGTATGAACATTACTCAAATTCATGCATTGGCTGATGAACCCATAAAGGATGTTTTGGAGCGATTGGGGGGTTGGCCAGTAGTCCACCAACATTGGACCGCTCCCAGTACCTCTACTGAGACATTACTCGGATTGTTGCGTGGAAAGTTTAACCAAGGAATCATCGTCGAACAGTGGGTTGGTCCGGATGACAAGAACTCGTCCGTAAATATCATTCAAGTAAATGCTTCCAATGCTAGACTTTTTTGTTTGATTCCCATATAGCTTTCAGTATCACAAAAGCACTTTTTTCTTAGTTAGATCAAATGAATTTCGGTCTTCCCGGTCGTGACTACTACTTAAAGGAAAGTAGTTTTCGAGAGCTAGAAGCATATCACAAGCTCATGACCGATGTTGCTGAACTTCTTGGAGCAGATCGGAGAAGAGCACAGTTGCAAATGAAAGAGGTTTTGCAATTTGAAATTAAACTAGCTAATGTAAGTTGTTTGAAGTTTTTATTTAAAAGTAAAACTAGAGGTGGGACGAATCCTAAGTTTTTCTCGAATCCGAACCTGAATCCTAAAAGCTGGTTCTAAGTTCTCGAATCTTTCGTATAAAAATCCGATATTATTCATTAAGAAGATACAAATAAATAAAATAGTATTAAATATTAAATTATTATTATTAGTAATAAAAAAACAAGTGTGACACTCAGGGTCGCCACAAGGTGATATTTGTGATCCGGGTATATCACCGAAATTGCAACAATCGCTGGTTGTTGTTTTTTTTGTTAGTGAAAGCTTCTATTGGACGTCAATGGAGTTAAAACTAATTTTACCAAAGTTTTTAAGTTTTTTTAGGTTAGGATTCGAAATATTCGAAAGACGAAAACAGCGCAAAGATTCGACTTTTCGAATCTCGAATGTTTTTTTTTCCAGATTCGCAGGATTCGAGGGTCCCATTTCTAGAGAAAAAAAAGTACTCAAGAAAGGCATTTTTTTTTCATTATTGCAACCTGTCATTACATACTCTAGCTGCGGGCACGGTTAAAACAAATGCATACATTTTTTACAAACTTATTTTAAAGGCCTCACTTCCTGAAGCTGAACGTCACGACACTGGCGCAATATATAAAAAACTCAACATCAAAGAGCTTGGAAAAATTATTCCTCGGGTGTGTGTTAACAGAAAAAAACATCATATTATTTCCAAAATGTACCAAACAGCTACATTAACAGTCAATGGTATTTATTTTTGTCGCAGATTAATTGGATGGAATACTTAAATGCATTCTTGCACACAAAAGTCCGCGAGGACGAACCGATCGTCGTGTACGCTTTGCCCTACCTCAAACAAATGGGTAAAATCATAGCAAACACCGAAAAAAGGTAACAATTGACCTCTTCTAGTGGATCGAAAATGACAGAAAATTTTAAAAAAACGTGTCACAACTGTTTTCTTTGTTCATTCAGAGTGATTCATAACTATGCTTTGTGGCGTTTGATCTTGGAATTCCTTCCTTACATGAGTGAAGAATATCAAACAATACGAGCAGAATTTCGAAAAATAATATGGGGAATCTCGGCGGATCGGATACGATGGAACCAATGCGTTGATTTGGTTAACAAAAAGATGGGCATGGCAGTTGGCGCCCTCTTCGTTCGTGATAACTTTAATTTTGACAGCAAAGAGACGGTAAGTCATTTTAGCCACGTTCTGGCAAACTTCATTCTGCATATTTCTCTTGCAGATAAAAGCTATAAAAAACAAACAATGAAGGCCCATTTGACGTCACTATAATCGGTTTACTGTATACCGTTAGTTGTAAGCCGCTTATACTTAACCAGGGGCTCGTTTCACAAAACTACAAGTCTTGTTAGTAACAAGTAAATGTGAACAAGTTATTAAAATTTTCACTTTATGAGCGTTTCACAAAAGTACACGTGTACACTTGTAATTACAAGTGAATTTTTACAAGTGTAACAAGTGAATTACTTGTAAACCACAAAATATCACTTGTAGCTAACGAGTGTAGTGGACAAACTTGTTACTGACACTTGTTACCAACCAAAAATTTTCTACTTAACTCAAAAGGTTGGTAGATTGTTTTATAAGTGTTTTAGAATGTCCTTACTATCTCGTATTTTTTTAAAAATACACAACTTATTTCCTAATGCAACACTTTTAGACATTTTTGGCACTATGGAATTACAGGCAAAGAAAAAACAACTATTTCTATACCCGGTAGATACTGACATTTTTTGTTAACTACATTTGGTACAAACAAGCCCAATTTCACTTGTTTCTAACAACATGTTACCTACACTTGTAAGCTACAATTTGTTACTCGCAAGACTTGTAGTTTTGTGTACAAATAAATATTCGTGAAACACCTGTAACCAACAAGTTGTGATTACAAGGACTTGTAACCTACAACTGTTACGAACAAGACAAGCCTACAGCGTAACTGCCAAAAAATACTGGCTGCATTTTGCAATAAGACCCGTAAACTTGCAACTTCTACAAAAAATATTATCACAATGACAATAAAAAAAGTGGCAGTTTTGCCATAAAATACCATGATGATCGTAGTTCGAGCCAATGAGATCCATGGATAAAATCTGATCAAGTGCTAGACAATATTGTACATTAACAAAACTATACCATTATTTCATTGTCTATTAGGCTCTGGAGATGATTCATAACATACGAGAAGCCTTCAATGAACTTTTAGCGGAAAATGATTGGATGGACGAAGAAACCAGATTAGTCGCTCGTGAAAAGGTGATCAACCTAATCAAGCATAAGTATTTCAGAATGAATAAAAAAAAAAACAGAAAGAAAAAAAAACATTTTAGTCGAGGCTAAACTTTGTTGTTAATTCCTGTTATCCTTGTCCAGGGTGGCCATAATTTATTGTCCCTATAACAAACTCCTATAAAAAATAACAATGAAAGCAACCGTAACGTGGTTTCGCCTATCGAAAAAAGAAACTCAAAAATCTTCTCCGATGGTGTATCTTTGTCAATATTACAAACAGAACTGTCGTTCCACTAGCGTGAGGGTTGACAAAAACCCAGGTTTTACTTATTTAGCACAGCCCCAACTAGTTTAAACCAGGTTTATATCGGATTTCTATGGCTTAAAATGGACTACAATGGGAAAACGGGCATTGCAGTATGTTATTATTTACTTTACTCATCTCCAGCCTTAGTTTCTAAACCATTCTTGTGTAACTACCATCAGTTTGAACTACAGCATCTAGTTTTATTATTTGTCACAATGAATGGTAAATGTGGCCGACCATCTGATTCTATCAGAAGCCAATTATCAGAAATTTCATTCGAAGGAAAAATTATTGGAATGAAATGCAAGAAATGTGAAAAAACTGTTAGTGCAAAGATAGAAAGGATGAAAAATCATTACAAAAATCAACCTCGGCCTACAGTTATTAAACAGTTTCCAAAGAATACCATTACTTGTCTAATCTTCTCGGTTGTTGTGTACGTACAACTACATTTCTTTTTTGCAGTAAATTAACTGTTATTCTGATTATTCCAGTGCTAATTTCAATTATATTATTTATTATGTCTACTGAACCATATACTATATAGCACATTACATGTAAAACTGAAAAAAATGGGTTGAATTCTTTTAGCCTAGCACAGTTTAAACCATGTTTAAACAGTGGTTTAAACCATGTTTAAACAGTGGTTTAAACCACTAGTGGGGAAAACCTTGCCAACCACGTTTAAACAGTGGTTTAAACCACTAGTGGAGAAAACTCTTGCCAACCATGTTTAAAGTAAAACAGTGGTTTAAACCACTAGTGGGAAAAACCTTACCAACCATGTTTAAAGTAAAACAGTGGTTTAAACCACTAGTGGGAAAAACCTTGCCAACCATGTTGAAACAGTGGTTTAAACCACTAGTGGAGATGGATGAATAGACCTAGTTTCTAACTACGTAAATGGGTAGCATTATGCTGGTGGTTTCTCACAATCTGTACTGAGTCCTTGATTACAGAGGTCACAATTTTGGTAACCAATAATTTTGGCAGGTTGAATCTAGTGCGAAAGTTCTCAAAAAGTCTGGCCTTTAGCCTTTAGCACCCATCATAAGACCAATGATTTCAATATCCTCTAGTCCGTAACAGCCCCGAAAGGGGGGGGGGACATTGTGTCCTTATAGTGTTCAACTTTTTAAGTGACTGGTTAACTACAATAAACATTGGTGTTCTCAAACGAAGCAAAAGTAGTTTTGAAGTACGTGTAAAAAAAAGCGCTACAAATATGGCGCAAAGCTCAAACAGTGAGATGATAAAAAAACCAAACAAACGTAATAAAAAAGAAATTATCATATTTGTGAAAAATCATGCTAAAATTTCAAATAAAAATTGTTTCTCAATAAATTTTAGGCAAATGCAATGAACGAAAGAATTGGCTATCCCGAATTGCTAACAAACCGTAAGGAACTCAACAAGGAATATGACATTGTAAAAGTTTTTATTTTTTAACTGAATATACAAGAAAGATCATCGAAAAACCGAACATTCAAAATGCTTTCCATAGTTACAAATTGACGAGGACAACTTTTTTCAAAATGTTTTCAATGCATTGCATTTCGAGGCTTCGAAAAACCTCATGAAACTACGGCAACCAGTAAACAAAGACCGATGGACAACGGAACCAGCAGTTGTCAACGCATTCTATAACCCCAACAAAAATGACATTGGTAAGATTTCTAAAAGCCATTTGTGTAATACAATCTTAAGAAAACAAGATGAACTAAAGTTACAACTTTATAATTTTTTTTAGTGTTTCCTGCAGGGATATTGCAGCCTCTATTCTACAGTCAACATTTTCCTAAGTTAGCCAAGTCTCCATTATTGTTAAGACCATTTAGGCCAGGTGCCAATGAGCCACTTTTGGGGCCCCAAAGACACGTTGCTAAAAAAAATAAAACACACACTGGATGTGTTCTGGAAATTAAATATGAAGTTGTTTTCAGTGATGGAAAACAAAAAAGTAGAATCTGGAAACAACATGTATGTCTTTAAAGACAGGATTCGCAAGAAAGCAATCGTATAGTTTGTATACTTGCAAACGAGAAGAAGAAATTGCATTCAGCAACTTTCAGCATAAAGGTTAAAATGTTGTAACAGTGTAGATAGAGCGTCTGTTACGGGACTCAAGTCTGGATCATCTTAGTTTTGGGCGGATACCGCCTTACACCATGAGTATGCATGATCAAGACTTGATTCCTAACGGTGCCAGGGCCGTTCCCTTTGGTATTTCCTGTGGACGCAATTGTAGAGAAGAGAATGACTGACTGAAGACAGGCGAGACAAATGCAGATTGTCGAGTTATGTATTTAATGCACACGATCATTGAAGATACATCAAACAGAGAAGAGTCACAACTGTGGCGTTGCTTAGCCACTGGACCATTGAATGAGTTATTTCATATTTCGATATCAGAGAATGGACCCAGAATCTATTGAGTCACGAATCTCTATACCTAGGGCCTGTGTGCACAGGTGCACCTATGCCCAAGAGACCGTGCCTATACAGGTATCCATCCACTGATACCGAAACCTGGATGTGACTTGAAACTTTGGGGTCTTAGAGGGCAACAACGAACGGGGCGGAAATGTGGCACTTGGGGTACGAGGAAACACAAGACTATGGTAATACAGGGAATTCGAAATACAGGGTGTTACAATGTATATCGTCCGTTAAGAAGGGATACCGCATAACTAACAAAATATAAATTTTACACGAGGAACACAAAAAAAAACGTTATAATAGAAATTTAAGGTTTTGTTACACAATTATTTTGCTAATAAAATTATTTGGACGTTTTTAGCCATAATTAATAATAATGTTTTAGTACGTGACATCACAAACAATTTTTTTTCTTTATTTTCACAAAATCACATTAAATGAATTTGAACATCATCTAACTGATCCCTCTACCAGTCAATATCCTTTAAAATAAATTTTTTGTTCATTCCACAAAAACAAAACACTTATTTTTTTCTAATTTTTTTTATGTGAAAAACCTCAAAAGCACCAAAAATGTCAGTTACATTAGTATCACTTTTCTTAACCGACGATATGTTCTATCCATTTGGTGTAATTGTCCATTACACGAAGAAAGGTAATAGTGTAGTACTGTTTTGAGCCACGCGTCTGTGGTGTCCTAAAGGCTCGTCTGTCTGCACGTGGCATTACACTGAAATATCATTTAACTTTTTTTGACCAACTTTCCATAGATCTTTAAATTATGGTGGAATTGGAGTTGTCATTGGCCACGAAGTAACTCATGGATTTGATGACAAAGGTTTGTAAAGTTGAAGTTAATAGCACTTGAATAGTAGCACTGAAAATTACAAACTATTACGAGGCTACATCGTAAAATCACTATTGAGCCCTTCACTGTGGTTTACTTGTGTTCTTAAAAAAATTATTTTGAGGTATTTTTACAAGCATTTTAATGGATGTTTTTTGTGCATACGAGCGCGTACTCAATGGAGTTTAACATAAGAGTTAGAAATTCGCGATTTCGAAATACTTTTTAAAATATAACCGCACTTACCAATTTTTTGAAAAATTCTGTCACTCGATCAGCATATATTTAAGGTGCGCATTGCACTTTGAAAACTTAATATTGGACAACTTTAAATATGTAAAATTAACATATTACCGAGACTGTGTATTTTAAAAATTAACATTTTTTTCTTTAACATTGGGTCTATGGGCTCAATAGAAAAACGATGCTAGCGCTTTTTTTTTCGGAAATTTTTCAAAGTAAAATTTTGCGATGTAGCCTCTTTAATTGATTTAGCAACTTTTCTATAGTTTTGAACGCCCCTTCAATTACTCATTAGTGTTGTCCTTAAAGGCAGAATAACCAGTAGGGTGTCCCAAAAAAATCAAAAGTTTGAAAATTAGAATGCATACCTTCTAAAACATTTCTTCCCTTGTAAAATAATAATACCTGTAAAATTCCAGCTCATTTGAGCTATATTTAGAGGTCCCCCAATGGCTCCCAAAGCTCTATGGCTATTACCATAGTTTTTTATATTATACATTACAAACTTCAATTTAAAATAGAATAAATAAGATATAAATAGATATAAATAGATTTTACAACATATTACTTATGTCAAGTGTATAATGTATTGAAATTAAAATAATTTTGAAAAAAAATTACCAATTTTGCCAAAAATGTACCAACTTAGAGACCCTTGGGGGACCTCTAAATATTGTTCAAATTATCAGAAATTTTAATAATGTTACTATCTATAAATAAAGAAACTTTTCAGTGGGTATGCGCATTCACGGATTCTTAATTTTAACCAGAGTTCGAAAAATTAGCCGATCATAAACTACGTTAAATTATATTTTTCATCTTGTTAAATTAATAAATTTGAGCTTTTGTTGCAAATCTGAAAAGAAAAAAATCTTTCTCAGTATCTGGATGTTATTATTAACGTGAAATTCGATGTAAATACACGTTGTTCATGCGTTGTGTGTGTGTTTTTAAAGGTCGACAATTTGACAAAGAAGGCAATCTGAAGCAGTGGTGGAACAATGCGACAATTCGAACATTTCGAGATCGTGCCCAATGTATTATTGACCAGTATTCTAACTACATTCTGGATGAAGTCGGTTTACCAGTAAGTATTATAAAAACAACGACCCAGCGCGCTACATAAAATTTTATTCTTACATGTTGTTTTTATCACGACGTTAGGTAAATGGAAAAATGACACAGGGTGAAAATATAGCCGACAACGGAGGACTGAAACAAGCCTTCAGGGTTCATATATACAAATTTCAATGAAGATTTTCACTTTGAAAGGTCTTGTTTCCATTGTGGCAAACATTTTTCGCTGTGTGAAAATGTCAACTGTTGAAAAATAACAGTGTTTACTAAGGTCGAGAAGTGAGCTAATGTAATTCTATTAATTTGCTAATATAACATCAACGATAGAAGAAAAGCCATTCAATATAAAAAAGCCCTCGATTCCAAAAAAAAATTACAAATATTAGCCCAAAAAAAGAGGTTGAAAAAAAAAAAAGTTGAAATTGATTCAATTCTTTGTTTAAACCTTTTTTTTTTTGGTGAATATTTGTGCTTTTTTTTTTGTGGTTTTTCAGGTCGCCATCTTTCTTTTTCTCTTTTCGTTTTTGGCGAGTGTTTTTTCATCAATTTTTTCTTCATTTTTCTCATCTTTTCATGTAAATTAATGGATTTTAATTAGTTGTAGGATATATTTAACTATAGTTTTACAGGACAAAATAACGCCGTTTCGATGTAAATATTTGATTAGAAACGGCAATTTATGGTTTAGTTAAAGCGGTACAGAAAATGTGGTTATTCGCACTTCAATTGGCCTAACTCATTTGAACAACCGATAATAGTAACTAAGCGGGGACCGCGTTTGTTCTGTAGTATCGTATTTCTTTTCTCCTACTAATAGAAATGCATTAACACATTTTTTTTTCCATAGAAAACACTTGTTATTTTTCAACAGTTGATTTTTTCACCGAGTACAAATTTTCGCCACAGTGGAAACAAGGCCTAACCAAAATAGTAAAGTTTTTTTTTTCTTTTTGTAAATTTGCATTAATTCTTTTCTCTAGGCATATAAAAAGTGGATAAAAAAGTATGGCGAGGAACCAGATCTTCCAGGAATCAACTTAACACACGATCAACTCTTCTTTTTGAATTATGCTCAGGTGAAAAATGATACCCTCAATATTACATAACTATAGTGGGGGTAACCCGTCATAAATGACGGGAGGAAAATTCTAGTTTAATTTTGCTACTAAAATTATTTAACTATTATATTCAAATACTTCATAAGCACCTTATTATTGTTTGGGTACTTGGATGGGGAGAGCGCAACATAAAGTTCACCATGAGAAAAAATCGGTTCATTTAAATTGAAATAAATTCCGATGTACTTAAACGTTTTTGTCCTTGTTTGTACAGCGTTATAAACAGACAGACAGACAAACAAAGCTTAATATATAGTGAGGTAACCTATCATAAATGACGGGAACCAAATTCACAGGCAATTGTGCCCAGCATTAGAATTTCTTTTCCTCCGCCCTTTTATGACATCAGGCCAAGTAACAAACCAATTAGAAATTGAAAAGGGCGGAGCAATTGACATCGACCAAGTAACAAACCAATTAAGAAATTGATGACGTTCATAAATGGGTGGAGCAAAAGAAATTCTAATGCTGGGCACAATTGCCTGTGATAAATTCTAGTTTAATTTTGCTACTATTATTCGCTCCCCTTTTAATATGTGAAAGAGAAAATGAGCTTTTCATTTTCCCTAGTGTGCGCGTACGCATCGTTTGTTCTTTTTTTTTACTCCTTTCATTTCAATTTCAGTTTCCCCTTTCCCTTTTTTTCTCGTCCACGTTTCTCTCTTTCCACCTCCCCTTTCCATTTCCAACCTTTCCCCCTCTCCAATTTAATATCATGGGGTTCTTGGATGGGGAGAGCGCAACATAATGTATACATTGAGAAAAAAAAAGCGGTTCATTTAAATTTACAGTATATAAATTGCGATGTGCTTAAACGTTTTTGGCATTGTTTGTACAGCGTTACAGACAGACGGGGCTTAATATATATATATATATATATATATATATATATATATATATATTGTGACGGACCTTTTTCCACTGATAGAATCTGCTCTTTTTAAAGGATATGAGCGAGTTTTCACTCGTATTTAATAGTGATTGGCTAGGTCACTAATTCTATCGGCCCGGGAGAACTAGAGCAATATAACACGTATTTAATGTCCTCACTAGTCTCTTTTAAAGACTCACAGTTTTGAGGATCTTTTGTCTCTGTACTTCTCGGACTTGCGTCCGTAAATTTACCCTTGAAAATAGTGAGTATACTCACGAACTCAATGTTGCATGTTTGCACCTGTTTGTAGACTTAGAGTATCCAAATGGTGTAGAGCTGCAACGAAATGATGAATTGCACAGTCGCGAAATAATTAGTCTCCAAAATAATTAGAATCACCACTGTAGTTTTAAGTTAAATAAGAGGGTTTATTCCACATATAAAAACGATGTAAAATGACAACTTGGTTTACGACACAACACTTGAAAATAATAACGTTCAAAATATGTAGAAACCTAGCCAGAATTGGGCATAGGTTCGATCTTTAAGAATTAACTTTAAGAATCTCTCTCTCTTTTTACAAAATCTATCCCAAGTCGTGCATAGATTCTGTGTTTTAAAAGTGCTTCAAAAAAATGCTTAAATTACATACAAAAACACGGCCTTTTATACCCAAAAAGAGGCTACTGAGAAAGTGTTCTCAAAAACAAAAGTAAAAACCAAACTGGCCAATCAAAACGATTGACCAGTGGTCACCAAAATATTAGAAATGAGTCACCCTTTTAATTAAAAGGACAAGAAAAAAAACGTAAACAACTTCAAATTATAAAGTGATAAAACTGATAACATCCATCCACTCATGTGGAAGTTTAGAACAATAGCATAAGAGGGGGAGAACGATAAGGTCAAGTTAAAAATAGAATCTAGGTCAATCAGTACCTATGAGTACCGAGTGGTCCAGAAGCTACAAAATACATACAAAATTTAGAACCCCAAAACAAATGGCGCTAAATTAATAAAAAAACGGCGGGCCCCAAAACGTCTCAATATATACACAGATATATGTACACATATACATATACATCTATATACACATATACATATACACATATATCTATATACACATATACATATACACATATACATATACACATATACATATACATCTATATACACATATACATATACATATACATCTATATACACATATACATATACATATACATCTATATACACATATACATATACATATTGTAACACCCTGTAAATCGTGATCCCGCCAAAACCATAGCCTGGGGGGTAAACAACTCTCAACCGTCCCTCCCTCCTCTCTGACTCACCTTTCTGACTCATGCCCCAGTGGTGGATTGATACATAAAGGACCATGGTCACTTGGACCTGGTTACACCTCGCAGGTGTACACAGGTCCAAGGTATAAAAGGACCATGTTCCTCTTTGTTCCTCAGTTCTTTCCTTTGCCTGTTTTTGCGATACATTCCAAATCATGGGCCTGAGGATTTCCAGTTAGTATTTTACTATTCACCCTTGTATCTGTACTTCTTACAAGGAATGAATAAAAGTGTTGTAATAAGAAGTAGCGTTGTCTCTATGTCTTTATGCTAATAACTTCTCTTCAGAGGCCGGAGGTTTCATAGGGCAGGAGCTATACGATTCTCAGCAGCTACAACATCTTCTCTAGTCGGAATACCGATGGAGAAGATGTATATCAGCATCAACCGGAAGAGAGAGAGATGGCCGCCACTCTCCTGCATTGATTTCACCCCCATGCAGAAGAGTGACTTCAATCTATCTCCATCCAGCTCTCTCTACAGCTCGGATCTTCTCTGTGCAGGTGTCATACTGCTCAAAGAAGAAACGAAAAGTAGAAAATGTCATCTAAAGGTTGGTAATAAAATATTGGTTGATGTCAAAAGCTCACATTTGGTGGAGGTGCGGGGTATAGCTCCATCTGCCTTCTCCGACCTGTAAACAGAAGCCGTCCTTTGTCCTAAGTCTCGTGATTGTGCCTCACGAGGCTTCGTCCGTCCTTTCTATGTTGGAGCCACGTATGGAGACCCTCGATAGCGTCAAAGTCAACCGCGTGGCGCCTGTCTGTAAAACCGCGTATGGAGACCCTCGATCACGTCAAAGTCAACCGCGCGGCGTCCTTTGTGTTGGAACCACGTGTGGAGACCCTCGATAGCGTCAAAGTCGACCACGTGGCGCCTTTGTAAAACCGCGTATGGAGGCCCTCGATCACGTCAAAGCCAACCGCGCGGCGTCCTTTGTGTTGGAACCACGTATGGAGGCCCTCGATAGCGTCAAAGCCAACCGCGTGGCGCCTTTTTATGTTGGGATCATGTATGGAGGCCCTCGATCACGTCAAAGCCAACCGCATGGTACCGTTTTTGTGGAATCGCGAAAGAGACTTGTGGCTACACACACCACGTGTCGACCGCGCGATTCTGTGTCCTGTCCTTAGAGACACGTGGGAACGAACTTTTGTCTGCTGACCGCTTAGCACTCGGAAAGTGGACAACCGTTTGGACACACGTGTTTCCGTCCGTGTTTTTGTATTTCATGTTTCCATTACAATCACCCACTGTCACCTTCACTCTTCTTTAATTTTCAAAGTGAAACCCACACCACGTGGGCAACACTTTAAACAAATTCTTCTTACTCTCCGAGAGGAGTTTGCAGTCTCATTATGAGATGAGCAAACAAATCTCATCTACTAATCTATTCATCTATTAATAGGCTTTTAAAGGACGTGTGTGTCTTTTAAAATGTCCTAGTATCTTCACTCTTCATCTTTAATTTTCAAGCAAGATTCTCCCTAGCTCTATTTCATTGTTAGGGGGCTTACAAGCTTAAAACACACTTTTTCTAGCCACGTGGGACTTTCTTGTCCCCCCTTTTCTTTGTTCTTTGTTTTTACACTTGTGTTTCCCTTGGGACCCTCTATGTCCCAAGTCATGTTCTTCAATTTCTTCATCATCATCACCTCAATGCATCATCACATGAACTTTCTCCATTGGACAACACTGAAGCCCGGCCGCCATCTTGGATCGACCGGACACTCTTCAAAAAGCGCCAACGGAGCGGTTTTTTCGCTCCATGTGACTCATTGTTGTACCTTCTCTCATCTTTTTGTGTTCTCTTCTCTTCTCTTCTCTTCCAGAGGATTGCACTCACGCGCCCCCTGGCGGAGTTCCTCTTGTTAGAGAAAACTTCTCTTTTTCTTTGAATTTTCTCTCTTTTTGTGTCTTTCTCCTGGCCACCATAAAAACGTGCCCCGGAGGAACTTTTCAATCATCAATTTTTGGACATTGCAATAAACTGAACCGGAAGTGGCCACCTCAGCGCCACCTACGGACTTCTTCCTTCTACTCAACATAGTCCCTCACTGGGCACTGACTCTGTCTTTTCATCCAGAGCCATCCAGCAGTGAGGACTCAAAATTTCTCCAGTCTGAACATTTCTTCTGGTTCACCAAGTATTTATCTTGTTGAACACACTTCAATTTCTACACTGTTTTACTGTTTTAATAAAACTAAATTGAAACTTTTGATGTGCGGGCACCGCACCTAAGTTTTAAACTTTCAAAGTAAAACAGCTTTCTTTTCTTGCTTCTTTGGAGAGTTCAGCCATCTTGAACTTCTCCTTTGTTTGTGCATTTAAAAAGTTCAGCCATCTTGAACTTTTTGTTCTTTGTGTGTTCTTCACACACACACTCTTCATTCTTGTTTCTAAGTAAAACTAAAAGTGCGGGCACCGCGCTCTAGCTTTACTCTTCGTATTGCTTTCCTCTTCTTCAGGCAATTGCAATACACTTTCATTTCTAATTCACTTTCCGCAGTGCAATCTTGATTGGGTGGTGTACCACGCTCGAGGTTGTATTGTACATCTGCTGTTTCTTTATTGAGGTTTTTGGAATTCTCGTAACCTCCACGTGGTCGCCAAATACCACGTGTCGAGAGAGATCCTTCCAAAATCTGACGCTCAATAAAGAACTCACGACGCCACACCAGTTGGGAACCAAAACTCATCACACGCCCAACTGAGAACACGATCAACCCGACACAACCATCACCACACTAACGGAGTGAACGGCCACTTCGTTATACACGTCACAAGCTTAGGTAATCTATCGTTACTCAGTGTATAAGAGTACGATAGTGTCGGTTGCCGACAAGCACTAAATTGCCAACGCGCAGTGACATCACCGACCTACAACTTCACGAACTGAACGAGTCCCATCATACTGGAACCCGAAAGTATAGCTCAGAGTGTACTCGAGAACCCTCGGAGCTGCACACAACGACTTGGACTTCGCCGGACTCGTTCGTCACCGCACATTCACATTACACAAGCCACTTCATTAATCATGGCTACCTCACACGACAATACGGGGTCCCTGTCTGATCACCAGGGTTCGCACGAAGATCTGTTGGAAGTACCCGTGACTACTGATGTGACACCACCGCCGCGGCCGACTGGGGCCGAGTTTGACCACCTGTCACAACAAGTGGCTGCACTCTCGACTCGTATGTCTCAGTTCATAGACGACCGATTCACACCGAATCGACCGACTACACCACGGCGGACAACACGCACACACCGACTTCGCGACGATGACTCGGACGCCTCTTCAGCCCCCTATGTTGGCTACAGAGAGCGTCACGATCGTTACGAAAGACATTACACACCGCACACACGTCATCTACCGCGTAACCCTGACTGGCAACAACAAGGGCAGTCAGATGATCCGCGTCACAGAGATGAGCGTGCGGAAATACCGATCACGACACGTGCTGATTCTCCTCACTCGCTTGTCCGGGTTGCACGTAGCGGTCGCCGCTCGACACCCCCGGAGCAACAGCCTAGCCAAGGAGCGACACAAGGCACTTCAGTTTACGCGCCACGTTTTCCACCGCAAGGGGTAGGTCTGATGCCGGCTGGAATGTCAAACGTCCAGGATGGCATCTATCGACCAACCCCCAGAGAACCCTCCGTGGAAGAATTCAATAAGAAATACAGCGGTCGCCACCCAGCCGACTCAATCCAAAAATTCAACGGATTGACAGGTTTCCGTCCCTTCCTGGAAGAATTCGAGGAAGTAGCACACCTGTACGGTTGGAAAGACCACCACAAGGAGGAATACATCACGGGGTGTTTCACTGGGGCCGCCCGCACGTGGCTGAGTAAACTGAGGTATGAGCTTCAGGACATTCCTTGGCCAGCACTGAGAGTACAGATGGTAGATACGTTCGGGAAGCCGAACGAACTGGCCATCTTGGAGAAAAAGTATACAGAGATGCTCCAGAAGGAAGGTGAGAGTACACAAGCTTTCATCTGGGAGTTTATGATACTCGGCGACCGAGTTTACCCGCAACTTGACGATCAGCTGCGTATAAGCCAGTTGCGCCGCGCTCTACATCCCACCATACAGAACGCCGCGCATCACGCATCTACGACGTCGTTCAAGGACTTCGCAAACGCCGTCCTCAATATGGAGGTGGTCTTGCTGTCCTTGGATAAATGGCCGACGGAACCGAAACCCGCAGCTGATTCACAGTCGGGTAAAGGAGCATCGAAGACCGACCAGGAGCCGGCGGCAGCCGCCAGCCCTAAAGACAAAACACACCGGTCTAGGCATGATAAAAAGCCTAGTCAGACTGCTGCCACCAATTCAAACCGACACTCTGCAGCGGACACCCAACCAGAGACCACTCGCACGTTCGACAAGAGTAAGTCGACGTGTTATAATTGTGGCAAATTGGGGCATTTCGTCCGTGAGTGTCGGCAACCAAAGAAGAAGGTTGCAATCAAGCAGTTTGGAGAGCCGGTTACCGACTATGACATCAAAGGAGAGGTGCCTGAAACGGATATCATCACCGAAGACGGCGTTGAGTTTGCTCTAATAAGAGTGGCGGGACAAATCCGCCGGATTCCTCTTCCAGCAGCAGACTCAGCCGCCGGAGCGCCTACTCCTGATAAACCCGACAACGACAGTTCTGACGACTCTGAAGATATACCAGTCAAGGTGCTCGACCGGGCTCCTGCACATAAATGGACCCCGGACGATCTAATCGTTTGGCAGGACACGCTCGACGTCCTTAAACAATCCGTCAAGGAGATTGGGTGCCGTGAAAATAAAACAATAGCCATCATGGCTCCCGGAACCCAATCGCCGACGAAGGGCCACTCCTGCTGCCGAAGACTAATGACAACGGTGTATGAGCAGCTGGTAAGCAGCTGTTCACCTCAAGAAGTCGGAGACTATGATGCCAGCGACAAGAACCCGCGCATCGCCGTCACGATCAACGGAAAGAGTATACGGATGCTCGCGGACACCGGAGCTACGGGCAGCGTTATCACCATTGAACTCGCGCAGGAACACAAGTTCGAAATCGAGCCTGTGTTAATCCCACCCAACATTCAGGGTGTGGGAGGCCAAAGGATCACCGTGGTGGGGCGACTCGCCGCGACGGTCCAGCTAGGCCCCCACGCTGTGCGAGGGCACTTACTAGTGATTACCGGCCGGCACGAAGCCATCTTAGGCCGAGATCTAGGCCGGGCTCTGCACTTAGCTGTGTCCATGACAACAAACAAAGTATACGTGGAGGACGATCTCTTCGAATCCACACTCCGACAAAAATGCATTGAAGCACACATCGGATGGGCTCTGGGAGAAACTTCCGTAGAGGCCCCTGGCAAATCTGCCAGCACCTCTAAGGAAAACCTCGAAACTCCACCCCGTAAGTGACGACGAAAGCAACGGCCACCCACGCTGTCAAGAAACCAAACGCGACGAAAATAAAACAATAATTCACCAGTGTTTATTTCATGACTATGGAAATAAACACCAGCAACCATCAAATATCAACAATAGAAGAGCGGGAGGAATTTGAGAATTGTTGTGTTAAGAAACAACTGAGGACAGTTGTCAAGAGGTGGGGGAGGGGATAAAAGGAACCCCCCAACGAATAAACAACCCCACAGCATCAACAACCCCTCTAAACACTCTCAAATAACTCCCAAAACTCTACAAAATTCACACAACTTTAATTTTTGAAACACTTCTAAACTTTTCAACATGGCCGCCAATATTTACATATTGGCAACCATTTCAAACATGCAATAAACTACACCGGAACCACGTGGCCTTCACAAACAACTGTCAACCACGTGGTACACCTGGGAAAAACGCCGAAGGCTAGTCAAGGACGTTCAGAAGAAAAATCAAGAGCCATAAAAGGGTCAGCAAAAGAAAAACACCGTGCTCCCCTTTATTATGGACGAACGTCATTGACCATGCTGTTGACAGTAGAAGGATAGAAACTTCAAAGAGACAATTGCTCTGGGGGCCAGACCAATGCACTGGGACTTCAAAGAAAAAAAAACGAACAACAAAAACTGCTGGCCATAAACAAATAAAAAAGGAAGAAAATCAGTTTTGAAGATTTTGTGAGAGCGGACACCTTCAATTAAAAAATAAAATTGAAGAACCTGTCACCCTCTCAATTAAGATCGAATTGTGGGACACCAACTCCTGCCCCACTCCCCCCTAAAAATAATAACAAACAGCAAGGTACATTAGTAACCTTGCTGACCTATTCTTTCCAAAAAAGGCATTAAGGAAAAGAAGGGGAGAAAGTTAATGGGCAACTTCACACCTCGGTGTGAAATAAAATAACGGCCCTTCCCCCTCGAGATTCCTTAGTCCTTTTGTTTATCTAAAAATAATAAACAGGACCGACTCTGATAAGAATTAGATCAACACCTCTCACATCTAATATCGGTGGGACAACCCCCACCCCCAATAAATAAAGTCGTGAAGAAACCAATTAGAGTAAGGTGTCTTATTCTAAAAGGGGCCGGCCCTTCTAACTTTTAAAATTAAATAAGAAAGTGACCAAACTTGGTCAATTACCACTCGATTTGCTCTCTTCAAAGAAGCACTCGTCTTTGTTCATCTCTTTATGCTCGATCTTCTTCAATCATCAAATCTTCAATCTACTTCTGTGCCAAGTTCCAAATTTTAATTTCGAACTTCTTCAGTTTTGTTGTCAATCCAAAGCTTGAGTACCACCTTCAAGCCTTTGAACTCACGTGCAGTGCATCAGGCCTTCAGAACTCTTTGGACCTCTTGAAATAATAACAGAGTGATCGGGGACCGATTTCTGTTATTATTTGGAAGTAACCACCAGCAGCGGGACTTTTGAAAAAGTAAGAACTTTCTAACTCTTAGGAAATATGCCAGGTAGAGGCTCATGGAGAGGAGGCAGAATGATGTCTGCCTCTTCTAGTGAAGATGAGACGGAGAGTGGAACGGCGGGGACCGCTGAACCCCTCTCTCAATCTACCTGCCAGCTACAAAGGGCGGGCGCCGCCAGTGCGCCAATAACAAGAAGAGAGTCGCCAAACACAATAGATAGGCGCCGCACCTCCTCCGAACCGGAGAATTTTCACCGGCGTGGGGAGAAGCGCCTAAAAGCAAGCTTCAAGCGACCTGCCAATGTCAGGCGCGAAGGGAAGCCTGCTGCTCCAAGCAGCATCGTCCCCTTCGACGTCACGACATCAAAACACTACTGGGAGGAGCGGGAAGACCGCATCGATATTAATACAATGGCATGGGGGGTTAACCAGGCGTTCCGCGATAGCATCGCGCCTGGTCAACCCATTCCGGGTGGAGCTGAAGCAAGAGGGAAGCGTGGGGGAGGTGGATCTGTGCCCTCCCCCCTCGAAGACCTCCACTTGGAGCTGCAGAGGGAGGCTGCTCTTCGTCGGGCAGCCAGAGATAAGAAGGAAGGGGAGGACAATCTGGCGTACCTCCGTGCGGTTTGCGCCCGCCTTGTCGAGCTGGGCTTACCGTGTACGGCGCAACTCCCGAAGGAGGAGCTCCTGCGAATCGAGGCCCGACTCCAAGAAGCCGCCCGAGTTACGTCATCGGCCACGTCATCACCTCCATCCTCAAACTCGCCAGCAACCCTGACAACTGGCCTCTCCACATCTCCTTCTCCACCCATAACGCCACCAGAGCCTTTCCAACACTGCTCACCGGTGCCGTCAATCACTCCGCCGCCTCCTCCTCATACACCATTATCGTCACCACCAACCTCCCGATGTGCCACGCCTCCACGCAGCGAGGCCGCCACACCAACTCCGACTCCAAAGCTACCTTCCATAGTGGTGGTTCCCCAACCTGTTCGTGTTCAGGTTCCCACTGGGGCTCGCCCCAAGGAGCCTCAACAGTCCTACAGGGGCCACCACTCTTCTCGAGACTCTCTTCAACGGCCACAACCACGTCGCTCTTCGCCACGTGGTTCCCATCTTTCGCCCCGACGCCGACCCGACGGAAGAAGTCAGCAGGAACAACGTGGTTCCTCTGGACGCGGCCCTCCGCCGCGTAATAACTTCGACCCAAGGGTCAGGCAAGACCTACAGGATCACCGAGTCCAACTGGACCGCGACCATCGCTCTGAAACTCGGGGCCCTCCTACTTGGGTCCCGCGTCGCTCTCCTCCTCCGCCACCTCCGGGCCGCCCTTCTGGACAACCTACGCCTACACCTTTGATGCCGCCACCTTCCGCAGAGCGTGCCGCGTTCTTGAAAAAACAGAAGGCCATCACAAACCTTCTGCAAGACGTCATGCGACAGGGAGGTGACCCCATGGAAGCACTGGGCCGTGCACCAGGAAGTGCCAAGCCACTGGAGGCGCTGAGCAGGAAGTCGGCATCGAAGCGACTACGTCAGCGGGCCCGCGATATGGCCCGGTCCGCCTTGCGCCATGCCAGGCCTATCACGGGCGCATCAGTTTCTTTGGAACCTGCGGCTCCAACACCAGCCCGACCAGCCGCACCGCCCACTGTACCCCATGCCGGGGCTACTCTGGGGCGGTTACCGCTGGATCATCCGTTCCGTGCAGCCACCTCCGGCGAGAGGTTGCTCAACAATCGGTGGGTCACTTGGCAGCGCGAAGTGCGCTCTGCCAACACCCTTTACGTAGGACACTTCTCTTTGGAGGAAGGGTTTCCCCGTCTGGACCTCCCTCCCCGGGAGCGATATGTCGTGGGACTCTCCCGCCTAACAAGTGTCCTCATCACCATCGTCTTCCCAAGAAGACGGATTGTTGAAACCACCAGTTTCGCCGGAGATGCCATCGATGAAGCCACGGAAGCCCTTTTGGGAGCTTTCGTCAACTCCGTCTTTAGACTGCCAGCTGGACAGACGTTCCGTACCAGTCGCCACTACATTCCGGAACCGGATCCTCGCTACCGAATCGCCGTCTTATGGGACGCCGCTTGGGCTACACTGTACAACAAGCGGTCCTCCCGTAAGATTATCGGGGACCGGGACATCTTCAATATCTTCCACCGGGATCTACCTGACGACCAGGGACAATGGCTGTCTGCCGCATCCAGCTACCGATGAGGCCAGGTCCGGCGGGATTACCCCCCCGTACGGTTCATGGACCCAGGATCCTCCCCACCCTCCGCAGCAGGGATAGCTGCGCGCCACATGTACTCATGTGGTTGCCACCCATCCGGGTGGCATTATCGAAAAATTTATAAAAAAATAAAATACGTTGCAACTGTTCTTTTCTTTTTAGATTTCAATAGCGGCTCGCCACTCAGCGAGCATTAATTATCTTTGTTTTATGTTTTCAGCCTTTTCCAATTTTTAAGGGCGCTGACACTTCGGTGCCAGTGCCTTTCCATAACCACCTCTGTACACGGTAAGTCCTCAGCCACCCATGTCTCCCCGCTGCGTAACTTGAAAACCTTCCACCCTTGGCTGGAGTACGAGGACGTACTCCAAGCAAAGTTGGAGGGTATGTAACACCCTGTAAATCGTGATCCCGCCAAAACCATAGCCTGGGGGGTAAACAACTCTCAACCGTCCCTCCCTCCTCTCTGACTCACCTTTCTGACTCATGCCCCAGTGGTGGATTGATACATAAAGGACCATGGTCACTTGGACCTGGTTACACCTCGCAGGTGTACACAGGTCCAAGGTATAAAAGGACCATGTTCCTCTTTGTTCCTCAGTTCTTTCCTTTGCCTGTTTTTGCGATACATTCCAAATCATGGGCCTGAGGATTTCCAGTTAGTATTTTACTATTCACCCTTGTATCTGTACTTCTTACAAGGAATGAATAAAAGTGTTGTAATAAGAAGTAGCGTTGTCTCTATGTCTTTATGCTAATAACTTCTCTTCAGAGGCCGGAGGTTTCATAGGGCAGGAGCTATACGATTCTCAGCAGCTACAACATCTTCTCTAGTCGGAATACCGATGGAGAAGATGTATATCAGCATCAACCGGAAGAGAGAGAGATGGCCGCCACTCTCCTGCATTGATTTCACCCCCATGCAGAAGAGTGACTTCAATCTATCTCCATCCAGCTCTCTCTACAGCTCGGATCTTCTCTGTGCAGGTGTCATACTGCTCAAAGAAGAAACGAAAAGTAGAAAATGTCATCTAAAGGTTGGTAATAAAATATTGGTTGATGTCAAAAGCTCACATTATACATCTATATACACATATACATATACATATACATCTATATACACATATACATATATATTCTGATATAAAAGTGGAATTTTTTTTTCAGATATGGTGCGGATCGATGCGTCCCGAGGATGCATTGAATAAAATTCGATCTTCGGTTCACAGTCCTGGACCTATCCGGTACTATATAAATAATTTGGGGTCTTTTTTATTTATCTAAAAGAAGTATGAATTAACACTTCCAGAGTGGTGGGACCACTGTCGAATTCTTACGACTTTGCAAAAGCTTATAAATGCCCACTCGGAAGTCGCATGAATCCTGTAAATAAATGCACCGTATGGTGAGATTTGACAAACTCTTGATTCACATCAACGTCCTCAAAGAAGAAATTTTATGGTATGTAAAAAAAGATGGGTATGGGCAAAAGTGTGTGTGTGAAAATAGGCGAAAAAAACACTTAAGAGCCTATATGTGTGACGCCATTTTGAATATTAGCAGATGACAGTTATAGTTCCACTTTTCGCCGTTTAGTGGCGCCCCACAGCTAAGCCATTGAAGCCAATGAGAAAGAGAAATTCCTATTTTAAAAAATCGATGGTTCAGACAAATGTTTTGTTTTTTGCAACGAAAATTGTCATTTTCAAAATTCAAATTGCAATATGTACATAACAATATTACTCATCTAGTGATACATTGGTAAAAATTTATAATTAGTTTTTCTATTTTTAATTTCGCTTTAAAATCTCGTATTTTTTAGCCCATGTTAAATTCCTATTTCAAAAATACATGGTTCAGGCAAATGATTTGTTTTCTGCAACGAAAATTGTCATTTTCAAAATTCAAATTGCAATATGTACATAACAATATTGCTCATCTAGTGATAAGTTGGTAAAGATTTATAATTATTTTTTCTATTTTTAACTTCATTTTAAAATCTCGTATTTTTTTTAGCTCATATTAAATCCCATAGGCCACAAACGCTCCTCCGTTTATACATTTTATAGGATCTAAATTTCCCACTAACCATAAGTTTCACGATAACCTAAAATTTGACCGCTAATTGTATACGACTCAAATTACTCACCAATGTAGATCAAAAGTTGCTCTTCCTTTTTTCAGTAGTGCATATTTACCCAAAAAAAAGTCGTTATTAAAATATACCCACTTCTATCCATCGATAAGAGAAAAGATGGCGGACAAAAGTGTATCAAAATTGATTTTTTGCCACATGTTGACGTTACAGCTACAGAAGCGCCCACATGCAAAGATTTTTGTAAGTTTTTTTTTTCACTGTAGGCTCTTAAGAGGCTACATCGCAAAATTACTTCGAAAAATCTCCGCAAAGAGCGCTGGCATCGTTTTTCTATTGAGCCCATAGACCCGATGTTAAAGAAGAAACGTTAATATTTAAAATACACCGTCGCGGCGGCAATATGTTTATTTTTCATATTAAAAGTTGTCCAATATTAAGTTTTCAAAGTGCAATGTGCACCTTAATTATATGCTGATCGAGTGATAGAACGACAAAAAATTGGTAAGTGCGGTTATATTTTTTAAAAACTTTCAAAATCGCGGATTTCTAACTCTTTATGTTAAACTCCATTGAGTACACCCAAATAAGAAAAAAAAAACATCCGTTTAAAACCCCAGAAAAAAATTCAGCACGTGCGCCAATGTGTTGGCTTCACTGTGGTTTAATGGTGGGTTTTTAAATTACTTTTAGGTACTTTTTACGAACATTTTAACATAAGAGTTAGAAATTGGCGATTTTGAGTTCTTTTTGAAAAATATAACCGAACTTTTACCAACTTTAAATATGAAAAATAAACATATTGCCGCGACTGTTTATTTTAAAAATTAACATTCTTTCTTTAACATTAGTTCTATGGGCTAAATAGAAAAAACGATGCTAGCCCTCATTGCGGAGATTTGTTCGAAGTAATTTTTTGATGTATCCTCTTTAACTAATTCGACTAATTAGTCATTTTATCTTGCACCGCCTCTAGACTCCTGTTTTACAGAATCAAGCAAATTTAAGCTATTCCTTCTGTATTGTTCTTTGTTCATCAATAAGAATATTGAGTTGCAACAGTCTGGAAGTTTAGTTCCTTTGTTCTACACTGAGCTTTTAGTGTTGCAAACAGTAACCGCCACATTAGAAGATTATAATAATTTATGAAACAACACTTACGATTTGCGATCTTATAAGCCATCAAACTTAACAGAAGGCTTGTATCTGAAATGGTGCTCCGAAAGAAAAGAAAAATGTTCAGCTTGATGTCACGTCATCCTTCAGTAGAGCCGTAACACGATAATTTTGCGCCCCGAGGCAAGAATAAATCTGATACCCACTTAGTATGATGATTCTAGTTATTTTGCTCCAGTATTTTCCGCACTCTTGGAAGTTTTGCGTCCGAGGCAAGTGCCTTACTCGCGTTTTTTCATATTTGGGCTTACTCAATGGAGTTTAACATAACAGTTAGAAATCCGCGATTTTGAAAGTTTTTTAAAAATATAACCGCACTTACCAATTTTCTGTCAGTCTATCACTCGATCAGCATATATTTAAGATGCACGTTGCACTTTTGAAAACTTAATAATATTGGACAACTTTAAACATGCAAAATAAACATATTGCCGCGCGACTGTGGTATTTTAAAAATTAACATTTTTTTCTTTTAACATAGGGTCTATGAGCTGAATAGAAAGAAGAAAAAAAAAACTATGCTAGCGCTCATTGCGGAGATTTTTCGAAACAATTTTGCGATATGTAGCCTTTTCAAAGTAAAAACTAAAATCGAAATTTTGTAAATTGACTATAAAAGTTCATTTTTTTTAAAGAACTAACTGATCTCGTTTCTTACTCATCTAGTCTATATAAAAAAAAAACACTTGTAAAAACTTAAAAGCTGCCTCTAAAATGTACAGCAACCTATTTCACTTTTGATAATGCATATATGCATATTATGTTTGCAATTGTTACATTTATTTATAAAACGTGTACACGTGTAAGCGACTGTATTTGCTTCACAGAACGAGACTAACTACATGTATTAAAATTGTGTTTTTCTTTATATCACAGGTTGGACTGAATAATTATTTTGAAGTGAATTCCAAAAGCCACTGAACCTTTTTTTTTTTTGCATAAAATCAGCCAATGATTGACAACGATAAAAAATAAAACGTTATTTCAGTGTTAAAGGTGTGTCACGTTACCAAAGATCTATCAAGGTGAACTATATCTTCATTAAGTAACAAAGTGAGTGAAGAAAAACAAACAAACAACCAACCGGATGGCAATAGAGTCTACACTCAGCATGAGTAACAAAATTGTGTTCAACTGAAATCTGGAATGATGATGATGATGCCAGAGTTCAGTTTGTCAAGTTTGGATTTGGAATAATTTGCATATCTATAAGACAAGTCCAAGTGTAAAGGTCATTTAAAAAAGTCATAAATAACTTGAGCATATCAACTACATTTTTTAAAAATTTTTCCTTTCACTTTCTTTTTTAATTTCTCATTCGTAAATAATTTAAAATCATAATCTGCATAATTATTTATTGTAATAAAAATAACAATGCAGTTGTATAAAAAAAAATTGATGTTTTCTTATAAATAACAATATCATTCCTTATTGGCTCAAAGTCTACTTTGTGAACATATTTTTAAATAATTAATGTGTTGTGTATAATTTTAATAATTGCGTTAATTTTTTCTTTCTAAGTTATACTTAACACAAGCAGTTAGAAAACGGGATGAACAAACGGCAACTTCTGACTGGTTTGTTGTGTGGTTGGACGTTAAAAAGGGCGGAGCATGTGACGTCAGACTACATAACCAAACAATTAGAAGTTGCGTTCGTCATAAAAAGGGCGGAGCCAACTTCTGTTCATCCCGTTTTAACAGCCTATAGATACAGCGTTTAATTCAAAATTTCTCCGAATGTAGGCGCTGCGATCGTTTTTTCTTCCAGGTTTGAAGTTACATAATAATTAACAGAAAAATAATTTCACGTGCTAAGCTTATAAAAAAGAAAACATCGTGAAGCCAATAGATTAATGCTCGTGCTTATTTTTTTGTTATTGTTCTAAATCGTTTTTAATAATAATAATAATAATAATAATAATAATAATAATTTTATTAGGGTTTTACAGGTTGTACATTACAGCAACACTTACGTCTAACCCTGGTCAATATAAGACAAAATAAAATAACAAACACAAATACATGGGGATATACAAAGAGGTGAAAACAATCATTTCATCATCGATACATTTTTTTAATTTCCTCTTGCAGCCCGTCCATGCAACCAACAAGCTAGATCCAATGTCTTAACATTAGCATAAAAGCTAGCTGATGATGAAGAGTCCACTACATATTGTGGGAGTGAATTCAAAATAGGGATGACCCTATTAAAAAAAGTGTTGTTTACAATTAATGCGAGCTACAGGTGACATAATACGCTTTGAGTGGGACCTAGTGATTGTTGGAGAAAATATTAGGAAAGACTCCCACTCCAAGGGAAAAAAGACATCCTTAGCCAATATTTTGTATAACAATACTAAGTCAGTATGGAGGCGTCTGAGTTCAAGAGTAATTATTCCAAGAGAATGCAATCGTTGTATATACGACATATTAGACAAGCCCTTCAATCGTTTAGTAAATCTACGCTGAACTGCCTCTATTGCGTCAATATCTCGTATCAGATATGGGGACCACACTGAAGAGGCATAACTCAGGATTGGGATTACAAATGCCTTAAAGGCCATGACTAATACTGTAATTGGGCTATTGGGCAATACTTTAAATAATATGCCTACCCTTTGATGGCCTTTGGAACACATTACGTTACAATGTGATGAGAAATTTAACTTATCATTAAATAAGATACCCAGGTCTCGGGCTTCAGGAACCAATTTAATGGCACTGCCCATACAAGATAGACTTGATGCCTGCCCTTTAGTATTAAAGTCCAGCACCATACACTTGTCAATTGAAAGAGACATGCCATTAGTATCTGCCCAATCTGATATGTTAGATAGGGTTCCTTGCAGTTTCTCCAAACAACGGGATACACATTTCACATCATCGGCATAAAGCAGGGTCTTACAGAGATTGTTTTGTGCTATATCATTAATAAATATACCAAATAGGATTGGTCCCAATACGCTACCCTGAATTACCCCACTACCAACTGAGCTAACACACGAGAGGGTTGATCCCACTTGAACTGACTGGAAGCGGTTAGTCAGAAAAGCCTGTATCCATCCATAGACAGGGTTTGCTATACCATATCTAGCAAGCTTGGCCATCAGAAGACCATGATCAACTCTGTCAAATGCAGATGTAAAATCAAGATAAGCCACAGTTGCAGACTTCTTTTTATCTACGCAGTCCACAATTTCTAGTAAACAGTCAAGAAGTTGTATCGTTGAAGAACGAGTGGGAAGGAAACCATACTGGTTTGAGGTAAGCAAGTTCATTGATTTCATATGATTTAATAAATATTCCCCAATTATCCTTTCCATTAGCTTACATATGATACTTGTGAGCGATATTGGCCTATAATTCTTCGGCAGTGTACGATCACCTTTTTTAAAGACAGGACGTACTATAGCCCATTTCCAGTCGGAAGGTAAACTGCCCGATAGTAAAGATAACTTAAATAGATCACAAATTGGGCTAGCAAGCTCTGCCGCACAATGCTTTAATACCCTGGCAGGAATTCCATCAGGCCCAGGAGTGCAATTTGGACGTATATTATTAAGCAATTCATAAATGGTGTGCACATTAAAGGAAGAAAGTGCTCCAAGATCGGTATAAAGTGGATTAGTACAGTCGTTTGGTATATGGTTATTTTGTGAGTATGAGTTAGCAAATTCAAGATTTAAGAATTCTGCCTGTTCTGTTTCTGAAGAACTAACAACCCCACTTTCTAAGACCAAGTTTGGAATTTTTGCGTGATTGCAAAGACGTTTGCGCACAAACTTAAAAAAGGTAGTATTATCACGACTACTAACTGCACTAATTTCAAGTCTGGCAGCATTATCTCTAACTACTTGACGATAGTAAGAGACTGATTGCTTATATAGAGTCAGAGCTATGGGGTCATTGGTACGCTTCCAGTTCCTCCAACACATCAATTTATGGTTGAATGCCTTACGAGTACAGCGTGGAACATAAGACACTCGTCTAGTAAAAACAATTGGGGCATATTTATTTACTGCACTGAGAACAATGGACTGAAATTCTACCCAGACTGTTTCAATGTCAAAACATTGGTTTGCTTTGGGCCAGATTATTGAATGGAGATGATCTGATGAATCTGTGCTAGGGCATGGTTGTAAGAGTTAATTGGTTAAGAGGCTATATTGTGACGGACCTTTTTCGTCTTGGCAGAATCTGCTCAATTTGGCGGTATGAGCAAGTTTTCACTCGTATATGAAGTTGTTGGCTAGGTCACTTATTCTACCTGGCCCGGGAGGCCTAGGCCAATATAATACCTAGTTAACGTCCTCACTAGTCTCTCTGCAAAGACTCACACAGTTTTGAGGATCTTTTGTCTTTGTACTCAGGTGGACTTTCGTTTGTAAATTACCCTTAAAGATGGCGTTCACTGCTTGGCTCGAAGTGGCAGGTTTGGTACCTGATCATTGACTTGAAGTGGACGATGATTAATTGTAAAGCTGCAATTGATGATGAATGCAAAGTCGTAAAAATAATAAATAAATTCACTACTAGTTTTAAAGTAAATAAGAATTTATTTCGTAGATAAAAATGATTTTCAGAACTTAGGTTAACACAAAAATCGTTTCTAGAATCTATCCCAAATAGAATCTGCATTTCAGAAAATGAACAAAAAAGTGAACAAGAAATCTATCCCAAGTCGGGCATAGATTCTGTCATGAAAAGAATGAACATCAAACATAAAATGACTCGCTTGATTCATTCAGTTATGGACAAAATTAATTTAATAACTCTAAAAAATGGGGGCCTGCGCCCCCAGACCCTCTGCGACATGTTTCAGTTTACTAAACCTAACCTTCCGACTGTTCCGCCGTTCATCAAAATAGTGCTAATGCTGCAAGTATGAGGGGCTAAGTGGAGGGGAGCTAAGGGAAGCAGAAAGTCTTGTGGGGGCGGCATGGGTCGCAAAGTTTTAAGTGGCATAGGGGTGCAACCAAGTCATAGATGCTCCCGGGGTTTACTCCCTGAGAGCATAACTTTTTTCCCCGTTCTCAACGTATGGCCGCCGTGACCAGTTTTGACCACGGTCAGCCCAGTTTCGCCCACGGTGCCCAGAAGTGGGCACCGGGTTGCCGGCGCCCTCTGCCGGGTCACAGAATAAGGATATATACAGAAGGGAAACTGAGCCATTAACTTGTGACAGAATTTTTCTGCACATGTGCGGCGCCGCCCCAGAATTTTAGTCACTATTATGTCGTGAAGCAGCTGCCGCCATTTTGAAATGTATTACATTTTGATATGTGTTCATCTGTGGCAATAGCAACGATTCAAAAGTTGGCAAATTGTAAAAATATAAAAGTTGAAAAATTTTAAATTAAAAATGTGTTTATAAAATTTCATATTTTAAATGTATTTATTTTACATAATAATAAAACTGAAATTTAAAAATAAAATTAAAAACTGAAATTTAAAAACAATTAAAAATTAAAATTTAAAAATAAAATTAAAAACGAAATTAAAAACTGAAATTTAAAAATAAAATTAAAAACTACAATTAAAAACTAAAATTTAAAAACAAAATTAAAAACTGAAATTTAAAAATAAAATTCAAAACTAAAATTTAAAAACGAAATTAAAAACTGAAATTTAAAAACAAAATTAAAAACTAAAATTTAAAAACAAAATTAAAAACTGAAATTTATTAAAAAAAAATAAAACTGAAATTTAAAAATAACATTTATTAAAAAAATAATCTGAATAAAAAAATTACATTTATCATTTTATTTTAATTACATATACTTTTAATAATTAAGATTAAAACAATGTGAATTTGATTATTTAAAACGATATTCATTTTCTTCAAAATATTATTTTTCTTCAAATTTTTCACATTTAAAAAGCATTTGTTTACTCCTCTTGTTTCCATTTAATCAAATGAATAACACAAAACAACCAAACATAGTATACATTTATAAATGTATACTAATGAATACATGAATATTATGTATACAAATGAATGCAAAATATGTATACAAATGAATACATTTCAAAATGGCGGCCATCAAGTAACCGGTTAAAATAAGAGAAGCTTTCAGTCCAAGGTCATGAAATTCTGTCACAGCAACTTCAAAGGCGCCCCACGAGAGTTTCCCTTCTGTTTATATCCATATTCTGTGGCCGGGTTCCAACCAGCCGAGATCGGTCGACGCTTTTTCGACCGCAATAAAGCCTAGCTATGCCACTGTTCGCTGGGTTCATTGTTGCAGTCTTCAAATTTTTGCTTAAATTTTTTTTATTTTTTCTAAAATTGTCCATGGGCCACTCAGGAGGTCATTGCGGGCCACAAGTGGCCCGTGGGCCCCGAGTTTGAGACCACTAGTTTAAGTGATACCGTTTTTCCTTTAAAAGTTCTCAATTATTTTGAATCATCACACAAAAATTGAATGAAAGGTAGATACTTACAGCTAGAATTAACGACGTCAAAGAAAACAGGTCTTGTTTGTGTTCAAGTTTGTTCAATATAGAATGAACATTGAGCATGTATAAAAGTTGAGAACCAATAAAAACATCGGCCGTCAGAAATTATATTAAAAATTTATGTTTCAAGATATATTTTACATCTAAATCGGCGATTACACACACAGGCGTTTAGATCCAGCACAAAAAATTCGTTTGTCTCGCCCTTTCATGAGTGGCAGAAAAAATATTAAAAAATTAGAAATTGCCGTCCCTCATAATAGGGCGGGGACATGTGACATCAGACCAAGTAACAAACCAATTAGAAACTGACGTTCATCATAAAAGGGCGGGGCAAACGAATTTGTTGTGCTGGATCCAACTGCTTGTCGATCATACTGGCTATTTTTATTGCAAGATTCCTTCATGCAAGAAATGAGTGAAATATTGCTGTGAATCTTGCACAGTTTCTTCAACAAAATACAGTGCCGGCCTTGGCCTCCTTTGCGCCCTGGAGCAGATTTTTTCATGGCGCCCCATTAAAAATGAAAAAATGAAAATATTTGCATCATCATTAGAACAAAAAACACATAGATTATGTCCATATAGAAAACCATATTATTTTTAGATTAAAATGACAAACTTGTGCACGGAACAGCGATTTCTAACCTTTAAACCATAGCTCGTCTCTTCCCTCGATCGCATGGTAACCACTCGAGGAAGATTAGAGCTACCGAAGTAGGCGGACGGTGATAGATTGTAGTCATTACCCTCAGTAGGGGTATAATCTCTCAGAAGGATGGTTACCATCCACTTCTGATCGCCGGTGTTTCTTCTTTCTTCTTTCATTACAATTAGTACTCTGCTAGCAGCCAAATAGGCTTATGGCAGAGGGACATAAGAGTCCACATGCAGCATTAAGCATTGTCAAGCACATATACATGCACATATATAAAAACAAAATGAATATACAAATGTCCATCCCACAAAACAAAATTATCCCCATTCACCACTGCCTCAGGAAGAGAGTTCCATTGTCTTATAACTCTAGGAAAAAAGACCAATAATATGAATCTATCCTAGCAAAAATCTTCCTAATTTTCTTAGAGTGGTCCGCCCCGCAAATATATAGTGCTTTATGAATATCACTGGACTGCGATTTACGACAATCACCACGTGTAATTTTTCCAAATAATTTCAAACTTAACTGAGTCCTGTGATGTGCCAAACTATGCCATTATAGCACTGACAGCATCTCAGTGACACTATCTGTAAATTTGTGCCTGCCACAAACAAACCTAACTGCCTTACGCTGAACCATTTCAACTAAATGAGTGTGTGACAGAGTGAGGATTCCATACACTGCAGCAATACTCAAGATGAGGCCGAACCAATGCATGACTTGACTAAAACTAAGCATTTGTAGAGCTATCCGAGTAACACCATCAATGTGTTTTTTCCAAGAAAGGTCACCTGTCATTGTAACCCCCAAGTACTTATAACACTTGACACTCCGAAGAATAGTGTCATTCATACTATAATTGAACACAATTGGATTTCTACCCCGAGTTAGTCTCATAACACTACACTTCCCCTCATTCAACTGAAGTTGCCATGTATTACACCATCCCTCAATTGCCTTCAAGTCTAGAGCTAATGTTTCACAGTCTTGGATACCATCAACCTCTTTGTAAATTAGAGTATCAGCAGCAAATAGTCTACAGTTGCTGCCAACTGTGCTGCTGAGGTCATTAATAAATATCAGGAACAAAAGAGGGCCCAGCACACTACCCTGGGGTACACCAGACTTAACAGCCTACCACTCTGAGTGAGACCCATTTACAACTACCCTTTGTTTCCTATCACTTAAAAAGGAAGTTACCCATTTGGTTACCTGCCCCCAACCCATATGCTGCAACTTTTGCCAGAAGTTTTGAATGTGAAACAGTGTCAAATGCCTTACGAAAGTCAAGAAACACCATGTCAACCTGTTTACCATTGTCTAAACTCTTCAAGCCTCATTTTCTAAACTCTGAAAGCAGTAACGCTTGTGATTCCGAAGTGAATTTTCGTTCAACACTGCATTCAATTTTTAGTTGCGTAAAAGTGAATTTTTTTCTTGTTTATTAAACGAAATTCTTTTTAAACAAATTATTTTTAACAAATCATTAATTTAATATTTAAAAATAAACCTCTTTGAGGTTCTTGAATTTGAATAATTACTCTCTGCAAGCAGTAGAGGGCCTGTGTGTCAGAGGGACTAAAAAAAGTATAAAGTGCATTGTCACATTTTTTCACATTTTTTAAACTATCAATGCAGCACTTATACCACCTAACATAGCAGCATCACAGCATCAGATACCTCCATGAAATTCACCGTCTACACCTATTAAACAGTAAATGACTACTGATACACAAGTGAGGACAGGTTGAGGCACGCGTTCATGACATCTGCTAAAAGGCATGCCCTTGACGAACACCGTGTGGAAAATGAAAAGGAACGTGAAAGCGCGAAAGGAAGATGAAAGCGCACGAGTGTGGACATAGCTATTATGTATCAAACAAACGAAATATACATACTTCTGTTTTCTCATTTTCCGAGTGAATTTACTATTCAATGTCTTCCCCAAGAACTGATGCACATTTTTGGTCTTTTTCCTCCCGAATGTTATTAGACTATGGAATTCTCTTCCAGTTGATAGTTCTTTCTTAGGATGATTTCAATTTAACAATGATGTCTTGTGTAACACCCAGCAACTCCCGTTCCCGCCAAAACCATAGCCTGGGGGGTAAACAACTCCTACCTGTCCCTCCCTCCTCTCTGACTCACACTTCTGACACACATCGAAGTGGCGGAGTGATACACTTAGGACCATGGTCACTTGGACCTGGTTACACCTCGTGGTGTACACAGGTCCAAGGTATAAAAGGACCATGTTCCTCTTTGTTCCTCGTCCTTGTCTTTGCTCTAAACTTTGTATTACGTAGATATTATTCTGTACCACATCATGGGCATGAGGACGCACCTTTGATAAACAATATTCGTCTTTGTAAACTTTGTTTCTTTACAAAGATGAATAAAAGTGTTACAATAAGAAACTGCGTTGTCTATATGTTCCGAAACTAATAAGTTAATAACTTCTCTACAGAGGCCGGAGACACCATAAGGCAGGACACATATGACCCTGGAAGCAGCTACAACATCTTCAAGAATGGTAATCACCAAGATGGAAGATGTATATCAGCATCGACTACAGAGAGAAGGATGGCCACCATCCTGCTGCATTGATTTCACCCCCATGCAGGAGGATGATTGTAATCCAACTCTTTCTATAGCTTGAATCTTCTCTGTGCGGGCACCGCGTGATGCAGAGAAGAAACGGGCTATAGAAATCATCATCTACAAGTCGGTCAGAAATAAAGTCGGTGTCAAAAGCTCACACTTGTTTTACCTGAATGACAGTCATTTGTGACCGGGAGCAATCTCCCCTGTCACATGGCTTTTAAGCTGATTGCAGGTGTACTGAGTTGAATTGAATACTCAGCTAGAAGCTAAATATAAAAAAGATGACAAACGTGAAAGCTGCAAATGTGTAAATATAATACAAAGTACATACAACGCAATTTTCGTTTATAGCGAATCGCATAAAATTGACAAACTTACATAATACATTATCAAACAGCTAATGCTATTTAATAAAAAAACAGAATTTGTTTTTGTATCCATGATTTATACACTCAACACTGAACATGGATAAATATTATTTAAATTAAACTAACCCACATACCTCAACTACTTCCAAACTTTGATCAGGCCATCACAAGACGCAGATACAAGAAGCCATTGTGAAGTCTGGTAAACAGCAACATCACTGATGCAGTCGTGGTGTCCCGGAGGAGGCGTGTCGGGGCCTCTTCGTGGCACGTCCTCGTTTCCAGGACGAGGTTTTCCGTAAACTTCACGAATCACTTCAGTGCCGTCTATCAATTGCTGCCTGCAAAAACAAAACACATCCCAATAACAACTTAAAGTGAGAACAAAACTTCCCTAGCAAGGCTCTTACTTGTAACTGACAACAGCAGGATTAATGACGTCATTGGCAGCTTCTACCATGATATAACTGTCCTCCGGTTTGTTGAGATCCCAGATTCGAATTCTTGCATCTGATCCAGCAGAAATCAAAGCAGGAGAACCATCTCTATTTGCTAAACACATGCTGTGAGCTGAATGGCTTGATGCCTTGTGAAGACAACATTTGAACCATTAAGTAAAAATGCATAAACCAGTGAAAAAGAGGAAATTTCACTCACGTGGGTCACAGACAAGGGCGGCGCTGAACTGGCCCAAAGTGTTGTTTGACGTGAACCAGTCTCCATGTCCCACATGGAAATTTCGTTGTTTCCTTGAACAGCTGAGATAACCCAGGATTGCTGCGTGGGATGCAACTCGAGCCGGCGAACACGGGCATCTGCAATTTAAATGACATTCCTTAAAGGTTCTTAAATTGTAGACAACTGGAAATTTACTCGTTGGGTGTATCACAGTTGAAATGGGCAAATGAAACCTCAAGTCCCAGCATATGTGGCTTCCGTTACTAGTTCCTACAGCCAACCAACACTGTCGAGGATCCACGCAAAAGGAAGTTATCAGACCTGAGAGCAAAAGATGAGCAATTAACTTTTTACACTAAAATGGGAATACAATAAATGATCATTTTTATTTTTATAGTTTTCTAAATTATGACACCAGTGATCTGAACAGGTGGTTAGTTGGTACTCTTGTGATTTAGCCTCTTAATGTCTAAACATCTAAACATCTTGAAAATTGTTCACGCTGCTACAGAGCTCTCTAAATGCTTGCATCTTTAAAGCCACTTGGAGCAACTTCAAACCATTTGGAAATTTGAAAATCGATTTTCAGTCCAACTTGGAAGAAAATCAAAATATCTGGTCAATTCAACTATCCATAAAATATTTTAAGTATAACATTTTTCTCATCTTCTGAAAATTATGAAATAGCGTGAAAGGCTGTCTGAGACAGTTCGTAGTCAGTTCATTTCTGAGTCCAGTCAAGCCACTTTTACAAAAAAAACTTAAAAGTTACTTAAGGTTGGTTTATAGTCGGCAAAAGCGCTGCATAAAGCGAAGCATAACGACGAAAATTAGGTTTCGCAGCAAAAAGTTTACTTTTTGCTGATGTAAAATAAAGTTTTCCCCAGCAGACACCTTCAGTTCCACACACAATATTTCGATATTTCTGTTTTTGCAAAACAACAAAGCGGTTCTGACTAGTTTTTTTTTTTAAAAAAGGATTCGTTGCATTCCATGTGTTTAGTGAAGTATGAACACAACGAAACTAGAAGACGAAAGGTTTTGTAAAAGCTAAGCGATACCATAACGATAATAGAATACGATTTTTCTTTTTATAACAGTCTATATATTGTAACACCCAGCAACTCCCGTTCCCACCAAAACCATAGCCCGGGAGGTAAACAACTCCCGCTTGTCCCTCCCTCCTCTCTGACTCACACTTCTGACGCACATCGAAGTGGTGGAGTGATACACTTAGGACCATGGTCACTTGGACCTGGTTACACCTCGTAGGTGTACACAGGTCCAAGGTATAAAAGGACCGTGTTCCTCTTTGTTCCTCGTCCTTGTCTTTGCTCTCTTTTGTATTACGTTTGATTTATTCCGTACCACAACATGGGCATGAGGACGCACCTTTAATAATGAACATTCATCCTTGTAAACTAAGTGTTTCCGTATGAGGATGAATAAAAGTGTTTATAATGGAAAACAGCGTTGTCTCTATGTTCGGTAACTAATCCCTTCTCTACAGAGGCCGGAGACATACGATCCTGAAGAAGCTACACCATCTTCTATCAGTAACAACACATTGGAGAAGATGTACATCAGCATCGACCGAGAGAAGGATGGCCACCATCCTTCTGCATCGATTTCACCCCCATGCAGGAGGATGATCATAATCCAACTCCATCCAGCTACTTCTGTAACTCGGATCTTCTACGTGCGGGCACCGCGCGATAAAGAGAAGAAACGAGTCGCAGAAAACACCATCTATAAGCTGGTAAAATTAGGAGGTCGATGTCAAAAGCTCACAATATTCAGGTTCCAACGAGGATAAACAAAATAAACATAATTCTTCGCTTAGCAGCGTATAGTAACGTTTCACCAAAAATAAATCAAGCTTAAGAAATTCAATTTTCAAACAATAACTGTAATTTGTAGTGTGTTTCCTGATAAATAGAATAGTACAATGTCACACAATTGAGATGTGTGATTACTGACTAGTAATAATTACATACCATGCTTGGATTCATTTTCTAGTTTCCAAGCAGTACCGGGAGAGCGAAGATCCCAGCCGACAATCGATCCATACATTGTGGCATATGCGAGTATCGAATGAGATCCTAAATACATAATTTTCGTATGCACGGGTGAGAATAAATCGAGAAATTATCAAAATATTAGAAGGCGTCAAACCAGTATCGAAATAGTGCATATCTGCTATGCAACCCTCTTCTTGAGAATCCATGTTACGAGTATAACGTGTTGCCATTTTCGTGAGGCCTGTCTCGATCCTTTAATTTAAAAGCGCAAAAAAAAGAAATAATCGTAAAAGTAATTACATATTTTACTTTTTCTTTACTCAAAAACGTGAATCGATGCATTGTCCGAAGCACACGCTAGCTGTAGGTTCTGACAGACGGCAAGCGACACGATCTGACTGCCCTGTCTGCTGTACGTCTGCCGCGACCGATTACAGATGCTCTTCTTTTCCATTTTATCACAATCCCAGATCTTTACTGTACCATCATTAGAACAACTTGCAAATAAAGTTGTGTTTGGAATCACCAACACTCTAAGATAAAAGTAAAATAGACATGTGGTTTCACTCTACAATAAAAAAAAATATGAAAATGTTTTTAGAAAGTAGAAGATTGAAATTAATCAATTCAGTTTATTTCCATGTTAATATTTTTAAAAATACATGTAAACTTCCTTTGGCAACTTGAAAGTATTCAAAGTTGGTTTGGAAAAAAACTGAAAAGAATCTCCCCCTCTCCCAAAAAACAATGACTGATAACTATCACTGTAAGATAGTCAAATCTTTACTCATAACCTTTTACATGAAACTCCAGCTTGATCTACCTTTAGCTTTGTCAAGTTTTATAATAAGTGCACGTCTTAGTATCTCTTGGGAGAATATAAGAATTTAATATAAAAAATTTCTTTTTTCTAAAATAAGTCTAAAACTATTCCATGATTCAATAATAAAAAAATTTTTAATCAGGAATATAAATAATATCGTAAGCGGGGGTGACTTTATGACAGTTTTCGAGACTTTTTCACCGCTAGCAAAAATCTTTTAAATTGCACTCAAAACTATTAATTTTGGTTGCCCCATCCTTCTTCTACATATTCGATCAAATCTATAACTGTAACATATTAAGATTTGTGACAAACTCACCCCTCAATGCAGGGTGATTTTGTGACAGGAGTAATATTGGTAGTAAACACATGGGAAAGAGAAGATGTCACCAAGTAACCCAGCACAACCTTAATTTAGACTTAATTACACTTTTTGTTTTAGAATTAACAACTAATTAAATCACATTTTATCATAAAAAAGAGCAGCACTTTTAAGCGAGAATTTTCACAGATGACCTTATGGTCATTCCAACTCTATTTTTACAGCCCCCGTGTGGGGCTGTTTGGCCATTTCCAATTCCTTCTACCCCTTTCCATTGCACTAACCATGTACCCATCTTCTCTGTAACGCTTCCACTCTCCCACTTGAACTTGACGACTACATGATCACGTACTTTGAAGCTAATCTTTTTGAAGCATCCCTGAGAAGTAACTTTTCATAACCAACCTTATGGCTTCCTCAAGGTGCTCACCTGGGTGCCTTTGTGAAAAGCTCGAGCTCGAGCTTATCCCGCTGGCCTTATCTCATCATATCTCAATGAAAACTCTTCAAACAAACGTCACTTTACAGCATATTGTTGGTAACATAATTATCTTCAAAAACATAATCTATAACTGCATCAAACTTCACTGAACAAACTTTCCAAAAAATATTATCAACAATGCCCATGCAGTGTTCCACAAAAGAGGCTTGGTGCCACCTAGAATTGAGTCGAAAGGACTACTTTTTGCCTAACGTTATCAATGATCATGGCACGAGATTCAAAGTAAAAACAAATGACCTTATGTAACAAAGTCACACCACTAGTCACAAAGTCACTCCCGCTTACGGTACAATTAGAAATAGAAATACCTTTAAGAGGCTACATCGCAAAATTACTTCAACTCGTCAGCATCGTTTTTGAACTATTTGGTATATAGTGTGACGGACCTTTTTCCACTAGTAGAATCTGCTCTTTTAGGTTAATACGAGCGAGTTTTCACTCGTATTGTTAGTGAGTGGCTAGGTCACTAATTCTACTCGCCCGGGAGGACTAGACCAATATAACGTCTATTTTGTGTCCTCACTAGTCTCTGGCAAAAGACTTCACAGTCTTGAGGATCTTTAATCTCTGTATCTCTCGGACTTTCGTCCGTAAATCTGCCCTAAGAATCGTGCAAAATATACTCACTCTCTTGCGTTGCAGGTTTGCACCTGTTGGGTCATCGAAGTATCCAAAAAGGTGAAGAGCTGCAATGATGAAATGCACAACCGCGGAATTTTAGTCAAAAACAATTAAACACCACTGTTTGAGTTAAATATAAAATCGTTGTTTATTTCGTAGATAAAACTTTAAACGAATCGAACTGGTTTAAGCACACAACACATAGAAATAATAACATTCAAAATAATATCTAAAAACCTAGCCAGAATTGGGCATAGGTTCGTTATTTAAGAACTAACTAACTTACATACAAAAACACGGCCTTTTTATATCCAAAAAGAGGATACTGAGAACACTTTCTCAGTAGCCCCTGATTGGGCAAAAACAAAAGTAAAAACCAAACTGGCCAATCAAAAGTGATTGACCAGTGGTCACCAAAATATTAGACACGTCACCCTTTTAATTAAAAGGGGGAAAAAACGAAAACAACTTCGAATTAAAATAAGAATCCACTCATGTGGAAGGATAATACAATGGTAAAGAGGGGAGAACGATAAGGTCAAGCTAAAAATAGAATCTGGGTCAATCGGTACCTATTAGTACCGAGTGGCCCAGAAGCTACAAAATACACAGTGCCTACAAAATTAAAGAAAACAAAACGGCGCTAAATTAATAAAATAGCGGCGGGCCCCAAAACGTCTCACTCCCCCCGACTAAGCGGGAAGTACCCTACTTCTCAAGAATTTTCTTAAAAATCCCCCTCCCCCCCGACTGGATCTAAACACAGAGACCCAGGGGTATCACAGGTATACGAAAATATCAGATAAAACAAAATCGACTTATACAGATTTTGGAAAATACAAAATTTCTAAAAAAAACGAAAAAGAACAAATTACTTTATACAATTAGAAATTTATGAAATAAATCGCGCTACTAGTCCGGCGACGATTCTGTTCCCTCGGACGTCTCAGGACTTACGGGTTGCCAACACCTGATGCCTTGGGACTCGTTCCGGGCTCGGTTGTTGCTGGGTCGCTGACGACGTCTTCTTCTCCTTGACTGCAGGACGCCCATGGCTGGTCGAGGTGGCGAAGTTTCTTTCTTTATTTCTCCCATCCGACGGCACTGCGAAATGCGGTAAATTCGAATTTCTTTGCCATCTGGTGTCTCTTTGAGTTTCTGGGTTCAATTTGGTTGTTTTAATGCCAAATTTCTCCCAACTTGGTGGCAAATTAGCGTCTGCATAATTTTTCTTAGTCCCACCACGTGTTTGCACACGGGAATCCAATTGGACTGGTTCTTTTGGAGTAGTTTTCTTTGGTCTCCCACGTTTTCTTTTAGGTGGTTCCAGTGGCATCTCTGGAATTCCCTCTTCTTCTTTTTCAGAAGTTTCCAGATGAGTTTCTTGGCTGGCATCAGGGATAACTTCTTCTTCTTCTTTACGACAACCTTCTGGAGTACTCTCGACAGGTAAGTTGTCGTCTGTTTCAAAAAGAATTTCTTCATTAGCGTCGGACTCTTCCTTGGCGCTGGCAACTTCTTCGATGTCATCAGGTAAGTTCATTTGAGGAGCCCTCAGGTCATTGGCCTCGTAGTAGGGTCTCATCTGCTGAACATTGACGGTGTCTCTCATAGTCAGACCAGATCGAGTAACGTACTCGATCTCGTAGACTAAATCAGTTATCTTCTTCGTGACAAGGCAGGGTTCCTTGTATGGCCAGATAAGTTTCTGAGCCATTCCTGGCTTTGGCACACGATCTCTTATCAACACTTTCTGACCCGGCTTGTAATCCGGAATCGTACGATGCTTTTCGTCGTACTTTCTTTTCTGCACCTCCTGGGCAGCTTCGATATTCTTTTTAGCAGCATCCAAGGCTGGATCGGACTGCTCTGCTTCGTCTGTTACGGGCGGTGGCACGATAGGAGCACGTGGCATCATGTTATCCAACGTGGTCCTGGGCTCGAGCCCGAACATCAATCGATATGGCGAAAATTTCGTTGAGTTATGCTCTACAAGATTGTAGGCCATAACTGCGTCACCTAATTTCTTTTTCCAGTCAGCCTGCTGCTGAAGGACATCCAAGTGACGCTTCACCACTTCCATGACTGTATGGTTCGTTCTTTCTGCCAACCCATCAGCTTGAGGATGATAGGCTGTCGTGGCTGCATGCTGGATTGCGTAGGTCTAGAAAAACGCTTGAGTTTCATTACTCAAAAATTGGGGTCCTCGATCAGTGATGATCTTCTGAGGAACTCCAAATTCGTTCACAATTTTGTCCTTGACGAAGGCAATTGCTGCCTGAGCGGTTGCTCTTGCCACTGCTTTGGCGATGCAATACTTCGTCGCGTAGTCCACTGCAATCAAAATATGTTGAACTCCTCCGATTGACTTCGGAAGAGGACCAACATAATCCATCCCCCAACACTCTGTCGGTTTTCCCACAATGATTGGCTGAAGCAATCCAGGTACTTTTTGGTGCGACAGTTTAGTTCTTTGACAGATGTGGCACGACCTGACATAGTCGGCAACATCTACTTTCATTGTCTTCCAGTAGAATCTCTTCTGGATTCTCTTCATCGTTTTGGTGAATCCGAAATGTCCGGCCTCAGGCACATCATGGAGCATCTCGAGAATCCCAATTCTCAATTGTCGGGGCACAGTACACGTTAGTACTGGCACGGTGTCTTCATACTTAAGGTGGTATAAAACGCCATCCACTATCGCAAATTTTTTGTGATAGGGATGCAGTCGATCTTTCTGGAGTAATTCTTTGATGAGGAGAAGTTCTTCATCAAGGGATTGCTCCCGTTCCCACTGGAAATCGTTGTAGACAGTAAAGATGTGAAGATCTTCGAGAGCTTCCATCTCTCCATTCTTCTGCTTCCAATTTGCAGGAACGTTGCTCTCGTAACGTGAAACACAATCGGCGTCCACGTGCGTTTTACCTTTCTTGTAAACTACCTCATAATCATATGGCTGTAGTTTCATCTGCCATTTACCCAATCGGCCATCTAGATTCTGTGCTGTTTTTAAATAACACAGGGCCTTATGATCGGTAAATACTCTGAATTTTCGGTTGAAAACATACGGTCTGGCTTTTTCTATGCCATAAACGATTGCAAGACATTCTTTTTCAGTCGTTCCGTAGTTTCGTTCAGCCCCCTGGAGTTTTCGGCTGTAGTAACCTAGAACTCCAGGTTTTCTCTCATTTTTCGCATACTGATAAATGATGACACCAATCTGGTAATCACAAGCATCAGTGTGCAAGGCAATTTCTGCCTCCGGATCATACAAAGTTAAAATCGGAGCGGAGCAAAGAGCCTTCTTCAGACTATCAAAAGCGACCTCGCAGTCGTCATCCCACTTGAAGTCCAAGTCCTTCTTGACTAGGGCTTGCATTGGTTTGGCGATCTTGGAGTAGTTCTCAATGAAACGGTTGTAGTAGCCGGTCATTCCAAGGAAGCTTCTGACGTCAGTCACGTTTTTCGGTGCAGGAAATCCTTGAATCGTCTGCACTTTCTCTTCATCAGGTCGAATACCAAGGGCACTAATCTTGTGTCCAAGGTAGTTGATCTCGTCTTCTCCGAAGAAACATTTGCTGGGTTGAAGACTTAAATTGGCGTTCCTGATGAGCACCAAGATATCTCAATCTTTTCATGAACTCTTCGAAGTTCTTTGCAAAGATGACGATGTCATCTAAATAGACCAGGCAGGTCTCCCATTTGTGGCCTGCCAGTAACAAATCCAAAGCACGTTGCATCGTTGCAGGTGCGTTCATCAAACCAAACGGCATTCTATTAAATTCGTAGAGGCCATTGGTGCATATGAAAGCCGTTTTTTCTCGATCTCTTTCTTCCACCGGAAATTGCCAATAACCTGATATTAAATCCAAGGTTGCAAAAATCGTGGCTCCTGAAAGTGAGTTGAAAGCGTCATCTATCCGTGGTAGTGGATATTGGTCAGCTTTGGTTTGAGCATTGAGTTTGCGATAATCGACGCAAAATCGATGCTGACCATTCTTCTTCTTGACAATCACCACCGGACTTGCGTACGGACTCTTGGATGGGCTTACAATGCCGGCGTCCAACATATCACGTAGTGTCGACTTGATGATCTCTCTGAGCAGGTGAAGTACGCCGGAGCGGTTCTCGAACCGGCGGGTTTGCACCCGTGTCAATCACGTGTTTCGTTAAGTTTGTCTCTTTCAAGTCGGAGGTCTTGAAGGCAAAAATATCTCTGAATTCTCCGAGAAGCTTCCGAATCGCCATTTTTTCTCTTGGACGATTCGGATTGACATTAAGACTGTCTTGAAATTCGACATATTCTTTGAATCTCACTTGGTCACTTTGAGCTTCAATTTTGTAAATCGAGGGGCCCACAGGCACATCAAGAGCTGTGACGACGTCCTCGAACTCTGCGATCGTTTCTCTGGCTCCGAGGTGAATAACCTCTCCAGATGGATTGAAGATTTGGATTTGAAGGATAGACTTTCCTCTTCCTTCAATGATCCCAGGAGAAACTTTGATTCCTCTCTGTTGGAGCGTGCTTTCGCACGAGTCGATGAACTGGAGACTACCTTCTTGTAGATCATCAGGAGCATTGACCTCGACGATTGCAGCTTTCTTTGGATCCAACACGAGATTCTGGACCAGGCGTAGTTTTGCTGGCCCCTTCTTCAGGAGTTTTTCTTGTAGATCCTTTTCCTCTTGATTTCTAAGATTTCTAATGAAATTTTCTGCTTGTTGCTGCTTTTGGAGAGTGTCCGGCAACAGTTCCTCTCCAAAGTAGACTTTCTTGTTGTTCATGTCCAAGCAAAGGTTGAGATCTTTTCCGAGGTCGTTCCCCAGCAAGGCCTCACGTCGTCCTTTGATGGCAATCACTTTTCCTTTGACAAGCTTCTCGGCGACTTGAATCGGCACGATGACTTGTCCCATGATGTTCAGTGGGCTACCTCCGGTGCCAGTCAGATTCGGCGGGAACGGAAGTGGATCCACAATGAGCTTCATGTCTTTCACTAATGACTCGCTGATGACAGATGTTTCGGCGCCACTGTCGGCAGTCATTTCTAACTCACGACCTCCAAAGTTCACACAAACTTTAGGTGCTGTCTGTTCGTCTTGATTTTGGACTTGAAGTTCACGAGGCGTGACTGTCTCAGTCAACTTGGTCCAAACATCTCGAATTGTTTGTGTACAACACGGGTTTCGCAACCGGTAGAGAAGACTAGACTCTCCAGTTGAACCCTTAACAGGTGTAGCTACTCCCTCTTTCACTACTCCATGTTCTGCTTTAGATTTTTGAGCAGGTGTGGGTACTTCTTTGGTTTTCGCCACAGTCTGCCCCTGCTTAATAACAGGAGTAGCTACTTTCGTTTTCACTACACACTGTTCTTCTTGGTTTTTAACAAGAGTAGCTCCTTTTGAGACTACTACTTGTTCTTCTTTAGTCTTAACAGGTGTGGTTGCTCCCTTTTTCGCCACACACTGTTCTGCTTTATTTTTAACAAGAGTAGCCTCTCTCGAGACTACTACTTGCTCTGCTTGAGTTTTAACAGGTGTGGTTACTCCCTTTTTCGCCACACCCTGTTCTGCTTTGTTGGACATCTTGGCGTCGTTCGTTTTTGCAAACGACGTAGAGGCCCCACTTTGCAGTGGTTTCCGCCGGCTCCCATCTTCGTAGATAGTACGGATTTGGATCCCATCTCCAAAGTCTGCTTTATGCATCAGAGTCCTTTAGATGTACCGCAGCACAGCTCTGCTCAGGTGTTGTCGATTCCTCTTCTTTGTCGGCATCTTGGCATGGGCTACCCAGACCTGGAGACATTCCCGCATGGTTGACCGCAGCCATACCAATAGATTCTCTCATTATCTGGTCCCGTCGAACCTTGACGTCCACTTCTTCAGGTTTCGGCAACTCCTCTTCTTGTGGTCTCTCTTCAACATCGTCTTTTCCGGGCGTCACTACTTTGGGTGCGAGTGGCGCCCCTAGTAGTTTAAAGCCTTCTGGTGGTTTTCGAAATGAAAATAGTGCGTTTGATTATTAATTAATACCGGTACCATTTTCATCCCATTTGGTAGAACGTGGATTTCGTCAGCACAGAAGATTTTCGGCGCCGTCGTTTCCGACGGTTCATCAACTCGGTTGACTGGAGTTGGTGGGGTCGTCTTGTTCTCTTCCTTCCTCGGTTTCGGTTCATTGGTGCACTGGAACGCTCTGTGTCCAGGCTCCTGACACTGATAGCAGATGAGTGGTCCAGTAGATCGTTTTCTCTGCTGGAATTTCTGTCCACCATCTTGATTCGTCTTTGTGTCCTGCGTCTTTTCAGACATGGCCGTGTTGCTGTTCGTCCACGTCTGTTGTTTCTTCTGCTGCCGTTGCTGCTGCTGTTTCGGTTGTTGAGGCTTCTGCTGCTGGGCCGGCTGGTTACCAGTAGTCGTCTTGTACGTCAACATATTCTACATATTCTCTTCTATTAGCTCTCCCTCAGTCTGGGCGGCAAACTTGACGAAGTCGTAAAGATTGTCCTTCGGTGCTCCAAACAGATGCAGCTTCAAAGATGGTAAAAGACTTTTCCTCAGGCTCGAAATCAGCAAAGAGTCGTCATCATTGGGATGTATCCTTCGATACATCTCTGCATACTCCTCCGCGTAGACCTTAAAAGTTTCATTATCTTTTTGGGTCCTTGCGGACAGCTCATTTTTCATTCTCACTTTTTGGTCAGGTAACAGAAATTCATTTATAATTCCGTTACTCATCATAGGCCAATTTATTTCGCCATATTCCAACCGAAAACGAGCAAGCCATTTGATTGCTCGTTTACGAAGGAGACCAGTAAAGTGACTGCATCGCTGCAGGGAGTTCCATTGGTGCGCAATCGCAATATCTTCGAACTCTTCAACATAAAGAAGTATGTTCTCAGATCCATCATACTTTGGAAAACCCTGAAGTGGATGAAGTGAATTCTTTTCAGAATATGGCATCGGTCCCAGGTTCGGAGTCCATTCAGGAGCTTCGGCCCTGAGCTTACGCCCGGATTCTGTCGGTGACTTGCTTCGTTGTCTGAGATTTCTCTCATGTGTGTGTTCGGGGCGGTGTGGAGTCGATTCTCCACATAACCGTCTTACCAATTCTTCTCGGCTCTCAGGAGTGGCGTCTTTCATGAGTTCAGCAAACCGATCGACCATCTTCAGCTCGTTGCTTCGTTGAGAGGCTTCAGAAGATGCTACTTCAGTCTTGAGTCGGGCGTCGGCTTGGCGTTCTTCTTCTTCGGCGCGTTTCTCTTCCTCCTGGAGTTGCTTCTCTTCAGCAAGGGTCCTCAGCTTGTCCTCCTTCTCTTGCTTTCGTGTTTCTCGGGCAACACGGCGTGCTTCCCGAGCTTTCGCTCATTCTTTTACGAGCTGATCACGTCGGCATCTGTATTGGAGTTGCTGGGAGAACCTTGCGGTTATTCCGTTGGTATTCATCATTATGTATCGTAATTTGTGTCAATTAAAAACGTGTTTCGAAAAATTTTTTTTGGTTTTAAAATTGTTTGCACAATTGAATTACGATAAAATTTCGTGTTTTTCAACACGTTTCTTAGGGCAAAACGAGGTAGCAAGTTTTATAAACTACCCCGCACCTCCACCATATATTGTGATGGACCTTTTTCCACTAGTAGAATCTGCTCTTTTAGGTTAATACGAGCGAGTTTTCACTCGTATTGTTAGTGAGTGGCTAGGTCACTAATTCTACTGGCCCGGGAGGACTAGACCAATATAACGTCTATTTTGTGTCCTCACTAGTCTCTGGCAAAAGACTTCACAGTCTTGAGGATCTTTAATCTCTGTATCTCTCGGACTTTTGCCCGTAAATCTGCCCTAAGAATCGTGCAAAATATACTCACTCTCTTGCGTTGCAGGTTTGCACCTGTTGGGTCATCGCAGTATCCAAAAAGGTGAAGAGCTGCAATGATGAAATGCACAACCGCGGAATTTTAGTCAAAAACAATTAAACACCACTGTTTGAGTTAAATATAAAATCGTTTATTTCGTAGATAAAACTTTAAACGAATCGAACTGGTTTAAGCACACAACACATAGAAATAATAACATTCAAAATAATATCTAAAAACCTAGCCAGAATTGGGCATAGGTTCGTTATTTAAGAACTAACTAACTTACTACATACAAAAACACGACCTTTTTATACCCAAAAAGAGGATACTGAGAACACTTTCTCAGTAGCCCCTGATTGGGCAAAAACAAAAGTAAAAACCAAATTGGCCAATCAAAAGTGATTGACCAGTGGTCACCAAAATATTAGACACGTCACCCTTTTAATTAAAAGGGGGAAAAAACGAAAACAACTTCGAATTAAAATGATAAGAATCCACTCATGTGGAAGGATAATACAATGGTAAAGAGGGGAGAACGATAAGGTCAAGCTAAAAATAGAATCTGGGTCAATCGGTACCTATTAGTACCGAGTGGCCCAGAAGCTACAAAATACACAGTGCCTACAAAATTAAAGAAAACAAAACGGCACTAAATTAATAAAATAGCGGCGGGCCCCAAAACGTCTCAATAGGAACATGCAATAAAAGGGGCAAAAAAGGATGTCTGTATATCCATATGTCCGGAACCCCGAGTTTGTGGGTCGAACAACTCAAGAACGGAATGAGATAAAGACATGCAGTATTTTTTATTTGATTCAGTGGTTCAATATGATGCTCCAGACAAACAATCAGAAAGTTTTATCCAGGGGTTCTTTTTTAATGAATTTTTTAGAAACAAATTTTGAGTTTTTGGTCATAATTTTTTGTCGGTCGAACAACTCGAAAAGGGTACCTACCACCTACAACAAAATGTGATCAGACCTAAAATGATGCACACATTCTGACGATTTTAGAGCAAATTGATAAATAAAATTTCAATTTTTTAAAAACGTAATTTTTTTTTTAAAAAATCAAGATTCTTCCTCTTTCCAGATGTAGCATTCCAAAGGGGGACTATTCCTATTATTTAGGAGGGGTGTTCCTTTCTATGTTATGTTATTATTTTTGTATATTAGAATACACGTGACGTATTTTCATTTTAAACCATATTATTACAAATGAATGATGCATGCGCATCACATGTAACTATGTCATGTACGTGAATACATACATGTGTGTTTATCTATATACACATGCACGCACTTGTGTACATGTGTGTACACGTGCCCACACGTGTGTACATGTGCATACACATGCGCGCATGTGTGTTCATATGCATACACATGCGTGCATGTATGTACAATGGCATACACATATAACAATGAAAGAAAGTTGGTTTTTTCATATATGAAAGCGTATATTAAAGCAATGGAGGTCTATAGGGTTTCTTGAATCCCTTGTTTCTATTGATCACATAGACCAATGTTAAAGAAGAAACGTTAATTTTTAAAATACACAGTCGTGGCAATATGTTTATTTTTCATATTTAAAGGTGTCTAATATTAAGTTTTCAAACTGCAATGTGCACCTTAACTATATGCTGATCGAGTGATATAATGACAAAAACTTGATAAGTGCAGTTACATTTTTAAAAACTATTTCAAAATAGCAAATTTCTAACTTTTATGTTAAACTCCATTGAGTACGTGCTCGTAAGCAAAAAAACATCCATTAAAATGATCGTAAAAATAGCTAAAAATAATTTTATAAAACCACAACTAAACCACAGTGAAGCCAACACATTTGCGCACGTGCTGATTTTTTTCAGTTTTTTTTTTTAATTATTATTACGCGCATTTTAATGGATGTTTTTCCTATTTGGGGGTACTCAATGAAGTTTAACATACATCTACTTACTGTTTTTCCCAGAACACAATAACAATTATTGCATAATAAAAAATATTGGATTATAATATTTTTTTCTAACATAATGAGTTATAAATTGAGGCCCCTAAAATTGTGAGTACCGGGCAGCTGCCCCACTTCTCAGCTCTTTGATAGGTGCTGGGTAAACTTATATCTGCCGCAGACAAATCTCCCTGCCGTAGGCTGGACCGTTTCCACAGCATGAGTTAAAGCTACAGAGTACATTGCAGCAATACTCAAGATGAGGTCGAATCAGTGCATTGTAAGCAATAATTTTAACTTGCTCACAAACGAAGCATTTGCATTGCCTTGCTAGTGACATTATAATAGCTTTAATAGTGTACATTACCTGTTAACAGCCGCTTTGTGTTCGTGAAGGTGAGCAACCAAAGTGCCCCTTGGTTTCCAACCAGCTGGAGGTTGCTTTACATCAACAGATGCAGTTTGCACCGTCTTCCTCATCAACGTATTTGCCATGTGTTGTTGCGATTTTCTTTCCAGCAGATTTTGAAGTTCGACACACGATTCTGCGGAACAGGCTGTGAGAACACACAAATTACAAAAGCATGGAAACATTAATAAAAGATAAAGTTTTAAATCTAATTAAATTACTTTTCAAAATTCCAGAATCTGTTGGAATTGCAAATCTGTCAAGATTTCCTAGGCGTCTAGGTGAAGGCCGAGTATCGGCTTGCAAGTGAGCCTGAGACAGAGACGATCCTACAGTCTGGTAAGTGCTTGATTGTGTAGAATTCTCAATGTCCGAAGGCGCATTTGGAGTATGGGAATGGGCAGAAATCAACTGAGAAGCAACCGAAGAATAAGACTGTTGGATATGCTGCAGTTTGGGAGATGGAGAGCGCGTATCCATCGAACCAAACATGTGTTGCCACTCTTCGTTCATTGCAACAAGCTGATTTGGAGAGTCAAAGGAAATATTTCCTACATATAACACATGACATATGGAAGTTATTCTGTGTTTCTCAATTGGCTGAAAATTACGTAAAAAAACGCATTACATGATTATGGGAAATTTAAGACACTTGAATCTTGAACTTCAACGACAAAATAAAGAAATGAATATCTTTATTATTTGCTTTGACATTAACAGGCTACATCACAAAATTACCTAGAAAAATCTCCACAAAGAGCTCTAACATCATTTTTCTATTGAGCCCATAGACCCAAAGTTAAAGAAAAATGCATATTTATAAAATACAGTCGTGGCAATGTTTATTTTTCATATTTATAGTTGTTCAATATTAATTAAGTTTTCAAAGTGTAACGTGCACCTTAAATATATGCTGATCTAGTAAATGACAACAAATTGGCAAATACTGTTATATTTAAAAAACTATTTCAAAGTCGCGAATTTATAACTCTTATGTTAAACTAAATTGAGTATGCGCTTGTAAGCAAAAAAAAACATCTATTAAAATGCTTGTAAAAATACCTAAAAATAATTTTTAAAAACCACAATTAAACCACATTGGCGCACATGCTGATTTTTTAAAAATTATTTTTACGTATTTTTATGAGCATTTTAATGGATGTTTTTTCTTATTTGGGCGTACTCATTAGAGTTTACATAAGAGTTAGAAATTCGCAATTTTGAAAAAATATAACCGCACTTTTGTCATTATATCACGTGATCAGCATATATTTAAGGTGCACTTTGCACTTTGAAAACTTAATATTCGACAACTTTAAATATAAAAAATAAACATATTGCCGCGACTATGTATTTTAAAAATTAACATTTTTTCTTTAAAATTAGGTCTATGGGCTCAAGACAAAAACGATGCTAGCGCTCTTTGCGGAGATTTTTCGAAGTAATTTTGTGATGTAGCTTCTTAACACACTGAGCGCGTTCCAAGCCAGGAAACCCCTGTTATATTTAGTATCTTTCAAATGGGTTTCTGTATGTTGGCGCGACGGTCTGTGGCTTCAAGTTCAAGTGCTGAGATTATTTCTTTAGTTTGTACCTGAATTTTTTATACCGAATTTACATTTTATTGAAGGTGAGTAATTTATGATCAATTTCAAATCGTTTGTGAGCTGTTTTTAATAAGTTGAGATACAATAATAAATTTTTTGTAACAGATTTTAGAAGAAAATTAAATTAGGAGTTCAATTTTTAAGAAACAACTTTAAGAAATTCAACATTCAGTTGAAACAAGAAAAGTTAAATAAATAAATAATAACATCATGGTGGTAACTTGAAAATAAAGACGCCATCGATATCTGTAATTTCCGATGTCAAACAGTTTTTCAAGATACAAGATCCGATCGAATACAAAACACTATTCGATCAGTTATTTTTTTCTTGGAAAAACCTATTCCGAGGCTTATATTTATTTGATAAACAATTAACCAGTCAGGGTGGGGATCATTTAAATCTCTTGATTTTTCACGAAAAATTTTCGTTTTACAAAGTTTGTATTTTTTTTAAAGTTCTATCAGTATTTCATTAAGTTATAGAATTAAGAGACTTTAAAAGCTACATGGACATCAATGGGGCGATATATAGGCGCTGTAAGGGCGATATAGGGGCGTTGACATCGTTAACACTATTAACGTTTGGAAAAAATAGTTTTTAAAAATATTTCTAATGTCTTGATTAAAATATAAACGGTATGTCATGAATAACAAAACAAAATTAACTTACTTTGATAATCTGTTATATTCCCATGAAACGCACACAAGAGGAGTAAAAGCCTGACTCAGCAGCCCTTACCACTGTTCTTCTCTAGCAGATCTATTTTTCCGTTGGGTCGCCCGCCCCAAAAAAAAAAAAAGATAACGATCCAACACAAAATTTGTGCTAGTCGTTTGCCTGGTTCGAGTATTTTCGCCTCTTGTGATCGTTTTATCGGAATTTTAACAAGTTATGAAGGTAAGTTAATTTTATTTTCTTAACCATGAGATACCTTTTATATTTTATAAGTCATTAGA